>OX421509.1:15707123-16007123 GCA_949126835.1 Anisus vortex
TATTTAACCATTTTGTTAAAAAATAAAACCTGGTTCAAGAGCTACCTCGACGGTCGCTCCCAGACCGTCACTACTGAATCTTTGTCCTCCCAGCCCGTCGCCGTCCGCTATGGTGTACCACAGGGGTCCGTCCTCGGCCCAGTCCTCTTCACTTTGTACACCCAGCCCCTTTCCTTCGTCATCGAGCGACACAACCTTAATTATCACTTTTTCGCTGATGACACCCAGCTCCTAAACAGCGCCAAGCCTGAGGACATCGACGAGCTCCTTGCTTCTATCTCCTGTTGTTTCCTGGACATCAAGAACTGGATGACAGAAAACAAGTTGAAGCTCAACAGCGATAAGACCGAAGCCCTACTCGTAGGAACGAGACAGAAGCTTGCTTCCCTCAGCGTGACTGACCTCCAGTTGGGTGACGCTACTGTGCCCTTCTCCTCAACGGTAAAGAGCCTCGGCATGTTTCTGGACTCCACTCTGTCCATGCAACCCCACATCTCCTTCCTGATCAAAACCTGCTTTTTTCACCTGCGACGTATTGCCACTATCCGTCGCTACCTCACTCCGGAAGCTTGTACCAAGCTCGTCATCACTCTCCTCTTCTCTCGTTTGGACTACTGTAACTCTCTTCTGGCCGGCCTTCCTGACGCTTCCATTCAAGGACTCCAACGCGTCCAAAACTGCGCTGCCAGACTAGTCCTAAAGAAGAAGAAGTCCGACCACATTTCACCTCTGCTCTACTCTCTGCACTGGCTCCCTATTCAAAATAGGATTTTATATAAACTCGCATCTCTATGCTATAAATGCCTCAATGACTCTGCCCCGGATTATCTAATTTCCTGTCTGGAAATATATACAAAACCACGCCCACTTCGATCGGCTGCTCACAAACTCATTTTGACGATCCCGCGGACAAAACTCGTGACAGCTGGTCAGCGGGCCTTCACCTACTCCGGCCCCTCCGCATGGAACACCCTGCCACTCCAGCTGCGACAAAGCTCGAACTTTAACATTTTCAAGACCGGACTCAAGACTCACCTGTTTATTATTGACTCCTAGCCCACTTACATTTTTATACATTTGTCTGTTATTGTTATCATCGTTAATTGTAATTGTAATTGTAAATGTAAGTGTTAAGCGCATAGAACTGATTGCGGGATATGCGCTATATAAGCTTCATTATTATTATTATTATTAAGATTCAAAACACGTGCAAATAGATTCAAAACACGTGAAAATATTCATTTTTCCTTGTCGGAATTCCTTCTCTGACGTCACTACCATATCAAATGGCTACGAGATTTGGATTTTTCCTACGCACATTTAAGTGCTAATATTGAACTAATTACTTGAAAGTTATGTTTAATATTTTGTATAAATGATTTTATTAGCATTTGGGTACTGAATACACTATTTGCTATCAAAATAAACGTTTATCTCAATTTTGATAAAAAGCTGTTCACTTGGTCTTTAAAAAATGTCGACGTCACTCCATCAAAAATTTATTTAATCCACCATTTACAACTGTGGCAATTTTTTAGCTTAGTGCCGCCCTAGAAATAATCTGCCTCAAATGCGGCCACCTAGTTTGCCTAGTAGCTAAACCGGATCTAAATATTATTAGGCTAGTAGGCATATATACGGCAATTGCTAAAAGTAAAAGGGAAGTGGGAATAACAGACATAGCAATTTATTGTTTTATCAATCTCAAGACCAGGGCATTTTTTTGTAGGCTTTCTGGGTGTAATCTGGAGTATCAATCTAATAAGGATTATCTTATTAATTACTAGAGTAGACCTTAACTTAGATCTTAAGTTTTACTTAAAAAAAGTGTATCTAAGGTCTATCCCATTAGATAAAATGTGATATGATAGATTATGATATCATAATCAATATCAATATCATAAGAGAGAGAGAGAGAGAGAGAGAGGAGAGAGAGAGAGAGAGAGAGAGAGAGAGAGAGAGAGAGAGAGAGAGCAGGGTGGTGTGGGAAATAGTTTTCAAAATGAATCGCCCCCCCCCCCCCACACACACACACAATCGTTCTTTCGACAAACTGTGCAGAAAAGCGATTTTTACCTGTATTATATAGACCGAAACATGAGCATGTGACACCTGAGTTGGGTGACATCAAGTTGATGACACAATACCGTTTACCTGTACAAGATGGCGTTGCTGTTGTACCTGGGTACAACACTTTTAGTGTTAGTGAAATTTCTAAATGTTAATGGACAAGCAGTCACCCAAGGAAATACGGCATTTGACGCTTTAGATGGATTAGGCTGTACCCAGGTAGACCTAATTGTCTTTTTTTTTTTTAAAGAATGGCCGGGTTTCTTTTTTTTCTGTAAAGTTTTAACTGTCTCGATAACATTCAGTGACATTTCCGAACATTCAAATGTTTTGTTTACTAATCTGTCAACTTAATTTCTTTCGCGTAAAGCCTTTGGTAAGTGTTAGATTTACATATATATAGAGAGAGCAAGGGCATACGAAATGGCAATCCGCTCAGAAAATAGTAAAATAATGATCAACACCACAGATGCCAGAAGTGCAAACATCATATTGAACCAACAACAACTGGAAAAAGTAATGAATTTCAAATATCTAGGAGCCATCATATCCGTAGACGGACGCTGTGAGTCGGAAATTCGAGCAACGATTGGGACTGTAATGGCGGCAATGACTCGCCTAAACAGAATCTGGACCAGCCAAAGCATTACTCTCCCAACAAAGCTCAGACTTCACAGAGCCCTTGTAAAAACCATTGTCATGTATGGATGTGAGGCCTGGACGCTGCTATCAGCAACTGAAAACAAGTTGCAGGCTTTCGAAAATAAATGCATGAGAAAATACTTCGAATCTTCTACGTAGAACACAGGACTAATGCTTATCTATGATACAAAATATCCTCAATTGCAGGCCTTCAGGAAATCATTATGAAAATATTAAAACGGCGCAAACTGACATGACTCGGTCATGTGTTGCGGCACAATAACCTTCCAAAAACAATCCTCCAGGGCACGGTAGAAGGTGGACGTCGGAGAGGCCGTCAGTGGAGATGCTGGTTCGACAATGTAAAATATTGGACAGGGTTGCAGTAGACTCAACTATTGACAACCGTGCAAGATTGGCAAGATTGGCAAAAGTGGAGAAAGTTGACTGTTGAGGTGTCCATTCGCTCCCCACAACGACCACAACGGTCATAGGATTGATGATTATGTAAATATATATATATATAGGCATATATGCTAAAGAATATGTCTATTCATTTACATGTATGTAGACTGTATAAATTAGATGATAAGCTGGCTTAGTAAACTGTATGAATTAGATGATAAGTTGGCTATGTAGACTGTATAAACTAAATGACACGATGGCTATGTAGACTGTATAAACTATTTGACAAGTTGGCTATGTAGTCTGTATAAATTAGATGATAAGTTGGCTATACAGACTGTATAAACTAGATGATAAGTTGTCTATGTAGACTGCATAAACTAGATGATAAGTTGACTATGTAGACTGTATAAACTATATGATAAGTGGGCTATGTAGACTGTATAAATTAGATGATAAGTTGGCTATGTAGACTGTATAAATTAGATGATAAGTGGGCTATGTAGACTGTATAAATTAGATGATAAGTTGGTTATACAGACTGTATAAACTAGATGATAAGTGGGCTATGTAGACCGTATAAACTAGATGATAAGTGGGCTATGTAGACTGTATAAACTAGATGATAAGTTAGCTATGTAGACTGTATCAATTAGATGATAAGTGGGCTATTTAGACTGTATAAATTAGATGATAAGTTGGCTATTTAGACTGTATAAACTAGATGATAAGTTGGCTATGTAGATTGTATAAACTAGATGATAAGTTGGCTTTGTAGACTGTATAAACTAGACAAGTTGGCTATGTAGATGAGAAGTCCATGGCTTTTTAGACTGCATTAAGTAGATGACAAGTAATCAATTGAAATATAAAATTAAAAAGTTCACTTTCTAGGTTCAGCAGTTTTATATGTTTTTTACATTAATTTTCATTTTATAGCCAAGATGGCGCACTAAACGTCCTGGAATTAAGTCATGAATAGGATTTGTTCCTGGGTCTAAAAGGGTTTCCCAGAGTCTACCCAGCTCTGATGAGTACGTAGCATTAGTTAGGGCAAAGTAGGGGTGGCGTTACATGGTGCTGGCCACACAGTGCCATGGCTACACCTGCCTTAAGGATAAATTCGGTCGTAATGGATTACTTTAGTTTTACATTGCATATTATGGGATGGAGAGACTAGCACTTTTTCCCACTGTTCCATTATTATTATTAACTTGTTGTCAGAGGTAACCCTTGTGACATTGATAAAAACTCAGCAACATTTAAGCAGTACAAGATCAGATTAAAATATTTTAAAGAAAGAAAATTTCAATTAGATTTCTTACACCGACAAAAAACTTAATAAATGAAAGCTAGTGATTCTTTAATCAAACATTATGGAGGATTATCATAGCTGTGGGAGGCAAGGAGCCATTTATTATCAAGCTTCAGTAGAGGGTAAGATAGGGTGTTAGTGTTAGGTTTAATACAAGGGCTTTTCTTGAACTGAAATTTTAATAGATAAGAAATTAACTAACCTTTGTCATTTGTTTTCTTTATATTTTTTGTTAATATCAAAACTTTAGTGCCTGATATGATGATCACCCCACCCCCTTTCTATTACAATACTAGCCCTGTATTATTTTTAAATTAAATTCTTTAAGAAATTTCATGTCTTGCATTTTTCCCCAAAATTCAAACTTCTGAAATATTTTAACAATCTCATTTTTAAGTTTCAACGATTGAAAATTTGTTAAGATAATCCTTTTTCAATTGGTGAGCAGGGAAAATGTGCACCAGTTTGGAACATGCCTGCTATATTCCCCCCTCCCCTCCCTACCATACACACACCTAGCTTTAATATCCCTCTCCCCTCCACACACACACTTTATACACTTTATTCTATTTTCCCCTCTTGCCTTGCACTCCTGGCTACTGTTTATCATATCCCTGTTTTGTCAAAAGAAGATTAAATTGTACCATTTAGTTTATAATGTTGTGTACAACTAGATTTACATTTTTCTTATATCTCTTATAAGTGTTCCTGTTTTTGTTTTGTTTTATGTTGATTCATGAAATTGACAAGAACTGCCATTGATAATTTGTGCACAATGGTTGGGACAAAATTAAATCAGAAGTTGTATCTTTTTGCTTCAGTGCCTTTGGCTATGGAGACCTCTACATTTAGTGAATCTGCTCCAGTTAAAACTTATTCTGTTAGAAACAGGAAAGCATTTCTAAACAACAAGGAGCTAAGAATAGGGGTATGTAATCAAACTGGATATGGCTTTGTTTATTTATTCTAAGTTTTAGTAAAGCTATAGGCTGACATATATTTAGTCAAATAAATAATAATCTTGTTTTTTATGTTAATGGAAGTTTGTTAAAAAAATATCTTCATCTCTCATACTTCTTTAAAAAAAAAAACAGAATGTAGCCAGTGGTGTGCCTGGACCCACCAGATATTTTCTCAATGGAGCCATGTTGATACGACCAAATATACAAGCTGGCATGCATCTTATCCATGTTATTGATCAAGTATTGGACATGCCACTTGAGGATAATGCAATGGCTTATGTGACTGGATTTAATCCTTCCAAACTACAGTAAAACATTTCTTTCACAATAAAATTTACATTTTTAAATTTTTCATTAAAGATATTTTATTATTCCAATAGGATAAATAATTCTACTATTATGCTGCTGTACAAAATTGAAAAAATGTATGCATGCAGTTTCCAGGATATTGTTTTTAACTTTATAATTCAACACTTGATCATATTTACTACACACGTATTTATAAAGATGCTCAGAAAATAATTAAAGTACCCTAACTTTGGCAGTTTCTAGCTTTAAAACTCAATAACAAGGTAATAATTTTTCACAAATAATACTATTTCATGATAGATGACCTTGGAACATTTTTAACCAACTTGCTCTAATGCTTGAATATAAATAGTAATAGCTCACAATTATTGCATGTGGGCTGCAGTAATTGAAAGTGATGTGTGCAAAAATTGCAAAAAAAAAACTTTTGATTCTGACATTTAATTGCACATTTATCAAGTGAATTTATGTTCCGAGTCAGAACATTTGTGAATACCAGCCAAAAAGTTAATAAAAACATTCACAGTTTGCCAAATAATTTGACTAGGCTTTATTATGAGACTTTTGGCTAAATAAAATATTTTAACCCAAAAAGTGGTTTTTTAAAAACACATTGAATGAACATTGTGAAAATTAAGTACTGTTACCTTACTCTATGATATAACTTTACTGAACAATTTCAATCCTCAGATAAATGTTATTGTTTTGTTACATTGTTGTCTTTCCAGATTTATGTTTTTCTCCAAAATTATGGAGATTTTGCAGAGATCATCACAAGAGGATGGTGAGTACAACTACAATAAACAAGTAGTGGAAGTTCTGAGTGGTTCTCAGGTGACGTTCCTTATCCCATCTGATGAAGCTGTCAATATGATCCCAACACAGAAGCTGAGTGAGTTACAAGGGAACCTTAGACAGATGCTTGATGTGAGTACCAGTGATTTTTTAAAATGATTTATATGTTTTATACTTAATTAAATTAAGTTAATTGAAGAATTTGAAGATAAACACAGTCTATAACGAGCTGCTACAGATATTGTTTCAATATATATTTTTGGCATTTATATATTGTATAGTATTTGTTAATGGTAAAATAGCATTGCTGTATAAATTCAGGCAGATTGTTAGCTCTAATAATTCAGGAAGAGTGCTTTTTTAAAATAAATTCAAGCAGATTGCTTTTCTAAGACAAACTTTACACAGATTAAAGTTGCCCCTAAAAAGATAAATGAACATTAATTTAAAACTAGAACTGGTGAATTGTTTGAAACAGATAATAAGGTCCATATTATATGTATATTACATCTTTGCCAGACGTATCCGCCGAATTTATTTAGAATATAAATTTATTGCCGATGTTAATTATAAAGAAATAATATTCAGTTATATTCAGATACTAGTCCGCAAATATATTAACTATTATGGCTCCTGATTATTATTATTAGAACGAGCTTTTTTAAATTCGTTATCTTGAATTTGTAAACGATAGTCCAGGATAGTATTGATGGTGAAACCAACCAATCAGATTCTACGTTAAAAGAATGCAACAGTCTAATTTCTTGCAGTTGGCTCAGTTCTAAAATAAATAGATTCAATTTTAAATAAGGATATTCTTGACTACGATGTAATATTTCAACAAGTTAAGCAATAGTCCAATCAGTTGTAAATTCATAACACAAAAGTAAGAATATTCAAGATGCACAGACTTCCAAATATACAGGTGTAAAATTGTAAACACAATGAAGATAATAGCGACAAGTTGAAAGTTAAAGCTGAATAAATATTTAATAGGCTAGATAAAAACTAGTACGTTAATACAATGATCATCTCCTTTCAAAGTATCAGACCTAGACTGCCGTTTTTCAGCGCAGATTTTTTTTTTCATTGCGTGGGATTGGAAATGGTTGAAAGGTTCTAGCCCTATGAATAATCGATTATATTTCAGTACGATTTAAAGACTATCATTCCTCAATTAAAAACCTTAACTCACGCAGAATAATATCTATATATCAATTTGGGTATCAATACAGCTAATACACCGGATGTTTAAGAGAAGGGCGATAGCCAATGTGTCAAGCGTCTCGACTATTACATAAGAAGATTGCAGACGACCGCACGAGTTTATATTTTTTTCATTCTATTAATAGATTGTCTAGACGGAGATGTCAAAACTTAACCTTGAATGTTTGAGGCTATGTTTTAAATATTTAATTGTTAATAACGGGTATTTTATTAACATTATATTAATAAGTCGTTTTGTAACATGTAAAATAAATGAAACAACTGATATTATGAGAAAAAATATGCCTTAATATTTTAAAGTTAACTCCCAAGCGTATCATATTAGCATTCTCATAAATGTATATCTTATCTTATAAATTTACAGACGTTCCTTCTAGATATAAGATTATTACGTCCACTAAGCCCAAAACTCCTGCAGGGCGACAGGGATCCGTCGGTGGCAGGGATAGAACCCGCGAGCTGTCCGTTGGTTTTTGATTGACAGTCCGGTGAACTAACCGCTGGCCCAGCCGGCTTCTCCATACAGTTTGATATTATGGGATCAAAAGTTGTTACTTATAAGTTCCTTCTAGATAGAAGATTATTACCTCCAATAGGCCCAAAACTTCTGAAGGGATCGGTCGGCGGCAGGGGTAGAACCCGACTGTCGGTTGACAGTCCGGTGAACTAACCGCAGGCTACTCCATATGTTTATGACATTATTCCTCAGTGAGTAAATATGTGCGCAAAAATCTTCTTTATAGAAGGAAGTCTAATATATAATATATAATGTAATATATATTACATTTTTACTCCCTTTCTTTTAACTCGTACTGTCTGTCTGTCTGCTTGCTTGGTTGTTAGCAAAACTTTGCATCGATTTTTCGACCACTTCCCGTCGTCCAATCGAGCTGAAACTTGGGCAGCAGACTTGTCCAGACAAACAATACATTCTATCAAATTTTCAGCATCATACCCTTTGGAATAGTCACTAATACCTTCGACCAATTTGCGAATCGAAGAAAAAAAACATGGCTGACTCTACAGGAAGAGATGGAAGTAAATAAAATTTTCGGATATGTTCGTTTTTACGAAATAAAGCGAGTTTTCTTTTTATGGTTTTTGCGGGCGAAAGCTAGAACAAAAAAAAAAGGATGCGCAAAATTTTAGTGTGGACATTCATAAGGTATTATATCACTTATATTTATTTTAATCTATCAAAATATAAATTAAATATAAACTTAGTTTACAAAGAAAGGGAGTATAAAAAAAACTTTGTTTTTATGGGTTAGTTTTTTATTAGATTTGAATTCATTTAGTCGCTCTTGGACATTAAAATGTCTAATTTCATCAACAGATTGTAACCCTACATATAGTACCAAACCAAGTGCTGTACACATCTTTAGTAAACCATAATGAACGCTTTAACACACAGTTTAATTCTGGTGCTGTTGTGTTTAGAAAGAACTTTAACAGAGATGCAGGTAATACTTATCTCTCCCATTTCAACCTAACCCTATGGGACAGCGCTTCTAGTTATTTCTTTTATTTAGTAAAGTTTTTATATTTTAAATAAATATTTCTTATTCCATTGTTTTTAGATTTAAGGATTATGCATGATTTTTGCAGTAGGGTGAGTCTAATAAAAACCATTGTTTAAAAAAAAACATAAATAACTTGTAGGGGGGATGGTGTCCGAGCAGCAGCGCAGTTGATTGCCGTTGCTTAGGTCCTAGGGCTCAAATCCTACTTCTCGAGTCAGGAGGTAGCTCTGATAGGTGCCTGACATTAGATGGGTCGAAGTATAGGTGGCTGGGCATTGTGCTGGTCACACAATTTTCCTAGTATGCCATGGCCACAGAGGCTGGTGAACGCTGCTTCGCCAACCCTTTGGATTAATTTGGGACAGTTTTTTTTTTACTGTTCTTTGTTTTCAACAGCTATTTGGTATGACTCAGTCCGAAATATAAAATTTGATTTCAGCAGAAAACGAAACTATATCGAAAGTAAAAAAATTATGTTCGGTCGAAACCGAAAGTTTCACTACACCTTTTGCCTGTAACCGAAAGATACCTGAAATTTTCTAACAAATGATTTTAAAAGACAGCACATTTTTCTTTGTAATATCAACTAGTTAATGAGTACTCTATTTAAGTAAAACATAGAACATATAATATCCATTATATATCATTTTTATTCAGAATTGAAAACACTTTAAGATTTAATAGCCTAAAAGGCAATATAAACTTTAACTAAGATTTTTGTATCGAAATATTATTTAATAATTTTATTAGACAAAACAACACAAAAATGACAAATACAATGAAATAAACAAAAAAGTGGTGGCCTTGGAGCATGACACAAAGCATTTTATTAAGCTACACTCAATTTTTCGACATTCTTTGGGGTGATTAAGTAATCTGTTTATTATTAACTTCAATGCTCTACTTCACACAGATCAGTTCGCAACAGTTTAACTAAATGATATTATCAATAAACAAAAAAAATAGATGCAGCAATAACATTGCAGTTGAATTTTGAAAGTTAAAATAGATATTCTGCTGATGACCGAAAGTCATTATCAATTTCAGCCGAAAGCTAACTTTGTGCTGCGGCCGAAACCGAAAATACGCCACAAGAGGCCATTTGCCTACTTTGGGCACCGAAACCGAAGTTCGGGCGTCGGCTTCTGTTTGGTATATTACATATTTCTATATCTCAAATGTTCAATTTGAGGTGTGACAAACACAATTAACCCTTCCCGTACCGACCTATTTCTATCTATGCTGCCTTCAGTTCCGCTATATACGCGCCCGGGACTGTAAGGGTTAAGAAACTGCATCTTTCCTGATAAAAATAAGTCACGTACATGTATTTTGTATCCACAGTATATGTAACCGGGGCTCTTAAAGGAGGTCGTATTGTTACAGCTCGACTCAACCCTGCTAACATAGATCTAACTGTATTGAATGGTGTCGTCCATCAGATTGATTCTGTTTTAGGATTTGTTTACAAGTCCGCCATTGAAGAGATTTCTGTAGATCCAAATACTCAGTAAGTGAACCTTTGAACATAATTTCTGTAGATCCAAATACACTGTAATTTAAACATTTGAACATAATATCTTTATAGCCAAAAAAAAACAGTAAGTGAACATTTGAACATAATTTATGTAGATCCAAATACACTATAATTTAAACATTTGAACATAATATCTTTATATCCAAATAACAGTAAGTGAACATTTGAGCATAATTTCTGTAGATCCAAATACACTGTAATTTAAACATTTGAACATAATATCTTTATAGCCAAAAAAAACAGTAAGTGAACATTTGAACATAATTTATGTAGATCCAAATACACTGTAATTTAAACATTTGAACATAATATCTTTATATCCAAATAACAGTAAGTGAACCTTTGAACATAATTTCTGTAGATCCAAATACACTGTAATTTAAACATTCGAACATACTATCTTTACTTCCAAATAAAAAGTAAGTGAACCTTTGAACATAATTTCTGTAGATATCCAAATACTCAGTAAGTGAACATTAGAAAATAATTTATGGAGGTACAAATACACTGTTAGTGAGCTTAAAATTTTGTGTGACATGTTACACAATCTCTAAGTTTCATTTTTGCCATTGATTCCTTGAGTACTAGGCATTATTCCCTTCCAGTCAATTCCTTTTAAGTGATGACAATTACAGTTCCTACATTTTGTCATATTTAATGACCTTTATAAAATTATTAATAGATTAGCCCAATACATTTGTCAAAGCTAACATTTTGTGTATGTTTCTTCAGGAACTTTGAGCAGCTGATCTATGCTGCTAGAAAGGATCTTCAGAATGCGCTGACAGCCACCAGTAGTGTTACAGTATTTGTCCCAACCAACGCAGCAATGTATGCAGTGGCCAATGTATATCAGAACTACATCACAAACCAGCCACTTCTCAACATGGTAAGACAACACTGACCTAATTATGTCTACCAGAACTACACATTATTTTCTGAAGCAATTGGTGCCAAATAACTGGATATTCGTCCTTGGCAATGTTCACTTAGGCCCCACTGATTATGCAATCGCTGCAGCTGCATTACCAAGCCTACCATTTAACTTACCATCGTTAGCGAGCGCTTGTGGTTCAAGGTTGATATTGCCAGGTCTGACTTGTAAATAAGCTCCCATTTGAACAATATATTATAGTCAATACACTCTATTCACTGAAGACTTGCATTCGAACAATATATTATAGTCAATACACTCTATTCACTGAAGACTTGCTACGTTTATGTATAGCCTACACGTTTTCCTAAAATGTGTTTATAGATTGATAACTTAACAAATGGACAGAATCATTAATTTTGTTTTATTACTCTATTATAGATTTAAAATGATCAAATGTAGGTTTTTAAAATTGTTTAAATCTGGTGTTAAAAAAAATTATTTATTTATCTAAACTTTGGCATGGCAGTGGGACTCTGCAGAATATGTATGTTTAGAGAGTAAAACGTTATTCAGAAAGAAAGTTAAAATCCCATTGATGAAAATATTTATTTGACATTGGTACATTTTGTTTTTAAGATCTTAGAAATGAGTATCCTACAACAAGGTCAGTATTTCAACCTGATGGATTACAATGGAGGCTATGAATCATACAAAACTGCTGTTTCTCGATACAACGGACGTCTGATTAAAGTCTACAGTGAGGGCAATGGTAAGAAAAAATACTATTACACAATTTTATTTGTAGTGATTTTAAAAATCTTATCGTATCTTATGTCTGTTTAAAATTTACTTCAGAACAATATCGTTAAAAAAGAAACTTATCTTCTGAAAATAGAAAACTCAAGGATGGGAGCAAACCTTAGTGACATTCACTTCCAAATATTTGGCTTCTCATTATTAAATATAATATCCATTTCATATAGACTCTAGTAGCCTACTAATGTATTTATATTTCACTTGGTGCTCATATATATTTATTTCTAGACACTTGGGTTGAAGGAGGCTATGTCAAAGCAAGAGTCATCAAGCCAGATATTGGGGTCACCAATGGTGTTGTACATCAAATTGATGCTGTCTTTGGTATCCCAGTTCGAGATATTCCCTACACTGTGTTTTGTGAAGATTGGCTTGTGTATGTAGCTTGAGGTTTTTTTTAGTCTTGTATTTTGTAATGAAAGATGTGGGTATGAATAAATCTAGATTAATTGAAGATAGAAACGGTAAAATGTTAGAATGTGCTGGTTACATTACATAAAATTCTTTCCACTAGACTTCTACTGTCTGTATTAAACAGAATCAACACATCTAGAAATGTGTAATATTGTTAAGGTGGCCAGTCATTAAAAATTGTTTGATAAAAACATGTTGAAAAATACATTTTTGATTTTGTTCTCCAGTGTGATTTTTTAATATCCTTCTGCCACAGGCCTACCTACATCCAGTTGCAGTATGTTGGACTAGATAAATACATGAGAGATCCAACACTGACCAAAAACCTGGAGTGCTCTTTTAGTGCCAGTGCTGCGGCTGGAAGCAAGCCACCTTCATCTGGGACATGGATCATTGGCACTAGCAATGCTAACCAGAACCAGAATAATGTGAACAGTGGTCTTTGTGGTGAAGGATTAAACAGGCAAGGCATACATGCTTGTCTTAGCATACATCCTTGGGTTGGCATACATGATTGTGTTGGCATACATCCTTGTGTTGGCATGCATCCTTGTGTTGGCATACATCCTTGTGTTGGCATACACCCTTGTGTTGACATACATCCTTGTGTCGGCATACATTCTTGTGTTAACATACATTCTTGTGTTGGCATACATTCTTGTGTTAACATACATTTTTCTGTTGACATATACCTTTGGGTTGGCATACATCCTTGTGTTGGCATACACCCTTGTGTTGGCATACATCCTTGTGTTGGCATACATCCTTGTGTTGGCATACATCCTTGTGTTGGCATACATCCTTGTGTTAGCATACACCTTGTGTTGGCATACATCCTTGTGTTAACATACATCCTTGTGTTAACATACATTCTTGTGTTGGCATACATCCTTGTGTTAACATACATCCTTATGTTAACATACATTCTTGTGTTGGCATACATTCTTGTGTTAACATACACCCTTTTGTTAACATACATCCTTATGTTAACATACACCCTTTTGTTAATATACATCCTTGCGTTAACATACACCCTTTTGTATACATCCTTGTGTTGGCATACATTCTTGTGTTAACATCCACCCTTTTGTTAACATACATCCTTGTGCTAACATACATCCTTGTGTTGGTATACTTAGTTGAATGAACATTATTTCAATCCCTTTTTCAGGCTTAATAATTTCATTATTTTTTTCTGTCTAGGGATGAACATGTCTGTTATCTATTGACAATGAATTGAGATTGTGTGGCTAGACCTGATTTTCATTAATAATTTTACGTTCCCACTAAACTATAAAGTTTGATAGACTTTAAATCTTATAAAAAGTAATGTATTTCAACTACAACGCCTTTAATTTCTTGTTTCTACTAATCAGATGTGAGTTTACATTCTTTGTGCCCAATGGAACAGCCATTGAAAACTTTGCACTCACACCTTATGGAAGGCAAGTTATGAATGACCCACAGAGATGGAGTTGGGTAAGAGAAATGATTTGTAATATATATTTGAAGAAAAACATTTTATTTAATAATAAAAGTAAGTTTTAAAAAGCAAAAAATATATATGTTCTATCTTTTTTTTATTTTTATTTTTTTTTATTACTTTATTTCATTTTTTTTAAATCAGTTAACCAGAAATCAATGAATTTTTGTCTTCTCATTGATTTATTTGTCTTAAAATCTTTTAGATTTTGAGAAGATTGATAACTTTTAGAGAAAAGATTTACATTGATCAATTGGCACCTGGTGCAAATATAACCTTTTATGCTGACAATGGAGAGGAGATTCTACTTCAACTTGACTATAGTGGAAGAAGTTAGTTGTCTTTCTTTGTGTTTGGGCTTCATTTGACAACACATTCTATCCAATTTTTAACCACACTCTAACCTACAAAAATAAGTTTTAAACTGTTTTTATTTATTACATTCTGTGATGTGCATTTGAAAATCTTTATTGAAGCTTATTTTAAAATCAACCCTGTTGTATTTTCTTCACTTGGCTCTATATATAGGCCTAGCTAAGTTTTACAAAAAAAGCCCCCATATAGATCTCTTGACGTAACTATGGGCCACAGCGTGTGTGTGTTTCTTTCTCTATGAGTAGTAAAGAGACAAGTTTTCTGAAGGGTTATGTTTACAAAAAAATAATATAGCCTAAACGTTATTTTTAGGTTCTGCAATAATAGGATGGATTGCTTTTTATTGGTTTCAAGCAATTTCTGCTGGTCATCCTTTGTTTACATATTGTTATTTTTCAACAGCTGCCTACGTCATGTTTGAAGGCATCAGAGCTCAGATTATACATTCTGATATCGGAGCCACAAATGGAGTCATCCACATAATCAGTTCCTTGTTGTTTGTACCAGAGGACCTGGCTCGTGATATAACTAATATGTCCACTACAATAACCTCGACATCCTCATCGACCGTCACTGCTTCCACACTGAACGTCCCTGCTTCCTCACGGGATAACTCTGGGTCTTCATTTGCTGGTGGGCAGAGTTATATCCTCTGTTCAGTTGTTGTATTATCTTTATATTATTATTCTCTCCGTTATATTTAAAGAAATACTTTCTTATCAAACAAAATTTATCATTTAATTTTTTGTGTACATTTTTTTAAATTATATTTTGTATGTATAATATTCATGTATTATGTGTTCAATTAAAAAAAAAATGATACAAATTTTACCTAAAAAGTCTGTTTCCATTTATTTAGTTATAGAACTATTACTTAGTCATTGCATTCTTCATTTATTTATATAATAAACATAAGATAGAAATTGATACGTTTTTTTTTTCTGATGGCAAAATTTATTAAACATTAGGGTCTGACGCTTTTCTGTAAACGTGTATAATTTCATCTTAAGCGTTTTTAAAAGTAATAGGCCTATTTATCAAACTTTCATGGATTGCAAATTAAATTAGGTAAATGAAATATTTCAAAGTTTTAAATGCTCCTGTTGTGAGCAAAACTTTTATCTGATTCAATTAGTATTTATTCTCAAGATTTAAATGTAACAAACTGCCACAGTAGAAGGCTTCTTCTTCTTCATCATAACACTGTGGAGACCCCGTTAGAACCGAGGAAAGAGTCCATAATTTAAATACACATAAAATAAAAAGCATCACAAACAACAATTATAAACAGATGACAGAGTGTCACTTTAGGTTTTTAGACCAGCCCTTCAGTGACGATTTAAAAGCCTGAACTGTAGGGGCAGTGATGGAGGCCTGGTCCAGGGTGTTCCACAGCCTAATGGCTGACGGAAAAAAAGAATATTTGTAGACGTCGGTGCGTGCATGTGGGACATGCAGCTTGAGCTGATGGCCTCGGGTAGAGCGGGACACCTGTTGGATTCGGCCTGGCTGAGTGGACATTTCCACGTGGCGGTTCACGATCTTGTAAATAGTGGTGACCTTGTTTATGCGATGATGTAGGGGCTCCAGTTGGAGTTGGGCCACCAAAGCTGAGGCGCTAGTTTTAAGGCCGTAGTCCTGTAAGATACGACGTGCCGCTCGACGTTGGGTCATCTCCAGCTTAGATATCAGGTGTTGTTGATGAGGATCCCATACAGTCGATGCGTACTCCAGGATGGGACGAGCTAAACTTTTATAACAATGGGTCTGGATCCTGGTGGAGCATCCCTTGAGGTTCCTTTGGACGAAGGCGCAAGCTCTATTTGCTTTGGCAGCAATAGATTGGACATGTGTGCCCCAGTGGAGTTTTTCAAAACCAAGACGTTATATGTTTATACATTTTTTAATGGAAAGCCGAAGTTATAATTTAGTACAGCTTTAAATAGACATACTTTAATTGTAGGCATATAATAAAATATCAGATAATTTATTAAATCATATATTCCCAAGGTATTGTAAGGTGAAAGTAAAGACAATTAAAAAGAAATATGTTGTGTTTATTTTTACCTTTAGAGTTATTTAAAGTTACTTGTTGTAATACCCACGGATGGAGAAAAGTAAAACTATTTGATGTCTGCTCAATGAGTTTGTTTGGATTATTTGTGTTGTCTCCCTTGTTTAGTAAATGTAGCTAATCTGCTAAAATATATAATATGTTGTTTAAGGTTTAAAAAACAAGACTTTTCTGTTGGACAGGAATTTAAGGTGATCATCAAAACATGTACCAAAACTTCATGGTAACTTGTGGGAAACCCTTCTATATGTTGGTGGCATTCTAAATATATGTGACAATTGTGCTAACACTAGTTATCAAAATATACAATTTTACTGCACAATCATATTGTATTGATATGACTAAGATGTTTATTTCCACTTTTATTATCACTTTTAATTTCTTATCATTTATATTTTGTATTAATAAGTATTTTTTTAATGCCTTCCATATTATTAACGTTAATTTATTTACTATCTCACAATTTACAAAAAATATTTTTATATATCACCACCATAGGTGCCCCAAGCGTGCTATAATCAGATTTTGGAAGAGAATTTGCGAACCAAATTATAAATGATCTAAAGAACATGTGGCCTGAACGGAAACTAGTTCACGGAAAACCAAAGCGCAGCCAAAGGTTCAGTCGAACGTGACAACCAAGATGTTCGGAATCGCTCCTGGACATTTCGCAAACTGGCTGGCCAAAGTCCGAAATCGAGAAAAGATCGGGCATTGGCCGGTCAAATGTGAAGTGATATTAGCCGTTTCGCGATTTGGCCGGTCAGTTCCCGAAACGGGCCGATTTCGGGATTAGGCCGTAACATATACATATCATCGGTCTTGTGAAATACTTTTTAAAAATTGTAAATAATAATATTAACCCTTCCCGTACCGACCTACTTCTATCTTTGCTGCCTTCAGTTCCGCTATATACGCGCCCGGGACTGTAAGGGTTAATATCAATTAAGGAGAAAGGATAGACGAGGTTTTGATTTCAATTTTTCAAAACCAAAGGGATACAAGACATCACGAAGATTTAATGCGCAAAGAAATAACACAATTCTGTCCCTTGCCTGGGGTAGAGTGAAGCACACAACAACGTATTCTTCTCCTTTTAAAGGAAATACGAAGAACAACATTTTTACTGTGTATTACTTTATCAATGTTTATAAGGTTGAAACAAAAATGTATACCTTAGTGCAGGGGTCGGGAACCCATGGCTCGCGAGCCAGATGTGGCTCTTTTGATGCTTGCATCTGGCTCGCAAACACATTTTCGATTATTTCAAAAAATGTTTTTTTTAGACTTTCTGATCTACATATTCATTGCATATCAATATTTCATTCTACAAATGAGCTTAAGTCTACTGCAGCTCAGCATCAGAAGAATTCAGAGACATAATTATGGTATTTTTAGTGTTGAAATTGCAAAAAATGCACACATTTACTTGAATTTTTAGTTTTAAACCTAATGTATGGCTCTCACATAATTACTTTTCAAAATATGTGGTATCCATGGCTCTATTAGACAAAAAGGTTCCCGACCCCTGCCTTAGTGGGTTGGTGGGTAGATGTGTTGTTCCCTTTGCGACACTAAGCTAATAAAATCAGTAGACTAGTGTGAGTCGGGGGTGGGGGGGGGTGGAGGGGTAATGTGCTTTTCGAACGTTTATGGTCAACTTAACGCTCAGAAGAAGAGACTGAAACTCATCTTCGTGGTTTGTGGGTCCAGATTTACTCGACGTCTCGGCAAGACATTTAAAAAAAAGATTTTTTTTTATAGATCTAGTAAATACATAATCGACTTCCCTCGTTTTGACCTGTGTCAGCATTCTCGTCCACAGTTTCACCTGACCTTCATCTGGTGAAGTCTGTATCACGTGACTGTGGGGTCAAAGCGGTTATTTTTATATCGCTCGCCGTGCACGAGTAGAAAAAGGTATTAGAATTCTTGAGTTATCTCCCTTACTTGTAGATGAAAAAGGTTGAAAATAGGGGGGGGGGATTACAAAACAATACAGGAATTACAATTTATATGGACTTAGGCTGGAGGCGTATCATACATGTACATAAACAAAAACATGTACGCACTCGCACATACACACAATCGTAAACCCGTAACATATCTGCTTATTTGTACATAATAAAGGCGGAGGGGGGGGGGGGGAGAGGAAACAGAAATTACATGAAACATAGATAAGTTAAATATCGTTTGTACACTGTAGTCAATAGTTTAGGCCCCCTATACAAACTAGTAAATATATGTAGGCCTACAAATTAACATTCGCAATAGTTTTACACTCTTTTTTATAATAATATATATTGCGACATTTTCAATATTTAAGTTAGTAGGCCTTAAGCATTAAACGCATAGACAATGATTGAAAAGAATAGGCCGAGAGAGTAAAAAAAACACCACAAAATCTATAGATTATATCAAAAATGTATACAATCACATTTTGAAGTTTTGGATTTTTAAATCTACGATAAGTCTAAACATGGTTTCTAAAACGTGGGGTGTAGTTGATTTTATGGAGTTTAAACATTTTAAAATATACTCTATAGACTCAATTACACGAGCGAGTTTACTAGCTACTGGTGGGCTAGTTTACTATCTTGTCAGTAAACTAGCCACGTGTCATCTAATCACTAGCAGCTAGTCAGCTACTAGCCCTGCTAGTAAAAAAGCTGGGCGAAAAATTGAAAGCTGGTCAACTTTACTCGCCGCTTGCGACTCGCCGGCGTTTGAGCGAGAAATTAGCAGGGTGACCTAGTGCAACAGCGGCAAGTCGATGGTGGCGGAAATGTCGGAGGAATTGGTTCTAGCCGGAGTTGTTGATCTTAGACTCAACTTGCTTCACATCCGTTCCCCCTAATAACTGATGTTCAGCCAGTTCACACACTAGACATATAAAATGATTATCCTTCAATGTTTTGTTACTATAGAGTGCGCGCGCTCTTTATCCATGAAGTTCCACAACGGAGGGTAATGGCGGTATACTTGAAGAAACAACTAAACAACGCAATAGTATTCGCGTTCATAAAAACCAACACGATAACTGTTCAATTTGAAGAAAAACACGTGGTTTTAAGGTTTCAACTTTCAACACACCAGCTAGACTAGTTGGCTATTGAGCGTGTGGGCAGGTTTTAGTTTCATCGTCAACTAGCGCACTTGCGGCGACTTAACTAGCAGCTAGTAAACTCGCCCGTGTAATTGAGCCTTATACAACAAATGGACAAAGCCACTTATTAATACTAAGTTTTACAAAGTGTAGTGGGAGGCCAAAGTAGGATTTCTAAATCATTCAGCGTGCCAAAGCAGGATTTCTAAATCATCCAGCGTGCCAAACAAGGATTTCTAAATCATTCAGCGTGCCAAACTAGGATTTCTAAATCATTCAGCCTGCCAAACTAGGATTTCTAAATCATTCAGCGTGCCAAAGTAGGATTTCTAAATCATTCGGCGTGCCAATCTAGGATTTCTAAATCATTCAGCGTGCCAAACTAGGATTTCTAAATCATTCTGCGTGCCAAACTAGGATTTCTAAATCATTCAGCGTGCCAACAGCCTAAAATTCAACCTGCTCTATTATCCTTGTTTTAGTACTTTTTTATAAGACAATTAATTTAACTCCGTAGCAAGACCAAGGTCAAAGGCAAATGAAATCCATAGAGAAAATCGTTCAAGCGTTTTATATTTAATACAAATTTTTACGTGTTTGTGATTATAATTCCTTTTTTTTTTTTGCATTTATACCATTTAATACAAAATGCTATTACCAAACTTTCACAATTATGGTAATTATTTTGTAAAAATTATCATTTAGTTGTCAAGGTCAGGCAAGGTAACGATCTAGCGTTTGTTCTCATTTTAACTTAGATTTTCTTTAATTTGTTTCATATGATTATAGGGTAACCACTACGCTATCGTTAAGCGGAATAGGGCGTTTGCAATCCCGTGACAAAAAGCACGTGATTTGTGTTTACTTTGAGTAATGGTGTACAATTAAATATGGCCGCTGTATTAATAAAGTTCCATATAGGCTCGAGCTTTTTTTAAATGATGTGTTGTGTTTTAAGTCTTATTAAGATTTAAGCTGTATTATGTATGTTAAATAAAATAGGCTATTTTATTATTATCATAGACATAGATCATAGACGATGTGAGCCTAATAGTTACTTGACTAGATAGCCTGTTCACCAACAATATCGCTTGACATCGTAGCCTAGCCTACGAAACATTAAAAGTGTATGCCTATAAAGTGAAATTGAAAGTGTAAATAGGTCTAGCCGGCCCTAGCCTAATCACATTAATCAATTAATCTACAGTACTACTATTTACCTCCTTATTTTTGAGTAGGATAGCCAATATTCAAATGTGAATTTTGCATGATAAAGAAGTAATTTACTTTCACCACGTTATGTTTGTACCTCAAGTGGGTTCTATATTTACACAAATACGTCACTAAATGTACACAAAAAAACTTAAGCTCCACCTACTGAAAACGCTCTATTGATACGTAGTAATCATACAAACTGGGTAGTTAATGCAATGTTTAAAAAATGTACATATAAATTTTAGTCATATCAAATTTATATAATTTTCAACTACCTTTTACAGTTTGGTCATTATAAAGTTATAAACTGTTTTATAAAAGAAAAATAAGAAGCATAATATAATTAATAGTATAAATACTAGCGCAAATAAAACTGGCTAATTAGCTCCCTTTAAAAAGAGTTTCTAAATTTACTTCAAATGTGATGCCATACATATTATGTTTTGTAATATAACAAATATTACTGACTAATTATTTTTTCTGTATATAAATCCAACATTATGGTATTCATACAAGATTTACTTATTACATGTATAAAATTAGTTATATTTACTTACATTTATATCTAATCAAAGAAGAAGAGTATTAAAACTCTTCTAAATGTACTTAGTCGGTATCAATTAATCAGCGTCTTGAATGCTCTTCGCTAATTTATGATGGCAGATACATATTTAGTCATTTCTGAGTAGTGAAGTGTGACCGCTTCGAATGCTTAACACAACTTTTATGTGTTATAAATACTGTTCACAAGTTTAGTGTAAGTTGAACCAAAAGCTGAAAGTAGTGGAAATGCCTGGCAGTTAAGAATACCAGATGACTTTCCTAAACAGCTTCCTTCCAGATTTTCACGCAAATTGTCACATTTTGATGCTTATTTATTATTTTTATTTTTTTATGTTTAAAATTCAACTGGCTTTGTTTTAAAATCGTCAATATCTCTCCATTAAAAATCGACATTTAAGAGGTTAAAGTAAGAGCAAGCCAATTAGCCTTAATGTGGTATGAAAAAAAATTAGTCCATCAATTTAAAAAGTCAGGCATTTGTTTAGAAAACTCTGCTTTGAATGCTTTAATGTAGGCCTACTTCTGAAAAAAGCATATCTATAAATAATATTATAATATTACATGCCTTAATATAGGGATGTACATGTAGTTAAATGTTTTGAAATTGAATGTTACGCAAAATATGTCCAATTTCAATGCAAATCCATTTCAATTGCTATTTGACCTCGACCTTGTAAATGCAAGCTCACCTCACTAAACAGTGTCGCTATGTCATTCAGAAACGTCTGCTTCAACAGTCAGTTCTCCTCATTCAATACCGAAACGTTTTTTTTTCATCAAGAAACATCTAATTGAGGTCTTCCGCGTGCCATTGAAAACCGCTCTGCGTGCCAAAGGTTTAGCTCGAACGTAAATTTTGAAAGGTCGTGAGACTGGAGAATTGTGATCTCTCTTTCTTGCAGCGCCAGATTGATAGAATTCAAGGACAAGGATGCACATATGTAAACCAAAAATGATCGAAATATCTTTAAAAAAGCTTATCATAAGATGGTTTGGCGTCGTGCAAAAAGGATTGGGTCAGCAATGGCGGCAATGGCTAGACTAAATAGAATCTAGCCTCCCAACAAAGCTCAGGCTTTACAGAGCCGTTGTTAAAACTATTGTTCTGTACGGATGTGAGATCTGGACACTGCTAGCATCTACTGAAAACAAATTGCAGGCACTTGAAAATAAATGCATGATAATCCCCTACCTACAACACAGGACTAATGAGTGTGTCTGGGACAGGCTCTCAAGAAACCAACATGGCAACAATCAAACGGAGCAAGCTGGCAAGCTGGCATAGTCTGGTCATGTGTGGCGGCATAATAACCTGCCAAAAACCATCCTCCAAGGCACTGTAGAAGGCGGACGTCGAATAGGCCGACACTGGAAATGATGGTTCGACGATATAAAAGATCGGACAAAGCTGCAAATGACTGAACTATTGACAGCTACTTAAGAAATAGGACTGCTGATGTTTCCATTCGTCCCCCCCCCCTCAACGACCACAACGGTCAAGAGTTGGATAATGATGGTCTAGGCCAGGGGTCGGCAACCTTTTGATAATAGTGTGCCAAAGTAGGATATCATAACACATTCACCGTGCCAGTCATCCTGTTCTACTACTCAATTCCTTGTTAAGAAGAGGCTTTTTTTGAGAGGTCTTCCGGGTGGTATCAATAATCGCTCTGTGTGCCGTCTGGCACGCGTGCTTGGGTTGCCGACCCCTCGTCTAGGCTATCCTGATTTCATAAATCTGAAGTCTGTATTCGACCTCCAAGCGGGAACACCACGTGGTATCGACGTTGCCCCGTCGGTACGCTGGGGTGTACCATTCTGGGCTTTGCATCATGAATCACTAAACAAATGGAGATTGCCAAATTTCTATTGGTATAATAAACCAAACTTAGCTTAGATATTAGGGGGTAGATTTGTTTTCGATTTTAGTTGGTAGGCTCAATGCTTTTCCCAATGAAGTAGTCACAATGTTTATGGGCTTCGGGAGGAGGGGGGTGTAAGAGATAATTTTTTTTTTCGATGTCGACGCATCTTTGGTTTATCACTGCAGGGGATTTACATGCTGTTTTATGTTGTTTTAATTATCGACGATAGTAAACTATGATAATAATTAAGTAAAAACTAGCAATATCAATAATTTAGATTGTATTGATTACAATATAATTGCTATCAAGTTGCAACAGTTAGTCTATTTCTGCAGAACCTGGCAATAACACGAAATTCCGCGGCGTGACGTTAAATTCTTGGACTGCGTTAAATCGTGGTCCCTAACAAATATCTATAAATAACCTTACTTTTGTTCCTGTTATTAGGTAAGTTGCTTATGATAATTAGAAAATATATAAGACTGTCCAGGGAGTGGGATATTGACACTGGAACAATGACTGTAAGCTGTAGTGCCAGCACTATACTGAGTTTGTTGTACTTCATCCAGAGTGTGGCCGGGGGAAGTTAAGGGTTGCTTTTTTTGCACTCCGCTACGCACAGCGAGGTTGCCAAACTATGTAGCCTACTGTTAGGGCATACTTTCCTATTTTCATCTTAAATAAAATAACCTTCGCCTTTCATTACCTAGTAATCCATCTGCTTATGCTAGTAGCGCGCAGAAGCACTAAACTTTAATATAGTATATATTTTTATATCCCCAAATTAAAAAAATATTCCTCAATTTTGCGCCCCCCCCCCCCCCCGAAATTTTGCGCCCTAGGCAGCCGCCTAGTTCGCCTATATGGATGAGCATGGCCCTGTGTACGAGCTATTCCGTCAGCGGCAGCGTGATGTCAGTGGCGTAGCTAGGGGAGTGGGAGGGGGTGTCCAAATTGGAAAGTCCCCCCCGGACCCTCTCTTGAGAGGGGCCCCTAAAGGAGTGTCCGAATTTTTTTTTTCTCTTGTCTTAATGTCGAATGTCAAAATGGAGGGGCCCCTAAAGAGGCCAAGTCCCCCGGGCCCCCAAATCCCTAGCAAACGGCACTGCGTGATGTTGATTCCAACGTTGTATAACAAAACAAATTGGTCCATAAGTGGCACATCTTTCAGCACTTCGTCGTCCACGGATGTGTGTTCAAAATATGACAGAAGCTCGGGCATTTTCTCGTGTACATCTCCAATGTCATCTGCCCCTAAAGAGGCCAAGTCCCCCGGGCCCCCAAATCCCTAGCAAACGGCACTGCGTGATGTTGATTCCAACGTTGTATAACAAAAAAAATTGGTCCATAAGTGGCACATCTTTCAGCACTTCGTCGTCCACGGATGTGTGTTCAAAATATGACAGAAGCTCGGGCATTTTCTCGTGTACATCTCCAATGTCATCTGCAAGTAGCTCAAAAGCCTCCTTGACGTCATCTTCAGGAACAAAAGCTAATGCAGACAGATATACACCTGGCTGCTCCACAAACTAGGGTTTATTTTTCATATGTCATCTTCATCCCTATTTCATTCACCTTCCTTATCACGCTTTGGCACAGATGAAAAACAAACAGCCAGAATTGACTGCAGTTGGGTATGCTGTCTGAAATGTTGACATCGCATCCGTCTCAAAATCGACCAGAAATTGTTCGGGAATGAGTGTTTTAAATTGTTGTAGAATATGGTCGCAAGTCGTTTTTGGCTTTTTTTCTGAACCTGGCAATAAACTGCAACTGGATTGTTTCCAGGGACAAGTTAACAAAGGATGTGTATAGCTGAAAGAAGATGGAAGGAACAACCTTGAGGCCATAATTTCGCTCGTGCAAGCCAGTAAGCATAATAATATGCTTCCAAAGATAAACACTCGATCTTCATTTCTTCAAGAGTCACAGAGGAGAATTGTTACATGTTCAATAGTTAGATATGTATGAAGGTCAGTGAATGAATGAGAGAACGAGAATGAGATTCATAGAGATGTGGGTAAAACGTGATTTTGTACTGAGTTATGTTAAAAAAGTTAACAAGGGGACGTAAGGAGAGGTTTTAGGCATTTATTGTACAGACACTCTAAGTAAAGGTTGTCCAAGAAAAGTGGACTTAGTATTTTAAAAGATGTGTTCACTGAGAAGTTTTTTCAGTGTGACATAAGATATAAGAGATTATATATATTGATTGTATAACAATGTGTACTTATTCTACTAAGAAGTTATGAAGTATAATAGAATGAATTACTTAATTATAATATATCGTTTATGTCGATATATGTAATAAAACAAGGTCATCTACTATATGAATCAGCGGTTATGTTAGTTCGTGTTAGCCTCTGAAGAGAAACTGAAGATTGTATAATCAAAATATATAAACACATAACAATAACAGATTATACCATTGGTGGCAGTCGTATAGTGATTATAACAGCCGACACCCACTATATTATACTGTTGGTGACCCTCTGGTAACCCTGTGTTTTGACTTCCTGTTGGCGACCCTCACAAGGAATGCATTTTGAACACTGCTGAACAGTGTATATCAAGAACTATTGAAGCATGAAATTACAGAAAATGATCGCAGGTGTGTTGAAAATATTCAATAATTTTTTTTATGTTTTTGTATATTGTTCTCTATAATTTTAGGAATTATTTTTTTTCCTTTAGGGTATTCAATTTAGTGTATGTTAAAAATGTGTCCGTTTTGACATCAGTTAAGGTGCTTTGTGACATATTTTGGGTTAGTTTTGACACACATAATGTTGATTTTTTTTTTTGCTGTGCACTCGTGTGGTTTTGTGTACTGTGTAGTATGTTATTCTTCTGTACAGTTATGTCTTGTTATACTTGTTAGTAGATTCTTCTGTTAAACATTTCTTCTATCTGTGTTGTTCTAGGGCTATATTACAAGTAGATAATTGTATAAATGTTGTCCTGTCTTCACTTTGGTGCTCGGTAATTTTGGCAAAGGTAAATTAGGAAAAGGTAAATTTGGCAAAACGCGCAAAGCGGTAAAAACATAAAATATCCACAGTTTTTATTGAAACTATCTAGTCCAGGTATCTGCAACCTACGAAATACGTGCCAAACTTGGCACGCAGAGCGTTTTTAAATGGCACGTGAAAGACCAACAAAAAAGGAAGTTAAGTATTTTCTCACTCAGTACTCACTCTTTTCTCAATCAGTACTCACTCTTTTCTCACTAAGTACTCACTCTTTTCTCACTCAGTACTCACTCTTTTCTCACTCAGTACTCACTCTTTTCTCAGTCAGTACTAATTCTTTTCTCAATCAGTACTCACTCTTTTCTCACTAAGTACTCACTCTTTTCTCACACAGTACTCACTCTTTTCTCAATCAGTACTCACTCTTTTCTCACTAAGTACTCTTTCTTTTCTCACTCAGTACTCACTCTTTTCTCACTCAGTACTCACTCTTTTCTCACTCAGTACTCACTCTTTTCTCAATCAGTACTCACTCTTTTCTCACTAAGTACTCACTCTTTTCTCACTCAGTACTCACTCTTTTCTCACTCAGTACTCACTCTTTTCTCACTCAGTACTCACTCTTTTCTCAATCAGTACTCATTCTTTTCTCACTCAGTACTCACTCTTTTCTCACTCAGTACTCACTCTTTTCTCACTCAGTACTCACTCTTTTCTCACTCAGTACTCATTCTTTTTTTAATCAGTACTCACTCTTTTCTCACTAAGTACTCACTCTTTTCTCACTCAGTACTCACTCTTTTCTCACTCAGTACTCACTCTTTTCTCACTCAGTACTCACTCTCTTCTCACTCAGTACTCACTCTTTTCTCACTCAGTACTCATTCTTTTCTCAATCAGTACTCACTCTTTTCTCACTAAGTACTCACTCTTTTCTCACTAAGTACTCACTCTTTTCTCACTCAGTACTCACTCTTTTCTCACTCAGTACTCACTCTTTTCTCACTCAGTACTCACTCTTTTCTCACTCAGTACTCACTCTCTTCTCACTCAGTACTCACTCTTTTCTCACTCAGTACTCATTCTTTTCTCAATCAGTACTCACTCTTTTCTCACTAAGTACTCACTCTTTTCTCACTAAGTACTCACTCTTTTCTCACTCAGTACTCACTCTTTTCTCACTCAGTACTCACTCTTTTCTCACTCAGTACTCACTCTTTTCTCACTCAGTACTCATTCTTTTCTCAATCAGTACTCACTCTTTTCTCACTAAGTACTCACTCTTTTCTCACTCAGTACTCACTCTTTTCTCAATCAGTACTCACTCTTTTCTCACTAAGTACTCACTCTTTTCTCACTCAGTACTCACTCTTTCTCACTCAGTACTCACTCTTTTCTCACTCAGTACTCACTCTTTTCTCACTCAGTACTCACTCTTTTCTCAATCAGTACTCATTCTTTTCTCACTCAGTACTCACTCTTTTCTCACTCAGTACTCACTCTTTTCTCACTCAGTACTCACTCTTTTCTCACTAAGTACTCACTCTTTTCTCTTGTTTAACTAACAACAACAATGTTCTGGGATTTTTAAAAAACCAATTTAAATTTGAATTAATGAGAGCCGCATTTACCTCTGCTATAGCCTGGGACTACAAAGCTGGTCACTAACACTTTACCTCGGTGGGGAGATAGGGGCTGATGGGGGGAGAGCCCGCGTTTGCTTTTGTTAACACCACGAGTATTAGTCTGGTGTTCACGAGTATTAGTCTGGTGTTTAACGACCTAGAGGTAGAGTGCAAGTAGTCTTAGTTACATAATATTGCTTTGCCATGTTTCACCTGTGTTCTAAACGGAGAAAGTATGCGTAGGTGAGAAGAAGGGATGGGTAAACATCTAAAAACAGGACAGTCAGTTTTGTGGGCTACATAATACATACACAAGACCTACATACCGGGGCGTAACTTAGGAAAGAAAGTACATGGGGCCAGGGGGGGGGGGGGTATACTTAGGGCTATTTAAGATGATGTTTTCATGCATTAGTTGAATAACGAAGTTTGTAATAAAGTAAGGTGCTTTTATTTAATATTTTTCTTACATTTTATTTTTAGTCTAATAAACTAATGTCTAATGTTTGTTACCCTGTTTGTATGCTTTGTAAATAAACTTTTTAAGTGTCATTTTAGCATCTTGCATAAACTCGGTGTTTGGGGCCCATCTCCTCCACCCTCCTTTGGCTACACTATTGCCAACATGTCTAGAATCAGTCTTCTTCTATAAATACATTACTCAAGGCCCCCATGCTAACTTGATCATTCACAGTATGCTACTTCAAGCTACTTCGTTTCTGACATTAGTTTCATTCAGTAGATTAGAGCAGGGGTCGGCAAACTCTAGATAGTATTGTGCCAAAGTGCAGCCAAAGTAGAATTTCAAATCATTAAGCTTGCCAACAACATTAATGTCATCCTGCTCTTTTCATGCAGAAGATACTTAAACGTCCTTTTTGGTGGTGATTCGTGTGCCATTTAAATTTCCATTTATTTGGATCATTAAGTAATGTTATCTTATTCCTGGACTAGAGTGTAGTCCATCCAATACGTTCAATAAAAACAGTGGATGTTTGGATGTTATGTTTGCCGATTTTACCGTTTTGATAGTTTTGCCGAACTTGCAGCTGCCAATTTTACCTTTGCCAAAATTACAGTGATTCCTTAACTTTATATTATATTAACTATTGTAATGGATTGATATTTATGTTATTTAAAAAAATTAATTCCTGTATACAAAAATAAAAACTCTTTTAATTGTGGTAGCCTACACTCTAAAAGGGTACAAGTTATGTGATTTGTAGGGTTGTACACACATTGAATTGAAGATTTTCAAACAACTTATGTGAAATATTTTACTTCATTTAATATGATTTATGGTCTTAGTCATTTTATTACAGTATGCAAGGGGGCGACGATGAAATATTTGCCCTGGGGCTTGTGAGGGCCCTGTAGAGGGGTTGCCTTTTTGCACTCCGCTATGCACAGCGCGGTTGCCAAACTAAGTAGTGTTGGGGCATACTTTCCTATTTTCTAAGACAACTTGAATAAAATACCTTTCGCCTTTCATTACCTAGTAATTCATCTACCTATGCTAGTAGCGCACAGAAGCACTAAACTTTAATATACGTAGTTTATATTTTTAAATCCCCAAATAAAAAAAAATCCTCAATTTTGCGCCCCAAAAAATTGTGCGCCCTAGGCGGCCGCCTAGTTTGCCTATATGGATGAGCCGGCCCTGTGTGTAGGCTACATAGTCTTTGTATGAAACAAATATTTAAAATAATATTTTAAAACTTTTATGTTAAAAAAAATATGATTTCATTGTGGCTCTAACAGGGGTAAGCAGCCAAATATCAACACAATGACACGCTTACTCATTGATCATTATCATTCCCATGACCGTTGTGGTCGTTGTGGGGATTGAATGCAGCAGTCAACTTTCTCCACTGTTGGCCTATCTCGAGCTGTTGTCAATAGTTCATTCAACTGCAGCCCTGATCAATACTTTTACATTGTCGAACCAGCATCTCCGCTGACGGCCTCTCCTACGCCCACCTTCCACCGTGCCATGGAGTGTTGTTTATGTCAGGTTATTGGGCCGCAACACGTGACCGAACCATGTCAGTTTGTGCCGCAACACGTGACCGAACCATGTCAGTTTGCGCCGTTTGAGTGTTGCCATAATGTTTTCTTGAGGGTCTGCAATCGAGGATGTTCTGTCCCACACTTACTCATTGATAGAAAATAATAGTAAAAAGAAACAGTTAAGAGTCTATTCCTTCACTCACAACTCCGAGTAGACTCCAACCATCCTAACTAGACTGTTGAAAAAATCTGTGCACATTTTTATTGTATTTTAAATTTGAATGAATTATTTAAAAAATTTAATTTGAAATAAAAATAGTGGGGTTTGACTTTTCTTCTGAGTATTGTGACCTAGATTCTAAATAGTTTATTCACTTACATTTAACACCAACAGCACCATTGATCATTTGAACTGTCTACAGTATACAATAGTTTTCCAGGCAATTAGATTTCTCTTTAATATTTAAATGTTTACATTTACTCTTTGAAAATGTTCAATTGTTTCAAATTTCTAAATTTTCTCAATATAAAATTTTTATCCAAAGGAATTGATTGTTCAAAAACTCAGGCCACCGTCAAAGTAGACTAAATCATAATGCTCCCTAATATTAGGTTAATTTTGTTTTATTTTTTACTTAATTTGTGAGCTCTGAGATTGGTAAATTGTTGTCTGCGTTTTAGTTGATAATTTACCGTTTGAACAAAATATGAACTTATTATTCTAAACTGTTTTGAAAAGAAAACGTCGAAAGATAAATACTGCCAATTTGTTTAACATGTTGCAGAAAATGTATTAAGTGTTCAAATGGAAAATCGAAAAAATAATTGTGTAAATAGCTATAGAAAGTAACGATCACAATTCCTTTGAAGAACAAATAAATCAACACCTCAATGTTTACGTTTATTTATGCTTTTATCTACAGCCGAACAGTTTATTGTTCTGATTTCATCGTTCATGTAGTCACTACTTCATCTTTATTCTAGAACATTTGACATCAGAATGACGTCTACAATACGGGACGTTGAAGACTCTTCTTTTGTCACTGCTAAATTATTGTCCAATATGACAACTACAAGTCAAATAAAAGACACTTTTTATTCAAAATATGATTATGTTCTCATCTGCTTATATGACTTTCAGGATCATAAAACTATTTTCAATCTCTTTAAAACATTGATATGTTTTGTGAACCCAGTACTGGCGATGTTTGGTCAGGCCTTTAATGTCATCTGTATGGCAATACTGAAACACGCAGGACTTGGGAAAACTTCCAATATTTTACTCTTTGCTCTAGTATTGGCTGACAGTATGAATTTATGTAATGATTTGAACTATGCCGATATATTGAGGTATTTTGGACCGGACAAATTCAAACCAGGTTATTGTACGTGGGAATACGATGCCTCCTTAAATATGTTTCTTCACGTTTCCAAAGAGATTTTTTACTTTATAGGTTCTTGGGGCCACACTGTTAATGCTATTATCCCAATGATAATAACAACAGAAAGATTTATTGCTGTGTTTTTTCCATTGACGTTTAAAAAGATCGTCACAAAAACGTCAGTTTTTGTCAGTTGTTTCTTCGCCTTCGTTGCTTGGTTTCCTTTTTATATATTCCTTATATTTATTCGAAGGTTGTATTACTTTCAAGTGTCAAAAAATAAGTACGTTGCTACAGTTGTGACAACAGAGCTTTTTGTAAAAAACTACAACCTACTTTATATTTTGATAGTTTACATCCAAGAAACTTTAGCTTCCTTGCTGCCAACATTCTATATCACAGCTGGATGTATTATCATTGGCATCAAGATCAAACTAACATTGATAAGTAGACATAAACTATTGAACAACAACGAGAAACTTCATTGGTCACCTCGAACCACGTGGACATTATTAGTGTCGTGTTTTATTTTCGCGGTGGCTCATATTATCAACACACTGATATCGGAGTGTGTAACCATAGATCCCAACATGCCCAGTATGACATTCTTTCTGGCCCAACTTTCGGAACTTATAAATTTACTCCAATGTTCCAGTAATTTCTTTGTTTACATGGCAACCAATACAAAACTTTGGGGAATATTCCTTAAAATAATAAAATGTGAAAACAGACTTATAAGTAAACAAAGATCTTTACAAAAATTTTAAGATTGTTTACAAGTTGATATGTTGATGCAGGCGTTCAGAAGGGGAGGAGCAAGGCGGATCGATTTCGTTAAAATTATCAAATTACTAAAACTAGTACAACTAACATTTTCAATATGCTAAAATTCTTGAGAGTTATTCCACTTCTAGTCAATATTATGGGTTCAAGACATAGTTGTAGTCAATATTATGGGTTCAAGACATAGTTCTAGTCAATATTATGGGTTCAAGACATAGTTCTAGTCAATATTATGGGTTCAAGACATAGTTCTAGTCAATATTATGGGTTCAAGACATAGTTCTAGTCAATATTATGGGTTCAAGACATAGTTCTAGTCAATATTATGGGTTCAAGACATAGTTCTAGTCAATATTATGGGTTCAAGACATAGTTCAAAGACACCATTCAAAAGCTTTGTTGTTTTGTTTTTTATTTAAGTATTTCATCGTTTGAATCTAGTTGTCAACGATCACATTTGCGCTGAATTAGTCCGAAGTTTCATTGGTACAATAAAATGTATTACTTTACTTATTTCGCGACATCACCCATGCAAGAAAAAAAATACCAAATTGCCTTTAGTTGTTTGAAACGAGACGAATTGACATATACAGGGGTATTCATATGTTTGCTGAAAATTTTTACAGAAATTATAATATAACTGGAGAATTTGGCAGAATCAGGCAATGCTAAAACCAAACAAACTGTAGATCTATATCAAATGGTATGTGCCCTCATGCACAAAGGTTTTTTTGTTTTGTGTTTGATTGTCATACAGAAATACTCATCAAAACTCAAATCGGTAAAACAGAAATTGCAGCCAGTAAAACTAGATTTGCTTATGTCAAACATCACTTGGCTGCAATTCGTGCAGATTGAAACAAAAACTGTGATGAAAGATACAGTGACATTTTTGAAAAGACTAAGAACCTGACAGATTAGATTTGAGTGGATCTGAAACGTCCATGGCATGCACGTAGGGAAATCAACATAGAAAATCCTCAGTTTGAAGAACATGAAAAATATTTATTAAAAAAAAAGATGTATATTCCGTATCTGGATTCGCTGATACCATCGCTGACGATGACATGTTTTACTAAAGAGAAAACCTGCAAACGGTCTGCCCTTCATTTTTGTAGAATTGTCAAACTTGCATACAGCCTTCTGTCCCTTCATCTTTGTAGAATTGTCAAACTTGCATACAGTCTTCTGTACCTTCATCTTTGTAGAATTGTCAAACTTGCATACAGTCATCTGTCCCTTCATCTTTGTAGAATTGTCAAACTTGCATACAGTCTTCTGTACCTTCATCTTTGTAGAATTGTCAAACTTGCATACAGTCTTCTGTACCTTCATCTTTGTAGAATTGTCAAACTTGCATACATTCTTCTGTCCCTTCATCTTTGTAGAATTGTCAAACTTGCATACAGTCTTCTGTACCTTCATCTTTGTAGAAGTGTCAAACTTGCATACATTCTTCTGTCCCTTCATCTTTGTAGAATTGTCAAACTTGCATACAGTCTTCTGTACCTTCATCTTTGTAGAATTGTCAAACTTGCATACAGCCTTCTGTCTCTTCATCTTTGTAGAATTGTCAAACTTGCATACAGTCTTCTGTACCTTCATCTTTGTAGAATTGTCAAACTTGCATACAGTCTTCTGTACCTTCATCTTTGTAGAATTGTCAAACTTGCATACAGTCTTCTGTACCTTCATCTTTGTAGAATTGTCAAACTTGCATACATTCTTCTGTCCCTTCATCTTTGTAGAATTGTCAAACTTGCATACATTCTTCTGTCCCTTCATCTTTGTAGAATTGTCAAACTTAGTAGAAATTAATTTAAACACCAAATGCTGTTGCAGATCTACCCAAAAATATTTCTGACATATTGATTTATCAGTTTGGACAAAAACCAGGGCGATTGCAATTGTTATTTCAGAAATTAGATGAGATTCAGATTTCAATCATACAAAATTAAACTATCTGTTTAGTTTTTTTTTACAATGAAAGTATGACTATGATTATGCTTTGATTTATTGTTTCATATTTAAATTTGTATTAAAACTAGACAAGATATTCTAAACAATAAAACATTGAAATTATGCCTGATTAAATTGTTTGTTACTTGCAGATTGTAGCAGTTTTTGTAATTTTCAATTGTTTTGTTTATAAAAAAAACGTTTAATATGTAGATAAAACGTCATCAAAAAGCAGCTAAAAACAGACTTAAAATTAATTTACATTATTTTTCACATATTTAAAATTTTGATACTTACAAAAAAATAGTTTTGACATCCTGCACAAGATTCTATCCCCCCCCCCTCCCCAACCCACACACACAGTATATAATATACATCAACTGAGACACGTAACATCTATACTCGGGGTCCGTTGCATATTTCGAGCAGCGAGGATAATAAATTATCCGTATGGGGTTAAATATACTCGTAAATGTTGCCAGTAAATCGGGATATTGTTGCCAGATATTGGGTCGAAACGAGTCTACAGCTTTGCTTAGAAAATGAAGAAAACAGTAATTTTAAGCTGGTTTTCTAAAGCTAGTTGTTAAATATTAGACTAGATCTATAGTGTTTAAGAATGCACAGACAAAAATTAATCAGGAAAAATTATATAACATGTGGAACTGGTTAGGCTTAAAAAAATAATATACAGTTGCAGGGAAATAAACTAAAATTTATCAAAATAAAGAGTAGCATTTTGACATGCTTGACAAAACTTCAATTGAACCAATGACTTTAATTTGCACTCAAGTCTTCCGAAGTAAATAAATATGAAGAATTGTAAACTGTATTGAAAGGTGCTGTAACGGTCCCTACACGTTTGAAACCTAGTAATGTGTATTAAAAACTATAATGCCTGGAAGCAATTGTGCAATTCTTGCATTTTCAGCATGTTTTACTCGACGAAGGGGCTTGTATCTTTTTTTTTTTTTTGATATCTACACCGGAATACTTGAGTGCAAATCGGAGGCCGCGCATGCGCAAACCAACTATTCAGCTCTATAAATAGAGCAAGAGGTCCATCTTATTATAGTCTTTGATTGAACAAACGCTACTTTTTTTTCTAATTATACTAATCTACAAATCTTATTTCTGTAAGAGATTTTTACTAGTCTATGAATCTTATTTCTGTAAGAGAATTTTATTAGTCTACGAATCTTATTTCTGTAAGAGAATTTTACTAGTCTACGAATCATGTTTCTGTAAGAGAATTTTACTAGTCCACGAATCATGTTTCTGTAAGAGAATTTTACTAGTCTACGAATCATGTTTCTGTAAGAGAATTTTACTAGTCCACGAATCATGTTTCTGTAAGAGAATTTTACTAGTCTACGAATCATGTTTCTGTAAGAGAATTTTACTAGTCCACGAATCATGTTTCTGTAAGAGTCATACTGCACTCTTTTTAGAGACTTGATTTGCCTTTTTGTGGGTCTTCCGCATGCCAGCGAAAGTCTCTCTGCCTGCCAAGTCTGGCATGTGGTCCGTAGGTTGCCAATCCCTGTTCTAGGAGATGGGACACTCTGACACCAAAACCCCGCTGCCTAGCGGTAAATAGGCTTCAGGAGTAGTTTGAGATATAAAAACAACAATTGAAATATTATTTACACATTTTTGTCCCATCCAAAAGACATTAAGCTAAATTTTGATTTCATTTTAAAAGATTCACTTTTAAAATAACATTACAAAATCGTTAACACTCCAGTAATAACAACTCCACTTGACATATATTATTTGACAATTTATTTATTTTTATTGCACTCAATAAATCAATAGAAACACATTTTGAAACATAAAAAAAAATTAACAATTTCGTTTACCACTTGTAGGCAATAATATTGACTGAAATTTGGGCCCAATTAGTGTGTTTAAATATATATATATATATATATATATATATATATATATATATATATATATATATATATATATATATATATATATATATATATATATAGGTCTTCATACCTTAAGCTTAATTCTTAAAAATAAGGGAAAATCTTACACATTTTCAGAAAGATAGATGAAAACCATTTTCATACTCTATGTGCAAAGACAAAATCATTCAATTTCTGCTTCGGCAATAGAATGATTTACCATAGGTAGTTTGGGAAAACCAACTTTTAAACATTCTCTGAATCCTTATCAAAAGCAAACAAATTTCAAGACACAACTGAATATACTGTTAAGCTTACAGTGTTACCGAGTTACTGGGATAAAACTCTATATAGAAGGAGTATCTGTAATATAAATTTAATCATTTCCATTTAGCACATATTTTCTTGTTTCGGGCGAAAAGCAAGCAATTTTTTTTTGTATTAGCAGATAAGCAATTCCTGTAAGACAGACACAGATATAAATGTCCCAAGTTAAATAATTCTAAGGGGTCGTCCATTAACTACGTCAACAATATTTTTATGCCATTTTAACAATTATTAAACGTTTAGAGACCTCCAATCACTATCCCCCCCCCCCACTTGCACTATGTGCTCCCATTACCCCCGCCCCTCCCTCCCCAACCGTACTCTTTTGTTTTTACTTTGTTCCGATCAGAATAGAGAGGGTGGGCCTGTAGTCCATGATTAGTCCATGGTAGGCTGTTGACTAGTGACCGACGATTTCACGCAATACTAATTTCCATTTGTTTTCTTATATTTCATAACATTGTTGACGTCAGCTTATCGTGATCCCCACTCCCATGTCAACAATTGTCAAACTTGTTCAAACCCCTAATAATCGTAATGTACCCATCACTAAAAGTAATGCAAACAAGATATAATTAAAATATTTCCAAAATATTCTGATCAGAAACTTATATATAACTTTATTACAGAAAAATGATGAAATATTGTACAATACATTTAGTTAGACTGTTATGTTTTATGTCTTCAAAATAATTTTTAAATGACATATTTGTTTGTTTACAAAAACAGCGTTGACCAGTTCAATGCTAGCAGATGTAAACGACGGTAATTATCTGTTTTAGTTTGGACAGCCGTCTAAATAATCAACAAATGTATAGTTTTAATTCCCAAGTATATTATTTTTATATTTACATGTAAAGTAATTTTGGTGATTTCTTTGAACAATTGTACTCATAAGACAAATGTAAAGAAATATGTCACTAAGGACAATGTATTATCTGTATCTGTATATATTATCTGTATCCTATTTATATCTTTAGTGCATAGTGTTTGTGAGTGTTTGTGGCTGCGGGCGTGTATTTGTATATGTGTGCTTGTCTATTTGTTTTCGTGTGTGTGTTGTTGTTGTTTAGATGTGTGTATTTGTGAATTTGTGAATCAGTGTTTGTGAGTAATTCAAGTTCTTAAAGTTTCAATAGTATGCTCCGAATTTCTCCAATGCTCTACAAGTCTCTGCATAATTTTGATAAAACTTGTTCACTTCCTCTGAGTTTTCTCTTATGTCTCCAATAGATTTGTTATCATCGTTATTGTTGTTATCATTGGCCCTGTAGAACGCTGAAATAGAAAGAATAGTGGAAATAATACTAATAAATATTTAGACTATAAAAATAAAAGTAATAACAAAATATGTATAAAAAAAAATACAAATAAACAATGGTAAAATCAGTTAAGCAGTTCTAAAATAGTAGTTTTTATGCGCTTATTATAATTAGGGTTGGACTATGTTATATGCTACGTGCCGGAGCACATACGGTTCGTTTCGGTCTGGGAAGGGGGGGGGAGTATTTATCCTATTTGTTGTGTGAGTACTGTTGGAACGCCTTTTAATAACAACCTAACTTTTAATAACAACCTAACTTTTAATAACAACCTAACTTTTAATAACAACCTAACTTTTAATAACAACCTAACTTTTAATAACAACCTAACTTTTAATAACAACCTAACTTTTAATAACAACCTAACTTTTAATAACAACCTAACTTTTAATAACAACCTAACTTTTAATAACAACCTAACTTTTAATAACAACCTAACTTTTAATAACAACCTAACTTTTAATAACAACCTAACTTTTAATAACAACCTAACTTTCAGCGAAAAATAATTCCCAAACTCTTGAGTAATACGATTTTTAATCCAAAACTGTAAATAACTTTGCACAGGTAAAATTTAATAAAACACAATGATAGTGATAGTGATAAAATAGATGACCGGTCAATACGACTCTTATGATGGGACTGCACAAGCATGGTCTCGAAACCACGGGGTCTTAAAAATGCTTCGTTTCTGCTTTTGGTACATAGGACCCTACGTGAAACAACTTCACGGGGATGTTGGGGCCCGTGATTACTTGTTAGATTAATAGAAACCGTGAACCTCCAAGCATAGTGTGACAACGATATCACGCCGTACCCTTCCCACATTGGGAACAAATATAACACTACTTATACATAACACCTATTCCCCCATTTGCATTTAGTAAAATTCCTAGGAAAAACATGTAGACCTAGAGAGAGAAGTATTTTCTTTAGAAAAACAAATTACAGTAAGTTAGAGGAATTTTCTAAACAAGAGAAGATAATATAAATATGTGCTAACAAATAAGAAATGTGAGCACTAAGATCAGAATAAGTAGTCGTAAAATGCATGTTAGTTATATTTGTATGAAACAATCATAAAAAGAACATACAGTCCATGTGATAACTAGCTTACTATAGTCTATCAATAAGAAGAAACGTGTATTTTTTTTTTCCACAATTAATTTAGTTTTTCTGTTATACATATAAAAGATAAATGGAAGTATTCTATAAGGTAAACAACTAAAAAAAATTATATTTTTCAAAACAATATAATTTCAGATCATGTATATGAAATAACTAGCAACTAGCGCAGTACTCTTCAACAGCAAGCAGGGAGATTGGTTCAAAACCACTGTTGGTGTTAGACAAGGATGTCTACTTTCCCCCATCCTCTTCAACCTCTTCCTGGAAAGGATTATGTCAGATGTGCTAGAAGACCCCGTCGGAACAGTCAGCATCGGTGGGCGAATTATAACCAACTTACGCTTCGCAGATGACATTGACGGCCTAGCTGGCATCGAGGATGAATTAAAAGAATTATAACCAACTTACGCTTCGCCGATGACATTGACGGCCTAGTTGGCAGCGAGGATGAATTAAAAGAATTCACTGCAAAACTAGAGAAAACATCAGTATGGAAATCAATGCAGAAAAGACCAAGGTCATGGCAAATAGAACATTCACAAGTGAAATTCGGATAAACGGGCGAAAACTCGAAGAGGTCGCCGCCTTCAAATATCTAGGGGCCATAATATCCGACGAAGGCTTAAAGCCAGAAATTCTTGCCAGAATGGCCCAGACAACCGCAGAGCTGAGCAAACTTAAACACAATCTGGCAAAGCAAGAAATTCTCTCTCAGATTAAAGATTCTACTAATGCGCTCCTTGGCGACGTCGGTCTTCTTGTATGGATGCGAGGCTTGGACACTCAATGCAGACCTCCAAAGAAGAATCAGTGCGCTAGAGATGAGATGTTACCGCAAGATATTGAACATCTCCTATACAGAGCATATCACAAACGAAGTGGTCCGCAATGAAATAGCTGCTGTCATCGGCCCATACGAGGACCTTCTTACCTCAACTAAGAAGAAAAAACTGAGATGCTATGGACACGTAGCAAGATCTGGAGGTCTTTCATTCAAAGACTATAATGCAGGGCACAGTCCAAGGCGGAAGGAAAAGAGGCAGGCAAAAGAAGAGATGGGAAGACAACATCAAGGATTGGACCGGCCTGTCGTTCATCTACTCCCAAAGGGCATCACAGGACCGGAACAAATGGCAAGAGATTTTAACAGTCAACGATGGTGCCCCAACGACCCACCCACGGGTTAAGGGATAGGTGAAGGTGAAGGTGACATGAAATATCAATGAAATGAATGAAAGTATGTTATAAATTATTATAAATAGTTAATACACACTTTTGAGCATTCGCAATCAAATCACCCTTAAACTGTGGGCTTATTTCCTCGGGTCTAACGGGATCTCCACAGTACAATGAAGAAGTTATTAGTTACAATCAAGACTATCTCCAGTAGCCTACCTGTGAAAAGAAAACGTTCTTTTGCTCCTTTCCAGTTGTCTACTAGGTATTGATATAATTCACTTTTAATTTCATTTACCTTTGACATTTTCGTCTCCACCTGAAATTAAGTAGACCTACATTCAAGCTTTTCAAAGATACGCTATTTACAAGCATGTTTTTAAATACGCGAATAATTACATTTAGTACTCTAGTTAAGCTTACAAATGAAAGCTCGGTTATTCTAAATGTAATGTTGTTATTTAGTGTAATGTGTAGGTCTAATGTGTATATCGTTATGTTTCAACGTGTAATAAGACTTACACAAAGTTATAGTTTGCTGATGTCATCTTTAATTTGATGTATAGTAATGGTAATGGTAATGGTAATTTATATAGCGCTTCTATCCATGCTATATTAGCATGCTCAGTGCGCTCTAGATGACTATTAATCTGTGAGAGGTTTCACTGCTGCCGGTTAAGCGCATGTGATAACAACTCAATATTAACGTCATCTAGTCCCAAAACTCCTGTAGGGCGACAGGGATCTGCCGGTGGCGGGGCTCGAACCCGCGACGTGTCAAGTGTTTTTTTGGTTGACAGTCTGGTGAGCTAACCGCTAGGCCAGCGGTATATTCTAGAATACGTCTATTGATAAATTGCATTTTATTTTTACGTTCTTGTTGCATTTGTGAACATTTCTTTGTATATAAATATAAGTTAATAGCCTATAACTTACTGTCTTATATTATTTCATATTTTCATTTATAGAGATTGGCTATGTTTGTGGGAGAATAAACATTAAAACAAGATGACAGATAGTAAAGAGGCATAAAGACATCAACATTAAAGAAGGTCACAGGTCAATGCTACATAAAACTATAAGATCTTGTAGCATTTGGGCACTAAGGGAGGTGATCCGTCTCGATCTAGATGCAGTGGTCGGCTTTTCTAAATTAGGGCTAGAACAGTGATATTTGTAAAATCTTTTGAATGATTAGGCTACACTTAAGTAATTTGGTTAAAAGTTAAAAGAGTGAAGAAAACATCTAATAGAAATTGACAAGTCTTAAATATTATGTCTGTTTTCTGTGTTACAGTTTTAATGTTATCAACATTGTCTGTTTTATGTGTTACAGTTTTAATGTTATCAACATTGTCTGTTTTCTGTGTTACAGTTTTAATGTTATCAACGTTGTCTGTTTTCTGTGTTACAGTTTTAATGTTATCAACATTGTCTGTTTTCTGTGTTACAGTTTTAATGTTATCAAAATTGTCTGTTTTCTGTGTTACAGTTTTAATGTTACCAACGTTGTCTGTTTTCTGTGTTACAGTTTTAATGTTATCAACATTGTCTGTTTTCTGTGTTACAGTTTTAATGTTATCAACATTGTCTGTTTTCTGTGTTACAGTTTTAATGTTACCAACGTTGTCTGTTTTCTGTGTTACAGTTTTAATGTGATCAACATTGTCTGTTTTCTGTGTTAGGCCTACAGTTTTAATGTGATCAACATTGTATGTTTTCTGTGTTACAACACTAGTTTGCCATTTCCTAATATTATAAAACATAAATACCAACATTGTAAACAAAAGTTCCATTTTTAAACTTGTTATTTTATCTTACCTTTTATTTCACCATGAAAGAAATTTTTCAAAAATAAAAACAAAATAAATCGTCACGACAAGAGTTTCCAATAATGTTTCTGAATATAACTTTATGTTTCTTCCAGGACTGTCTTCTCTATCTCGTTGTTCTACATTGAAACCTCCTGAACTAACTTCAGTGAAGGTCTATTCATTTATAGGCTATACATGCTTACTTTTAATTAGTGGCCTGTTTATTTATGGCGCATACTGAAGCCACACAATTACCTTAGCTGGTAACCTCAATTTACTTCCTACTGTCACCACCACGTTTGTACTATAGTTTATTTTGAGTTCTCCCCCCACCCCCTTTCCCAGTCACTGTTCTTTCTCCCCATTTAGTACTAATACTGAGAAATCGGGAATTTCCTCACTAGTTTCATGTCATGGCCACTTGTCTCTAAATTTAACACTTATATTTTACCTGACATAAGCCTGACTTAAGCAAAGTCTGAAGACATCATAAAAATAATCTCAACGCCAATCTTTTATGGCATTTTGTGAAGACAAATTATATAAAACTGGTACAGGCCATTTCAACGTGAAACAAATGTTTTCTTTTTATTCTCATTTTTGACCAAACTGACCGCAATTAAATCTTTTAAAATGTAAAACCTTGACAGTGTTCACCGCAGTAACACAGAATATTCGTGGCAAGTTTTATGCCTGTCTGTCCAGCATTAAAAAATATATTATGTGCTATGTACACACATACATAAATGTATATTTATGTCAATGAAGGCCTAGAATTTTATTAAATGTAGCCTTGATGACTATGTCAATGAAGGCCTAGATGTTTATAAAATGTAGCCTTAATGATTAGGTCAATGAAGGCCTAGATGGTTTTAAAATGTAGCCTTGATGACTAGGCCAATGAAGGCCTAGATGGTTATAAAATGTAGCCTTAATGATTAGATCAATGAAGGCCTAGATGGTTTTAAAATGTAGCTTTAATGACTAGGTCAATGAAGGCCCACATGGTTATAAAATGTAGCCTTAATGACTAGGTCAATGAAGGCCTAGATGGTTTTAAAATGTAGCCTTGATGACTAGGTCAATGAAGGCCTACATGGTTATAAAATGTAGCCTTAATGACTAGGTCAATGAAGACTTAGATGGTTTTAAAATGTAGCCTTAATGACTAGGTCAATGAAGAGCCTAGATGGTTTTAAAATGTAGCCTTAATGACTAGGTCAATGAAGAGCCTAGATGGTTTTAAAATGTAGCCTTAATGACTATGTCAATGAAGGCCTAGATGTTTATAAAATGTAGCCTTAATGATTAGGTCAATGAAGGCCTAGATGGTTTTAAAATGTAGCCTTGATGACTAGGCCAATGAAGGCCTAGATGGTTATAAAATGTAGCCTTAATGATTAGATCAATGAAGGCCTAGATGGTTTTAAAATGTAGCTTTAATGACTAGGTCAATGAAGGCCCACATGGTTATAAAATGTAGCCTTAATGACTAGGTCAATGAAGGCCTAGATGGTTTTAAAATGTAGCCTTGATGACTAGGTCAATGAAGGCCTACATGGTTATAAAATGTAGCCTTAATGACTAGGTCAATGAAGGCTTAGATGGTTTTAAAATGTAGCCTTAATGATTAGATCAATGAAGGCCTAGAAGGTTTTAAAATGTAGCTTTAATGACTAGGTCAATGAAGGCCTACATGGTTATAAAATGTAGCCTTATTGACTAGGTCAATGAAGGCTTAGATGGTTATAAAATGTAGCCTTATTGACTAGGTCAATGAAGGCCTAGATGGTTATAAAATGTAGCCTTAATGATTAGGTCAATGAAGGCCTACATGGTTATAAAATGTAGCCTTAATGACTAGGTCAAGGAAGGCCTAGATGGTTTTAAAATGTAGCCTTAATGACTAGGTCAATGAAGGCCTACATGGTTATAAAATGTAGCCTTAATGACTAGGTCAATGAAGGCCTAGATGGTTTTAAAATGTAGCCTTTATGAATATTGCGTATATATAGATGGTTTGTAAAAAAAAAGTTCAGCAGTTAATTCAAACGATGCGTGCAAATTTATTTCATTTTCTTTTTTTTTTACTTTTTAACAAATCATTTAGACTATTTTTCCGCAAAAATGTCTGCTTTACATAAAGATCTAGTAGAAATGTGCTTCCAAGTGTAGTTTTTCTTTTAGCTCTCAGTCTAGCTCAGAGGTTAGTGACACCCATGACGGGCTCTCAGAGGTTAGTGACACCCATGACGGGCTCTCAGAGGTTAGTGACCCCCATGACGGGCTCTCAGAGGTTAGTGACACCCATGGCGGGGTTTCCGTCTGCCAGTCTAAAGTCGTTTTTTCCATCAAGTTGTCCACTGCTTGTATCAAAAGTAGAAGTATTTAGTTTGCTGGGTAGTGTATTCGAATCGAATTCTCGAGATCGCATCCGTCGATACCGCTTCACACCATGTAGAGTTTGTCCGGGCGAATTCGATTTCGAAGGATATAATGGATCAACAGATTTCGTAGTTGAATCCACGCTAATGGAATCTTCTGATGAAAATGAAATATGATCCAAAGACACAAAAGCGCGAGGCAGCTTCTGAAAACTGAATCAGAAAAAAAACAACAGAATGTTTAACAAACTATTAACTAACTGTGAATATTCCATTTCTATTTCAGCTTCTATTTAATAACATTTTGTAATATTATTATTATTAATGCGACATGATGGGGATAGCGACAGGGCACTTGGATTGCTGTACCGAAGGTCCGCGTTTTAAATTTTTGTTAGCGCCGGAGTTGAACAAAGAATTTTTTTTTAAATCTTCACAATTTCATTTCACTATCTTGTGCCTTATTGTCTACTTAATAAATACATCCTAATGTAGACCAGTTGGTTTACAAAACCTAGAAATAACTCCACTGTTAAATAAAGTTAGATATGTGATTAATTAGTTAATAATTACAATAATGTAGACATTGGTAATTGTATTCTAAAATATATATGTATAGCGTGGTGGCTGTTGACTAAGCAAGTCATACCTTAGGGAAGGGGGTGGGATTTTTATAATATCAGAAATGGCTTAACCATAGACGAAAGTCATTGATATAAATACAAACTCGGTCTCGGTTGTGCTGGCCACACATGTTTATAGTTATACTGACCGTTGAGTACAAGTAGTCAGGTAACGAGCTTCACCGTAAACTTTGAATTATTTGAAATAGGAATGAATCGAAAAATTTAAAAACTAATACATACAAACATTTGACAAAATGCTACTGTAAAGTGCAATAATAAAGTCAGTGTAAATTAATATTATTCTAAGCAATCTTTTCTTGTTACCCTGTGTCGCCAAGTGTCTTCAAACTTGACTGGCTCCATTTAAAGTTTTCTGTCTCAGACTGAGCTTTAAGACCTCTCCTGAAATAATGTTATGATTATTGTTTGAATTGATTTAATTATTCACCTGTTCATGTAGACATTTTCGTCTGTTCTTCGTTGTTTGTACTCTGTCTGTAACAGTCGTCAGCCCATAGAACTGTCCTCAACGGGATATGCGCTATACAGGCATTATTATTACTATTATTATTATTACTTATGCTTATCCAAGTCCGGTCCGTCGATATGCCCTTGATATGCCCTTGATATGCCATCGATATGCCCTCGTCTATGCATTGATTGAATCATATCAATGAAGTACTTCTTTAAGGATACTTTGTTCATTTACATCTTCATATGTTCATATTAAACTACTGCTGACTGACGGAAAGGGTTAGTATTGGACACAAGAAGCACATTAGCCTGTTTATCATGGCGAAACATTCAAAATAGGTTATTAAGGGTGCTCGTTAAAATGGCAAAAGTAAATTTGGCAACAGAAAAAAGGCAAAACTTATGAAACGGTACAAATGGAAACGGTAAAAATGTCGAGCATGAAAGTGATCATAACACTTTCCTCTTAATGAAAAAAAAAAGTCTCTGTGGAAGATTAAGTTATTATGGGGGCTATAAGTACCCAAAGTACTGATTTGATGAAACAGCCTTGTTCTGGACAAGCTTATTATGACACTATATATTATAGGATTCAAAACAATGAGAACCCCTGTCTGTAGCCCATATTTTAAGTCTTTACGTATTTAAAGGCACACCATACAGAAATCGGAAAAGAGTTCTAAAAAAGAAGGGGAGGGAATACTGGTCAAGGTGACGGCATTGAGCATTAACCCATACATACTTATTAAGTACTTAAGTACGTAAGTCTTTCATAGGGCAAGATCATGGACAATAGGCAAGATTATACAAACATATTTAAAACGAATTTCTGTCAAGTATTTAATAATACAATTACTTAGCCTAAATGCCTAAATAAGCTTAAAACATTTATTCTTCCATCTTTCATTATGACTTTAATAGCTTGCACTAAAGCAGGGGTCGGGAACCAATGGCTCGCTAGCCAGATGTGGCTCTTTTGATGGCTGCATCTGGCTCGCAGACAAATGTTCGATTATTTAAAAAATGTTTTTTTAGACTTTTTGATCTACATATTAATTGCATATCAATATTTCATTCTACAAGTGAGCGAAAGTCTACTGCAGCTCAGCATCAGAAGAATTCAGAGATATAATTATTGTACTTTTAGTGTTGAAATTACACAAAATGCACGCATTTACTTGAATGTTTAATTTTAAAAATAATGTATGGCTCTCACAGAATTACTTTTCAAAATATGTGGTGTCCATGGCTCTCTAAGACAAAAAGGTTCCCGACCCCTGCACTAAAGCATCATTATATAACCCCCACTCGATTCAAATCAACTCATACAAAGTTAGCAATGGTCGTTAAAATAAAAGTAAATGTAATATACATTTAACAATGAATGTACTTACTCCGATATATACAACATGAGGCAATGAATGTACTTACTTCAATATATACAACATGAGACAATGAATGTACTTACTTCAATATATACAACATGAGGTAATGAATCTACTTACTTCAATATATACAACATGATGCAATGAATGTACTATTATGTACTTAACTGTTTTGGCCAGGGATCATCATACAGCTTTTCAGTATCGTCTTGTTTCTTCCATCTGTCATATGCGTCGTCATAAAATGATGGATTTAGGTAAGTGCTGAGGACAAGAAATACTTCTAAAATATTTTTCAAAATTTTTATTTGTATTTTTTTCTATTCAAGAAAGATTAAAATGGGGGCCAAACTGTATAATCTGAATGTTTAAATAACAAACAAATAAAACAAACACCAAAATCTTGTTTTATGCAAATAGAGGTAGTATAATATAAATTGGTTTTATTCCTATTATTAGAAGTGAAAAGTGGTCATTAACATAGGGCCACTCTAACATAGGGCAAGCCTGGCAATGGGCCAAACTTATTCCCGTATGACCCCTCTCGTTGAATGTCATGTTTGTATTGACCAAGAAATAATGACCAAGAACATTCTAGGTAAACAGTTTGACTGGACTTAATTAGATCCGGAGAAAAATATTTTCAAATCATTTCTATTCAGACGGGAGAAATCATAAGGGGAGTGTGAGCGATCGAGACACCGGTAGAGGGCAGTGTGGGTAAGGAATGTTCTCTTCCAAGATGTTGTCTGACTATTTGTGTGTGGGAAGAGGAGAAAATAGATGGGCAGATGACTTATGCATTAAATCACCGCCCCATTTTACAATTTATATCCACCCACCGTCCTCCCCCCCCCCACTTCCTTTCCGCCCGTCTGGACTATAGTTTTCGCTATTTTTTTAGGCGGACTAGACTTTTTGTGGGATTAATTATCTTTAAAAATAAACTGAAAAGGAAACTTATTGTAAGAATTAATATATCAAACAATTGCCTAAACAAAAGGTTTAAATAAATCAATATTAATGTGGATCGTTTGCCTGGTGTGTTGCTAGCAATCTGTCTATTTTTGTTTCAATTTCGGTTGCAAAAGCCTTAGGTCTAATATTCAGTAAGATTTGTTATATTACAATACAGAACTTGTTCGGCATTACTATTGAATACAATAGGGAAAAATTTTTTTATTGAAGGGAGATAATTAGCCCGTTTTATTTGAGCTAATATTTATTTATTTTTTTCTTTTATAAAAAATAAATGGCTTAGAATCTATAACTTTGAAATTATCAAACTGTAAAAAATATTTGAAAATTATATAAATACTAGTGGTTATGCCCGTCAAAATGACGGAGAAACGAATGACTACAATGTGTTTTGTTAAGAGAGAAAGAAAAGAGACTATTACAATAACGACAATGAATTTTTCTTTTCGGTATTTATTATTTGTTCTTTATAATTGTTTCTGGTCGCCCTAACCCTAGCATATGCATAATAATTGTTACTGTCAAGCTTCTAGTATTAAAACGTAGCGAACAGTTGTGTTGACTTGACTTGTTATTAATAATAGCCTATTAAATTAACAATAATATACTATCTAAAAGAAAAAAAAACCACAATACCAAACAATAAAAGGTAAAGAATAAAAAAAGCGTAGAAAATAATATTTCAATACCATAAAAATTAAAGTGAGAACGATTTTTTTCCGTATTTAATTTTTGTTCTTGCTTATTGTATTAATAAAACAGTGTTGAGAATGTTTCTTTCGGTATTTAGTTTTTGTTTTTTTATTTGTTTCTGGTCGACCTTACTCTGGCATATGCATAAGAATTGTGGCCTCATGGACTGGCGTAGTGTGTAAACCGCCAATACATTCCCATTAAGAATACACTGGCGGGCGAACGCATAGGGCACAGCCCCCCAGCAGGTCCGAGGTCCATTACACTGCCGAGAGGCCACTGGTCTCGGTGGGGAGGAAGCAATGGACGTTGCAATCCCGTCTCGAGAACTACCCGGTGCCTGGATGGATGTGCCTATAGTAGGTCTATAGGATTTATGCTACCGGGTGACAGTGCAGCTATACTGGCGAGCCACCACGATAATGATCCTTTGGGGAACCACAGTGATCAATCGCTGGGCTGCGGAAACCTTCCCCGTTACACGGCACGCCACGCCTTCGGCGTGTCGTTGGGTGGCTGGAGCCTGGACAGAGATTGCTCAATCCTAAGCGTTACGCCCTGGACACAAGAGCCAAAAGGCTCGTACGGGTCATTTTAAGAGACTTTTAAATTCGATATTAAAATGTAGCGAACAGTTGTGTTGACTTGACTTGTTATTAATAATATTAAATTAACAACAATATACTATCTAAAATAAAAATAAAATAAATACAAAACAATAAAAAAGGTAAATAATAAAAAAAAATTAGAAAGACTATTTCATTGCAATAAAAACTAAATTGAGAAAGATTTTTTCGGTATTTAATTTTTGTTCTTGCTTATTGTATCAATAAAACAGTACTGAGATTGTTTCTTTCGGTATTTAGTTTTTATGTTATATTGTTGCTGTCAAGCTTATGGTACCATGTATTTGAAAGTAATCATTTATAGGCCTAACTTGTTTTTTTTTATAATTCGTATAATTTAATTTATAGAGTGTATACAGTCGCCTATTAAAAGATATTCTCAATAGCGATGTAAATCCATTAAATAATTAAAACATTTGGTTACTTTTACTTTAAAGATAATGCAAACATCAATAATGAAAAAAGAAATAATTTTATAGACATTACGTCATACGATAGTATTTTTGTTAAAGTAGCCTACACCATTCAAACTCTCCAAGCCAAATTGTGGTGCGTAACTTTTAAAAAAGGTCTCGCCACATAAAAAAAAACAGCAGAATTGGGAAAACCCGAAAAGACATTCGCGTTCAACATAGTGAAACTCGCGTTCAATATAGTAAATGAACGGAAACGGCAATTTGCTATGTACGGTTATATTTATTTGTATAGCTGGATATACTTTTTTTGATTTATAAAATTAACTCAATCATGATTATAAGTCATAAAATAAATTTTTCTTTTGGATGACGTTTCCGATTTATACATTTAACTTTTGTCCCGATTAGTCAAACGGCTTAGGAGCCTATAGCGAACAAACATATATATATATATATATATTTATATATATATATATATATATATATATATATATATATATATATATATATATATAAACAAATAAACAAACTCACGGTAATTATATATGTTGATTATATGACTAAATAATTTATGTGTATATTTCTAAGCATTACAATAACTACCCAGTTAGTATGATCACTACTTATCTATACCGCTCAATAATAGTACCGACTAGGATTGCAAGATCTCATACACATTAAAGACATCTCGATAAAACTGAGATAGATCAAAATATTAATATTAGCAGATGCAAGGGAGACAGTCCGATGAACCAACCACAGGACCAGGTGGCCAGGTGGTCGCACACCATAGTTGCCAAATACTGACCCCTACTTCATCGAAAAGTCACTGCGATTCCTATTTCTTATTAATGTAATAATATGTAGGCATACTGTTGGGGGATATCAGATATTTAGCAGCATTTGCGTTTACATCACATTTCGTCCGAAAACCGCCCACTTGTCCTTCACCGCCCCCCAATCGTCCCCGGGAATGTCAGCGCCCCCTTAAAGCCTCTCACCGCTCCCCGGAGGGGGGCGGGGCGATATCGCCCCCGTTGATTACCTATGCATTAAATTATCGATTAGGTATACATATCCGTGAATATTTATAGAATGGTGAGCGAATAATTTGACTCTGGGGATGGGAAGGGGGTCAATGGACAATCTGGATACGGTCATATGAGCTTAAACGAAGACATAGCAAGCTTAGTGACATCCTTAAATTGTAGTCAATGTGAAAATCCTATACCATAGTATTATATGTCACAACGTAAAGTATACCCAAACCAAAAATCATAACACAGCTCTATCAGTATCAGCTGGCTAAAGACTTCACACGGGTTTTATGGGGCACGTGCAAATGACCCGGAAGGGTAAGGCGGTCACGTGGAAAAGTCCGTGGAGTAAAAAGGCTGAGTCAGAGACCAATGAGTGTAGAGAAAATAATTGTTTGAATAGCTCTAAGAAAGTGGCTTTTGATATATTTATTGTGGATTCATATTTAATGTTATGGATTATTATCCCACGTACTGTTTAATATTTGTGTGTTTAATAAAGTAATTCATTTTCTGAAAAGGAAAGTTATTATCAATACTATCGTGGACTGTCAATAGGTTTTTTTATTGTACTATCTTGTAAAGTATTGTACTTGTACATTGTATAGTATTGTACTTGTACAGTAGGCCTATTGTCTTATACGTCGAGAGTGAAAGAAGGAAGCCCACAAGAAGAAAGTATACAACGCTTTAAAATGAAGTAAGAAATTAAAACATTACATTAAACATATAATATTTTACATCAAGAAAAATATAAAACATTACGCCGTATATACTCGCGTATAAGTCGCACCGGTGGATAAGTCGCACCCCTAGTTGAAGATTATTTTTATTATATGTTGTCATTGACCCGCGTATAAGTCGCACCCTGACTTTCAGAAGTTACCCTGCCTTTTAACTTTGAAAAACCTAAAATATTTGTCAATTTCTGTTATATAAAGGTAGTATATTTACACCTACGAAAGTTTTCTTAATGTAAAATGTAGGCCTACACATATCCTAGTAATTCTACATCGCTACAGTCAACTATACGGGTTATGTAGGAAACTGTATGACAGAGTAGTGATGTTTTTCGGACTTTTTAAAAACAGTGTCGGGTGTATAAGTCGCACCCCTACTTTTTATCACAATTTTCGGTAAATAAAGTGCGACCTATACGCGAGTATGTACGGTAATCACAATATTTATGCATAAGAATTCGAAGAAACGCATTGGTCAATACCGAATAGGTATATATCAGACAGTCAGGTCACAGTCATATGCCAGTTTGCCACTTTTACATGCTCTATATTATCTTGTCTAGATACAAATGTAGAGACAAGATAAACCTCTTTTCTTGATTTGTTTCGTTAAGTATATATAATATTTATAGTCTTTATGATTTGGCGATTCGTCACAGAGAGGAGAGAGAGGTTGTGAGAATGACTTCTCGTTAAGAATTCAAACACCCCGACTATTGATCTTGCTCTGTGACAGTACAGAGTGCAATGGGCCGTATTGCTTCTGAGAGTTAACACCCTTGCCCATTTTACAAGTCACTTATTTAAGTTTGACTTGTATAAGGGGCAAGGGTGTTAACTCTCAGCAGCAATATCTTTACAAGTCAGTTATTTAAGTTTGACTTGTATAAGGGGCAAGGGTGTTAACTCTCAGCAGCAATATCTTTACAAGTCAGTCATTTAAGTTTGACTTGTATAAGAGGCAAGGGTGTTAACTCTCAGCAGCAATATCTTTACAAGTCAGTCATTTAAGTTTGACTTGTATAAGAGGCAAGGGTGTTAACTCTCAGCAGCAATATCTTTACAAGTCAGTCATTTAAGTTTGACTTGTATAAGTGACAAGGGTGTTAACTCCCAGCAGCAATACGGCCCATTCATTAGCTCACTTTTAATAAGGGGAAATAATTGTAAACTTATTGAACCTATGGCGATCAAAATATATTCGTAAAGATGGGGAAGAGAAGGCAATCACAAGAGTGAGGCAATATAATATGTTTCTACCTGAAAACTGTTGGTTTTGAGATTGATGAGTTGGACGGACTAGATGCCCCTGACGATGAAGGTTGTGCATACAGTCTCTCGCCAATGTGATAAGGATCAACTTGTTTTACATCGACTGTGTCGGAATTGTCCGAGTGTCTTGAAAAAATAAACTTAATTTATAATCAATCTTGTGTATATTTTAATATCTCCATTACAAAATTTCCTTATGAGAAATACCAAGAATAAACTATTTTCAATACAGTTGTGTTCCCTATGATGTTTATTGTGTCAATGTCCAGTGTGCCCAATGTAGTGTTAATGTATGGCATGGGCTGTACGCTGTATTATCAGGACCGGCTCTAGTGTTTTTGACGCCCTAGGCTAAAACAAATACTGCGCCCTCATTCAAATGCCTTGGGAAGGGAGAAACTGAGTAGTGTTAGGGCATACTTTTCTATTTTCTAAGACAACTTATGCCTATGCTAGAAGTGCGCAGAAGTACTAAACTTTAATTTAGTTAATATTTTTAAATCCCCAAATTAAAAAAAATAATTAAATTATGCGCCCCCCCCCCAATTGTGCGCCTTAGGCGGCCGCCTAGTTTGCCTATATGGACGAGCCGGTCCTGTGTATTAAGCATGCCTGAGCTATGCCATGTGTGTATTGATGTTGTGTGCGGTTTGTTTATATGCCACATGTGTGTTGTTTGTTGCGTGATGTATAATATGGTGGCATTTGCTGTATGCAGTGCGCTGTCCAATAAATGTCTAAAGAGATATATTATGTAATGGAGCACGGAGGCAGGGCGTTAGACTGTCATATCGAAGGTCTTGGGTTCGAATCTTCGTGAAGGCAAGGATTTGTATCTGGGTCTGTGTCTGATGGGTACCTGACATAAGTCAGAGAAAAGTAAAGACGGCTGGGCATTACGCTGGCCACACAATCTCCTAGTATACGATGGCCACATAGTCCTTTGGATTAAATGGGTCCGACGGCATACTTTACTTTTTTTATAACTTTAAAAAGTCACGTGATAGGGATAGGTCGTGTGGCATTGAATACTTACTGGGAAGACTTTCTCCTGTTACACTTCAATAGAGAACAGTACATAATACTCAACACTACAACGATTAGTCCTACACAAGCACCTCCAACAGCAAAGAACAATTTGTACGATGATAAATCAAAGGATTCTGTCAGTGGAAATAAATTACATTGAGTTGAATGTAACGTATAAACGTATATATATAACGTATTTACTGAAATTAACAAAAACTATTAGACTAAAAACATAATTCACGTACAACAAATGACAAAGGATTCTAAATTATTCTTAATTTATTCATAATTATGCATACACTAACCGTGGCATTGGGGCAGAGTAGAATTCCAGTAGCCATTCCCTTGGCACAACAAGTAGGTCGGTTCGATACCAAAGTCAGTTGATGGGCACTGTACTCTAACTACAGTACCCGGACTACGTTGCGTTGTGCTGAATATATGTTTCTTAGTAACTGTTGTATCAGCCCCTTGTGTCCTACTGGAGGTGTCTTTCAACTCTGGACAGAACGAGGCAGCTAGAGATATAAACAATGCAATGGTTGGCTGTTTGTACTACTAACAGCGAGACAGACACGCAATGAAATGAATCAGTTTACATTAAACTACGACAGCTAAAGTCAGTGATGTATTTTACTCTATTGTTTAGTGTCATATCTGATTGGCTGTAACTATAAAGTGATCACATATAGGTGAGACTGGTTACTATTATTAATTAGTTAATTGACTATTTAAAGGTAAAAAAAATGATTAAAAATAAAATTGAAACAAAAAAGTAGCCTACAATATGAAAAGCTAAATACTTTCTAAACAACATCTACAATAACGTTGTTGACGAAAAGTTTAAAGGTGTTTTAACCTAAGGCCTGTGGTCCGAAAGGATAGCTCTATATCTTAAATGAAGAGTTGGGGAGGGAGTTTAACAAGTATCTACAGATTTTCCTTTTCAACATTTGTTTTTAATTTTTTCATTTGTGTAGCACATTAGCATGATTTTCTGTACCCAAACTGCAGTCTATAAATAACCTATTTTACCAACATGGAGTCACGCCACATGTCCCCTGGGGACATTTTAATGATGTGGTAGACATTACACATGGTTTGTTTATTAACTTGAACCTAATTAAACTTGTTTACTGAATTATTCCATTTCTAGAACAAAATATTAGGATTACAAATCAAAAGACAAATTACTATTTATATGACGGAGATAATAATTACGAGACACTATGGAGAATGGCTAAAATAGAAGACTGTCACATAATAGTGATTTTAAAAAGTGGCGAATATCTGATGATCTAATGAATTGTGTCCAGATACTGTAGAGGCAGATGTAGCCTACTCAATGAATGAATAGACACTTAGTCTAGATAGTGTAGAGATAGATGTACTCAATGAATGAATGGATACTTAGTCTAGATACAGTAGAGACAGATGTACTCAATGAATGAATGGATACTTAGTCTAGATACAGTAGAGACAGGTGTACTCAATGAATGAATGGATACTTAGTCTAGATACAGTAGAGACAGATGTACTCAATGAATGAATGGGCACTTAGTCTAGATACTGTAAAGACCTATGTACTCAATGAATGAATGGATACTTAGTCTAGATACTGTAGAGACCTATGTACTCAATGAATGAATGGATACTTAGTCTAGATATTGTAGAGACCGATGTACTCAATGAATGAATGGACACTTAGTCTAGATACAGTAGAGATAGATGTACTCAATGAATGAATGGACACTTAGTCTAGATACTGTAGAGACAGATGTACTCAATGAATGAATGGACACTTAGCCAAGGACAGGCCACATAGGATAAATATTGCGATGTTGGTTGGAGCCTGGAATGTAGGAGTGTTGCGATGTGTCCATAGGTAGATGGATGGATGATGGGATGAATGAATGGATGAATGGATGGGTGTATGGATAGAAGAATGGATGGATGAATGATGGATGAATGATGGGTGAATGAATGGATGGATGCATGGATAGATGAATGGATGAATGAATGGATGGATGAATGGATGGATGAATTGATAGATGAATGGATGGATGAATGGGTGGATGGATGAATGGATGGATGAATTGATAGATGAATGGATGGATGAATGGGTGAATGAATGAATGGATGGATGCATGGATAGATGAATGGATGGATGAATGAATTGATAGATGGTTAGCATGAGGGTATTGTGTTGATAGATGGGTGGACACATAGCTGGAATGGTGGATAGGTAGATGAACAGATAAATTGAATGATCTCTAGAGAGATATTTGGATTGATATATGGATAACTAGATCAATCGATGGGTGGATGTATCGCTGAATAAAGATACGCATAGATAAATATATAAATAAAGATAGATGGATAAATACATACAGAAATACATTTTAAAATATTTTAAAAAAGAGATAAAGATGGATGGATAGTTTGATAGATGGATGGCTGTATGTATGGTATAATGTGGTTGTATGTATGGTATAATGTGGTTGTATGTATGGTATAATGTGGTTGTATGTGTGGTATAATGTGGTTGTATGTATGGTATAATGTGGTTGTATGTATGGTATAATGTGGTTGTATGTGTGGTATAATGTGGTTGTATGTATGGTATAATGGGGCTGTAAGTGTGGTATAATGTGGTTGTATGTATGGTATAATGTGGTTGTATGTGTGGTATAATGTGGTTGTATGTATGGTATAATGGGGCTGTAAGTGTGGTATAATGTGGTTGTATGTATGGTATAATGTGGTTGTATGTATGGTATAATGTGGTTGTATGTGTGGTATAATGTGGTTGTATGTATGGTATAATGTGGTTGTATGTGTGGTATAATGTGGTTGTATGTATGGTATAATGTGGCTGTATGTATGGTATAATGGGGGCTGTAAGTGTGGTATAATGTGGCTGCATGTGTGGTATAATGTGGTTGTATGTATGGTATAATGTGGTTGTATGTATGGTATAATGTGGCTGTTTGTGTGGTATAATGTGGCTGTATGTGTGGTATAATGTAAATAAATATGAATGGATTGACGATACATTGATGACGGGATGATCGGGGATTGGGTGGGTCGATAAAATAGTTATTTACATAAATAAATATATTTAAATTTTTAGATATATTGATTGATAGATAAATAGGTAGATTATATTGGCAGACACACAGGCAATGCAAGCAGTAAGCAGTAAGATAGATAGATAGATAGATAGATAGATAGATAGATAGATAGATAGATAATAGATAGATAGAGAGATAAACATATAAATAGACAGATAGACAGAAAGACAGATAATTGATTGATAAATATATTGGTAAATAAATATATAGATAAATAGATAGACAGATAGATACATAAATGAATAGACAGATAGATAGAAAGATACACTTTACATAGTATTGTTGTTGCTGATGTTACTCTATTAGTTGTGGTTGTTGTTGGTGGTGTAGACGTCGTTGAGGGTGTAGACGTTGTTTCTGTTGTGTTCGGCACTATCGTCGTTGTCTCATTAGCCGTTGTTATTGTTGTGGTGACGAGTGTTGTAGTTGATGTGTTGCTGGTGTTGTTTCCAACAGTAATTCTAGTTGTACTTGTAGTTGACATCATGATGAAATCTCTGCACACTTTATCTTTGTTTCACAGATGAGTAGAATCTAAAATGTGGATACCAAAGTCGTTAGCGAAAAGGAACTAATTATTATTAGCTCAAGGTGGCAAACAATAAAGACTGTCGATAATCCAGGATTAGTGTGTAGGCTATATAATAAGCCTATTGAAAAATATGTTTTCGGTAAAATCATTATGAAATGTAACAAACATTAATTTAATATTTTATATGTGTATACCATGTGTAAATAGTTAAATAGTTTCCATATTGTATTTAGAATTGTATCGATAATTCATTATTTATATATAGTTATGTTAGGCTAACAATACCTTGGAGTTATTTAATACATTTAGTTTGGCTTAGAGATTATTTGTGTAAAAATTGTATCGATAATTTTTTTAGAGTTATTTAGTATGGTTTAGAGATTATTTGTGTTAAAATTGTATCGATAATTTATTTAGAGTTATTTCGTATGGTTTAGAGATTATTTGTGTTAAAATTGTATCGATAATTTATTTAGAGTTATTTAGTATGGCAAAGAGTTTAGAGAATATTTGTTCTAGATCTAGGAGTCTCTAAAAATGTGTAGTATGCAATTTCCATAGCTTCTTTTTCGGTAAAATCCATTCTAGCACTTTCTGCACCAAAACGTATATAAACCTAAGTTCGGGTACGGCTCGTTAATAACCAGTGTTCAAGCTCGGTGTGGTCGGTTTGGGTTCGGTTCAATTCTTATCTCTATGTGAATGTCCCTAGAAATATTTCAATAACTGTACTTTTTTTTTCTAAACCCCACTGGTAGTTATTGCTTGCGTTCATTAGTAGGCTACTTTAGCCATTGATTAAATTAGGTCAACATGCAGTTACGATAGACTTTAGAATTAATTTGCTCGACGTTCACAAATAATTTACACACATCAAGTTTTTTTTTAATGTCCAGAAATAATAATTAATATAAAATCACGTCATACAGAATAGCTACATAAACTTAAAAGCTTACTGACACAATGTCTATAGACTTACTGACACAATGTCTATAGACTTACTAACACAATGTCTATAGACTTACTAACACAATGTCTATAGACTTACTAACACAATGTCTATAGACTTACTAACACAATGTCTATAGACTTACTGACACAATGTCTATAGACTTACTAACACAATGTCTATAGACTTACTAACACAATGTCTATAGACTTACTAACACAATGTCTATAGGCTTACTGAATCCGGTAGCTAAACTGACACCAATCACACCAAAATATTTTGCTATTAATGTTAAAAGAATCAAGCTTACCTGGATGCAGTTGTTTTTATTTATTTATTATTTATAAAATGTTTATGCGTGTTATTGATACTTCAACATTTGAATTCCCTACAAGTACAAGTCACTTTGTTTTATTAGATATGCCTACGTTTATTTCATTACTACTTACTAAATTAAAAATGTAGGCTAAGTGAATGTTCAAAGTTATTCATTTCCATTATGTTGTTGAACGAGCGAGTTACCTTGCAATTAACTGTCAAAACTGTAGGTGTGGTCGAACCTACCATCAATCATGTATTAGATTGACCCAATCCAATTTGGTCAGCCTAACAGGTGAATGGTTTTAAGACAAGATTTTATTTAATCAACACCGTCATTGTCTGAGTCATAAATCAGTAGTCATATTCAATTCAACAAAAAGAATCCGTTTTAAGTATTAACGTTGTCATTTATGTTAAAGACTCAATATTAATAGGCTCTATGGTTTAATGATGTTGTATAGCATGGGTCCTAGTTAGAACATCATATTGAAACTAGGCATGTTTATTTTTAATATGTACACTAATCTACAGGTTGAAACTACCTTATTTCCTTTATTGTGATCAACAAGTTCAACAAAGTTTACAAACAATAAGGAAATTGAACGCACACCCACATACACATGCAGAGAGACACAATAGGCCTAGGCCTACATTTATTTCATCAAAGACTTTAATAAGATGGACCGCTTGCTTTAAGGAAAATTAAGATTAGGACAGCGTTATTGGCTGCGCACGGAAAAAAAGAACACATAAGTTCTAAAATTAGAGCTGCGCTAGCGGTGCATCTTATTAAAGTCTTTGCTAAAACGAAAGCGTAAAGTTTTTAATTACAAATATTAACATTGTCTAAAGTTTTAAATTACGAACAGTAACTGCAATTGTAAATTACATTTATTAAAAGTAGGCTATATAGTAGGCCTATAAGCTTATAGACAATAGGGCCTATATATAGGCCCTATTGTCTATAAGCTTAGGCTATAGGCCTACCTTATTTTAGGTTTCAGCGTGTAGCGTCCATTAATACTATTAATAGGCCTATAGTCAGCACTTTGCGATACTGTTTATTTATACAGGAATACTTAAAGGACTAACGTAAGCCGCGGATGTTCTTGAACTAAAGCAAGCGGTCCATCGTAGTCTTTGGTTCCATCATTGAACGTGTTCAGTGTTCATGTTCAGTGTTCATGAATCAAGCGGTTCATAGTCCATAGTATTATAGTCTTTGGTTCCATCATTGAACGTGTTCAGTGTTCATGTTCAGTGTTCATGAATCAAGCGGTTCATAGTCCATAGTATTATAGTCTTTGGTTGCATCATTGAACGTGTTCAGTGTTCATGTTCAGTGTTCATGTTCAGTGTTCATGAATCAAGCGGCTCATAGTCCATCGTATTATAGTCTTTGGTTCCATCATTGAACGTGTTCAGTGTTCATGTTCAGTGTTCATGAATCAAGCGGTTCATAGTCCATAGTATTATAGTCTTTGGTTCCATCAATGAACGTGTTCAGTGTTCATGTTCAGTGTTCATGTTCAGTGTTCATGAATCAAGCGATTCATAGTCCATAATATTATAGTCTTTGGTTCCATCAATGAACGTGTTCAGTGTTCATGTTCAGTGTTCATGTTCAGTGTTCATGAATCAAGCGATTCATAGTCCATAGTATTATAGTCTTTGGTTCCATCATTGAACGTGTTCAGTGTTCATGTTCAGTGTTCATGAATCAAGCGGTTCATAGTCCATCGTATTATAGTCTTTGGTTCCATCAATGAACGTGTTCAGTGTTCATGTTCAGTGTTCACGAATCAAGCGATTCATAGTCCATAGTATTATAGTCTTTGGTTCCATCAATGAACGTGTTCAGTGTTCATGTTCAGTGTTCATGTTCAGTGTTCATGAATCAAGCGATTCATAGTCCATAGTATTATAGTCTTTGGTTCCATCATTGAACGTGTTCAGTGTTCATGAATCAAGCGATTCATAGTCCATAGTATTATAGTCTTTGGTTCCATCATTGAACGTGTTCAGTGTTCATGTTCAGTGTTCATGAATCAAAAGGAAGATAATGAGACATGACAATATTTCGTTACAGTGTCAATGAATCTTTTCTTTGTAACAACTGTTACTTACAATATCTTGTTTTATTGTTACTCTGCTAGAGTTAAAAGATTACACACGCTTTGTTTGGCTTTAAAAATGTTTGTTTTAATTCTATATTTCTATAATGTCAGATAAATAGTTGTGAGGTCAGAAACTCACTCTGTGGAAACAGGAAACACCGAGTAAGAAAAAAACCTCAACCGCCAAAACCTCGAGGGCCTGAGCCAATAATCTTCTTTAGGGGTTTTTATGTAGGCCTACCGGGTACAACTCAAATTGGGACGGAAAATTTGTCGTTAACTCTTCTTCAATGCCATTGCACACCGATTGTAGAAGAGAGTTTAACACAAGTTAAGGTTGGTCTATGTGAAAGAGAGCTTAAATTAGGGTTTAATCTATTTAGAAGAGAGTTTAGAGGGTTGGACTATGTAGTAGAGAGCTTAAATTAGGGTTGGACTATGTAGTAGAGAGCTTAAATTAGGGTTGGACTATGTAGTAAAGAGCTCTTTAATTAGGGTTGGACTATGTGGAAGAGCTTGAATAGGCCAGTGGCAAGTGAATTGTGCTATATCTGGCTAATTTTAGAGGTTGTTTTTTTTTCATATTAATTCAATTGAAAATCTTATTTTTCTCCTAATTTAAAACTAAAGAAAAAAAGTTTAAAAACATGAAATTGTTAATTGAATGAAGTTTAATATTTTCATACCGTAGGACTTTTTGTACATTACGCTGAAGTAGAAAATACAATAATTTACAAGTACAAGCAGCAGACACACTTATAGTATAGCTACAGACATTGTGGCTGCAGGATTAGTAAGTGTATTCACTGGAAACAACCAATGTTTTCTTCAATATAGGTAGACTCCCTTTGTTAATACAAAAACAACACACTCACTATGAAGCAACATCATATAGTAGCCACAACACTGAAATCAATGTTTATATTTGAAATGATATTGCACTTTCAAGCTCATCTCTAAACGAACAATAAGACTACAAAACAAATGTATCAATTATGTAAATAATATAACAAAAAGGGTAGATGTGTACAAAAAAAACAAAACTCATAAATTAAATATAGTAAAATTAATATAGTGTTTGCAAAGAAGGAATAAAAATAGAAAAAAAAATAATTAAAAATGCATTTCTTTTCATTTAAAAAATGCCAAACAGTGTCAAACAGTAGTAAGTAGTAGGCTTCTTTTATTGAAAAGAACAAAACATTATCCATTAAAATGTCAGTTTCCATATTAAATGCAGTGTTGGAGATGATGTTTGGAACTTGATCAGATTATTTCAAACATGTATACACAAAAAACACACTTAAGGAAGGCAACTATAGAAAGAACATTCATATGGCTGAAATTATTCACTATGTCAGCTGTACTACTACTCTTCATGGCATTAAAGGTTTAATGACTGGTATATATTTCAACTCATTTAAAATTCACACTCAACTGATCTCAGCTCTATCTTCATTAGTGTCAACTAAAAAGAAATAAATTGGTTATACAAATCACTGTGTCATATTAAATGACAATTGAACTAAATTCTGATTGGTCCAGTGAATGAATGGACTGTACATGACTGTTCATTAAACCAGAAATTAAATTGGTTACACAAATCACTGTGTCATATCAAATGACAATTTGAACTAAATTCTGATTGGTCCAGTGAATGAATGGACTGTACATGACTGTTCATTAAACCAGAAATTAAATTCTTCCAAAGAAAGATTGCCTGAAATGGGTGGAAACTTAAAAGCTACAAATCACAACACTGAACTGGGTCAAACAGTTACACAACCTGTATATTTTATACAACACACAAACTTTTTCTATAACTAGCTTCAGCATGCCATTATGAGTGCAATTATTTTATACTGTAACATTTCAATGTAATAACTTTTATAACAATTGTGAAGTTTGCAATCCTCTAAAATGTACCATTTTCATTTCAATAATCACACACTATTTTTATTTATTGTAATTCAATGACTAATTTTATAGTTTTCTATACCTGTGAAAAAAAGAACTACAAACTACTCCAGAATGAGATTTAAAATGTGTCTAATGTCACATTGCTTATGTCCCTTATTTATGTAGACAATTTTTTAATAAAAATATTCACACATATAATAATGCCAGAAATAAATATCAGTAGATTGTTATGTAAGTTATGTAAAACAAAAAATGATTTGTCTGTACACAGATTTATTATATTCTAAACAATACAAAAAATATATATACACACAAAATGTCAATCATACAAACAAGTACAAAAATGTATATAAAAATACAAAATGTCAATATTTGTTTCATTTAGATGTACCGGTGCATTGGACACCCAAGTAAAAATACACATTACAGTACACTTTCTGTAACATGATACATAATACAAAAAAATTTGTCAGCAATTCAACAGTACAATAAAGTCATTAATGCATAGATGTTTTCTGATTGATGCTTAGGTCAAAGTTAAATTGATACATAAATATACGACTGGAAGGAAACAGTTTGTAAATTCAGCATCTCAAAAGTTTAACTTCATAAACACATTTGATTTAAAGGCCTAAGAAAATATTCATTAATTGAATTAATAGATAAAAGATGTTTGAGTAAGAGTCTTCAATAAACCTGTTAGTGCAAAAACTGAAACCAACTGTTGTGTGGGCCAAATTGTACAGCTTGAAATAATTTGATTCAGTGTTCAATGGCATTCAGCTTGTTTTAATTGAGCCAGCTGATGGGCCTTCCATACTAGCAGCTCAACTGTTGCATGGAGGAACTAAGACATTAAATGATAATAAATGCTTATTAAGTACATCAAATAATAATAGTAGGAAGAAAAAATTCTTAGTATATCTTTCCAAAAACAGCACTTTATCATCAACAGTCAATGTGACAAATGCCAATAGTTTATGATTGAGTCTGTCCTGACATGTGCAGACACTGACATGTAGGGAGTGGAAATGTTTGAGTACATGTCACACAATCCTTTTGGTTTAACCCTATATTGGTTTCCAGACAACCAGTGTCTGAGTGAGTGTTGCCAATTGTAATGTAACTGGTAACCCATTCTTTCTGATTACACTCCCCACAGTACAAGCTCGAAAAGAAAAGAATTCTTTCAGTAGGAAAGAATTAGTCAGTGCTGACATGTCAATACATACTTGACCACCATTAAAACAATTGGAAACTAACAACCTTTGACTTGTTCAATTATGGAAATATTCATTACAAGACAGAGTTTATGGATGGACATTAATTCATAAAATGTTTTCAATTGAATAAATAAATTACAATGCTGTGACTATTCTTTGTCACTTGTCAATTTCAAGATACTGTCACAACAACATAAGTAAACCTATTCCATCCTAGACAGTGGTTACCATGCAAGCTGCTACAATATCACCATCACTTTTACCATCATCTCCTTTGCCAGTGGATGCATTTTGTTGACGCCGTCTGGCCAGCAACATTTCAGTTTTGGTCAAGTGTTTGCTCTGGTCACCCTCCCTGCCATCCCCTGGGTGATCATCTGGACAAAGCTGACCTGTGAAGGAAGGCGTGCTGGACAGCAAGTCCGCCACAAGACTGCCAGCATTTCCATTGGCTGTAACAGTTGGTGGGTTGTAGTTGAACGGGGCAACAATGGCCGATGGACTGACTTTGTGTTCTGTACGCAACTGACCAGGTTTGGGAGTGATTGTTGTAGTTGTTCCTTGGTTACACACAAGCTTGTCATCTACATCAGACATTGTACACGGCTCAATTTTAATATTGGCACTAAAGAAATCATAATCTTTTCTATCTTTAGAGTTTTTCTTCTCTTTACTGACAGATTTTTTACCTTTGTTCATTTCTTTATCAGCAGATTTGGACTTGCTCATTTCATGAGTTTTCTTAGAGTCTTTATCCTTGTACTTACTAGAACCGAACAGTCTCTTCAGACCTTGAGCTACTTTTGATTTGGTTTTACCACCAGTTTTCTCCTCCTGTTTGTTCTTCTTGTCATGTTTGGACAGTGGCGTGTCACTGATGTCACTAATGACAGTGCCATCTATGAGAGAAGTTTTGTGTTGAAACAGAAAACTGTTATTGTTACTGTTGTTAAATCCAATAGAATCATTGAAAGAACACATTGACCTACATGTCTCATCAGCATTGGGAAGTTCCAAGTCAGATATGCTGGGGTCTCTCCTCTTCTTCCTGAATGTGCTAGAGTCTATTGGAGTGCCCGAGTCACAACTCTGGTCAAGAGAGTCAGCAGATACCGAGTGTCCAGTGGTTCTCACATTGTCATGTTGACTCAGCAGGGACTCTTCAAACATATTACTTTCATAGCTTTTATTTGTAGCAGATAATCCATGAGATTTGTTCCTGTTCATTTCATCATCAAATTCCTCATCATCACAGTCATCAAACAACTCAAACACTTCACCCCTACGTACCCCACTCTCTGGAGACTCATAGCTATCTTGTTTATAATTGTTAACCTTGGACAAGTCTGTTGCTTTCTTTACATTTAGCTGTCCAGGCTTGGGGCTCTGCTTGCTACCTTGTATTCCCTTAACTTCAGTGGCAATTTTCTCAAAAGTGGCACTTTTACATATTCCATCTGTGGTAGACTTGGAGGCAGTAAGGCTAGATGATGCAGGAAGGGTTGCTGCCTTTGTTTTGAATCCAGACGGAGGAAGACTACTGGGTTTAGTGCTATTAGGAGATGTGGAAACAGGAAGTTTGGACAAGGATGATGATGCTGAGGATGATGGGCTCTCCCGTGATGGTGATCTCTCAAGGCTGCCATCCCTCTTCCACAATGTTGCAATCTTGCTGGTGACCTGTTTCTTGCCAGCCACACCAGGTGTTCGTTTATTTGATTCACCATTCAGTGACGTGTTGGAACCATCAGAGGTTCTGGTTGGGATTCCAGAGGTGGAAGAATGGGAGGACCTACGGCTGTTTCCATTACTTACAGGGGTCATAGGTCTGTTTGGGGCTTTCAAACTATCACTTGATTTATTCACACTGCTGGACTTTGCGTCAGTACTTAAGCTTCTACTAAAGCCTTTGACGGTTCCAACGTTGGCAGGGCTACTGCTATTTTTACTCACTGTTGTCTTTTTCTCACCAGCAGATTGACTTATGGTATTTCCACTGAGTGACCTTGTTGTAGTTACAGGTGGTGCTGCCCTTACTTGACTACTTGGAGAGACAGATGCTTTATTTCCTTGGGACAGGGTTGGAAGCTTGGACTGGTTCTGAACAGTGACGGCATTAACAGATGCTTTGGCAGTGGTGGGGATGGAGCTTGGAGATTTGTTTGGTGCTTTCAACACTCGTTTCATTGCTGGTACATCCCCATTTCTCGGTACTTGCGAAACATCCAGCATAAAGTTGTCTCGATTGTTAGCATTATATCCTCCTGCCTCATCTGATAGTTCTCTCACGCCTTGCGAGCTTTCTGCTCCCTTGTTCTCTTTATCTTCAGAGCAGACAGTTTTATGACCAATGTTTGGTGATGAGCTGCTGGTGTTCTTATCTTTAACAAGGGATCTCACTGGATGTGTTGGTCTGACAATATTGGTACTTTTACTAACTGTGCTGGATGGAGGTGAGCTGGATGTTTTGGTTACAATAGCCTTAGCATTCGTGCCACGCCCTGCTGGAGAAGTGCCTTGAGCAGTTCTAGGACTTATCTGTTTGACATTGTCGGAAGGTTTTCCATTAGCCGGACCAGCAGACCTTGACCTTGGACTTACAGCTTTCTTAGGTAATTCCTTTTTAAGGTTATTGTTCATTGGAGTATTTTGTCCAGGCTGTCTGCTTCTTGGGGACACATGGGCAACAACTGCTTGTTTTGGTGGGGTCTTTTTCATTGCTGGCACACTAGTGTTTCTCTGTGGAACTACACCTTTCATTCCTGGTGTACTAGCAGATCCAGTTATGGGTTTAATGCTAGCATTGTTAGATTTGCCTGGGTAGAGTGGCTTTCTACGTCCCCTCACAGCCCTTCCTTCCTCGTCACCTTCATCAGCCAATACTTTGTGCACTTGACTCTGCATCAAACCTGGCTTGACAATTTTAGGCCCCACTTTCAAGTGGGATGAGCTCTGGCTTTTCATTTCTGCCAGTGTTGCAGAGGAGAAATCTGAAGTCTGGTCTGACCAGGTGGCTGATACTTCAGAATTGCTATCTGAGGCGTAGTCATTGGAAACTAATGAAATGGTCTCATTCTCAATAAACAAGTCTTCATCTACTGTGCTACCACTCATCTTAGTTGTCTGAATCTCAGACATAATCAGGTGGACATTCTCTGCTAGAAGTCTTTCTTCCTCCTCAAGGGAAATATTCCCATCATACACTTCATCATAGTCTGGATCCTCTTCATCTTCTATAAAAAAATGTACATCCCCGTTCTGTTCTTCCGATTCTGCCTTGACAGTAATGTTACTTACATTATTATCATCATACCCAGCTTCATCAGCTTTCAATGTCTGGTTCACAGCATCCTCATCTGCAGCTATTTCAACCACACCGTGGTCATTGAACACAGCTGTGTCTACATCCACATCATCACGCAGGGACAGCAGTCCACGCATATTGTCCTTAGATATCTCACGCACTTTGGCTGCAAAGTCATTTATTTCTTTACTGACTTTTATCTGGCTCTCACATTGTTCCTGCCTGGCATGCAGAACATTATCAAAAGAATCTAAAGAGCCTTGGTGCATCTGCTGACCAGAACTGACCTTGACTAATTTGTTGCTAATGTCCTTCTGAGCCTTCAGATAGTTTTCATTGTCTTGTGAGTGAGACCTGAAATGGGCTCTTGAGATTTTGTTGTCATCTTGTGAGTGATGGCGCTGTCTTCGCCAGCTGCAATATCTGGACTGCCTGGACGAGGGAGTTGTCTGGAAATCAAGATCCAGTTCTGTGGTGTCTGAACACGACCTGGTCATCAGATTTTCACAACTGCTTTGGTCCTGAGACAATGAGCCATGAGATCCATGATCATTATCACTGCCACTAAGGTAGCCATTGGATATCCCAGTGGTCATTTCAAGGGATGCACTCTTCAGGAGTCCACCGTTCATTGACATGTTGCCAACTTTCATTCCAGGTTTGTTTGCAAAAAACTTTCCCCTGGAGTTTCGCTTGGTTTTGTCTTCTCCTCTAGAATGTCTTGCTTTGGGCATGACTGAATTGATACATTGTTCCAGAAGGGCTTGTTCTGAGGGTGTTGGATCACAATCTGCTAATTCATCACTAAGAGAGCCACTTGATTCACTGTGCTTTATATTTGACTTGGAAGCTGCTTCAACATGACCTTGTTGCTGCACAGCTGGCCCTTCAGACTGATCCAGTTTATCCAAACTTGCTATAGAGCTGAGGGAAGAATTCCTGGAGAAACAAACTGGGGTGTCCTCAACAACAAATTTGATTGGCCGGTCAACTTTATCACCAGCTACGCTACTGTCCTCACTTGACTGACCAACAACATGGCGCTCTCTTGGAATGGAGGAAGAGCTGTCACTTTCATCTCTGTCATTGGAACGATTCCTGTCTTTGTGTGGGCTTCCACTGAGCCCACTAGCTGTTCCTCTTGCATCATCTTCCCCACCAAGTGAACTCAAAGAATCATTTCTTGAAAATGTAACTGGTGTTCCTTCATCTTTATAAACATGTAAGATATCATTAGAAGGAGGTGAGAATGTGATATCATAAGATGCTTTGGCAGGAACTCTGGGTACATTGTGAGGGATGGAAGTTTTCACATAGCCAACCTGTTGGGAGCTGTTGTATTTCTGAGCTGATGTTTGCTTCACGGATTTACTTTTCCCAGCAACACTTGCTGAACCATCCACAGAGTCAATAGTTATATCACTTAGAGTAATTGTTGAGCTTTTAGAAGAACCTTCATGGTGAAACACCTTGATGGTATCAGTTGGTATGAAATCATGAAACAGACCAACTACACCCACATTAGACATGCGGGGAATGAATGCAGACATTTTGGAATCTTTGCCACCATCATTAGCTGAATGTTCATTGAAAGTATACTTCCTGCTTTCATTCCCAGCATCATCTCCATACTTTCTAGAAGACTTGCTTTTTGGTCTGGCTGATTCAATGACTTGATTCAACAACAGCTCATCACTCTCTTCACAAACAGAACTGTTGTCACTCTTGGCATCATCAGGTGGAGACCTGGCGGAGGAAGAGGAGGACTTTTTCGGGGATGGGCTAGAGCTGTGAGTGAGTACACTCAGATCACTCAAGGAAGTGGCTGCAGAGAAATTTAAAGGAGTTCCTTCCGTGGCATAAGATTTGATGCAATCTTCATGGCTGTCCACATATTGATTCAGTGTCTGAGTGTGTGGTAATAGAGATTCACAAACATTCTTTGTACAGGTTGAGCTTTTCTTAGGAGATGACAGTTTGGCTGCTCTATTCAGAACAGGATTTAAGTTTTTACTCACAGATGATTTGGTAGCTGTATGAGACAATAAGCCTTCAGTTCTGGAAGATTGTCCAGGTGCTGTCTCTGAAGACACTGCAGAGATTCCTGTAGAAACTTTAGACACAGGGGTTTTCTCTGACTTTACAGGCACCTTAATGTTTCTGGAGTTTATTGAAGGCCTTGGAGGTTTTGAAGAGGTACTAGTTGGTGTAGCACATTGTGGTGGTGTGCCAGACTTAGTTTGATCTGTTGAAGGTTTGGGGATAGATGAAGATTTTGTTGGTATACCAGACTTTTTCCTGACATTGTTGTCTGGAGTACTGCGCCTCATTTTTCTAGCAGAGGATGATGCAGATGGTGTTGGCATGCCTGAGCTAATGCACTGAGCCAGAATGTCCTCCTCACCCTCTGAAACTTCAGACATGGAAGAATCTCTATCTTCTTGTTTCAGCTGTTCAGTGGCAGGAGACCAAGGTTTGGCTGTGCCTATTGGAGGAGCAGATTTGGCAGTGACTGTTGCAGTTGCCATGGGAATTGATGATACTTTGCTGACTATTTCACAGCCAGATTCTTTTTCCTGAACTTTTGGCAAGTTTGGCTCTTGGGCTTGTGTTGGAATTTGAGGCTTTGCAGCTTGAGGTTGTTCTTTAACTAAAACTTCTGCTTTTCTGGAGTCTTGGTTTATTCCAGGAAGAGAAACAGGAACTTCAGTCTTAACATTGGCTGCCTCAGTCTCATTAGCATGTTCCACCAGAGTTGGTAGAGTCTTAGCTCTAGCACTGTGATTATTCTGGAACACACTAGGAGGCTGGATATTTTTCTGAAAAGTGCTAAATGTTAGAGGTGGTATTTCTTGGTCCTGATGATACACAGAGAAATCAATGGGCTGGTCCTCATCAAAATCGGAAAATGGCTGCAAAATTGGTATCTCTGCATTTCTCATGGCAAAGTTGATGGGCTTGTCTTCTTCATCAAAGGTAGCAAAGCTGATGTAGGGTTCAGATTTCAGCAGTGGAGAAGGTTTGTTAAAGTCCAACATCTGCTTGGCTGAAAGCAAAGACTTTGGAGCCGGGCCAAAGTCTTTAAATCTACGTGTGGGTGAATGCGTTCTCTTGGGGCTTGAGGGCATCGATTCTGAAGGTGAATCTGGAATATCACTGGGTGAAACGACTTCACTGGCCCGCCTACTGTATTCACTAATGACTGAACTATGAACAGACTGAGTGTCAAAGCTGCTTAAGGATTCTGGAGAGCTGCTTCTGCTGAACATTAATGGAGTTTCTTCTACCTGTGAACAAATAGAAATGAAATTATTACAAGGTTGCAGCCTCCAAACATGGTCAGAAAATGGAAAATCAAGTTATTGAGATAACTTACAGGAATTGAAAAGAAGCTATTGTCAGATAATGAAAACTAATTATGAACGTACCTGGTGATTTTCATCAAAGGTAACTGTCTTAGCCTCACGATCACGAGGCACCTGGTCAGTAGACGTCCGCCTGAGTTTAGATCCAGGCTTGGAAGATGCACTAGAAGCTTGTTTATTTTCTATGACTGAGATCACCATAGCATCTGGTGTTTCCACTTCCTCAATGTTGGTAAGTTCAATCTAGCACAACAAAAACATTATAGGTATTTTATCTTTTCAAGATTTTTCTTAGTTTTAGAAGCAAAAAAACAAACTTTTTTATGCTGCCAATTTGAGATATATTTATGACATTAATTTGAATGACTATTTCTGAAGGAAACAAATCTAATATTACTTCATCAAGTGAATGTAAATGACATGTTGCATAGAAACTTGACACAAACCTTTTCAGCCATAGTTCCAGCCAGCCTAAATGGTCCTTCAGCTTCTCTTGCTTCACTGCTATGTAGACTGCTAAGGGAAGACACTCTAGAAAAACAAACTGGAGTTCCCTCCTCACAGTAAGTTTTAGTTTGATCCAATGCACCTGGTGACAATATGGAGTAGAGTTTTCTAAGGACATTGTCATTTGCAACTCAACTACACTTTCAATGATTGGCATTCAGAACATAGGAGATTGCCTAAGAACAAAACTATTACAAGCAAGAAGAAAAGGTTTATTCCTTTTCATCACAATTCTTTTTTTTTCTTTTGGCGCTTTTTAAAAAGAACAAATTATAGATATATTTATTTCAATGCATTTTAAAAATATTTTTGGAGCATCCTGTTTACATATGGTATCGAGATCAGTGCCTACTGACCGGTGCAACTGTGGGGTGTTAAAACTGCTGTTGACGAAATTGGGCAGTGGTCTAGTTGGTGTGGTGAGCAGTGCTAGATTGCCTAGAGCAGGGGTCGGGAACCTTTTTGTCTGAGAGAGCCATGTACCCCACATATTTTGAAAAGTAAATCTGTGAGAGCCATACATTATTTAAAAAAATGAAAATTCAAGTAGATGTGCATTTTGTGTAATTTCAACACTAAAAGTACAATAATTATGTCTTCGAATTCTTCTGATGCTGAGCTGCAGTAGACTTTAGCTCATTTGTTGAATGAAATATTGATATGCAATTATATTATTATGTAGATCAAAAAGTCTAAAAAAACATTTTTAATAATCGAACATTAGTCTGCGAGCCTGATGCAGCCATCAAAAGAGCCACATCTGGCTCGCGAGCCATGGGTTCCCGACCCCTGGCCTAGAGACTTCCTTGCCTGATGGCTATGTTGCATGTTGCCTCCAGGTCTAAGACTAGTATTGTTCAAACATCAGCAACAGTATTAACACTAAATAAAAAAAGGTACCTTCATTTGTATCTGCATGAAAATTTAGTTGATCACTTTGTAAGTCTGACATTTGAGAACTTGCCTTGGATGAAATGGGAGCTGATGACAAATAAAACAATACGCTTAGAATACACTGAGTACATCAAGACAAATACATCATGTTAACACAGTTTTATAAAGTCATAAAATGAAAGACTAGTATAGAATTACCACTATTTCTGACACTGTTTCCACAAATAACAGTTGAAGCTGTTCGTCTGTCTGTTGTTTGACTTCCAGAACTGCTTGTCGTGTGGTCTGCATCACATTTTGATTTGGTCATGCTCCTGTCTGCATCAGACATGGTCAATGTCCTATCTGGGTCAAGAAGGGTTGTATTCTTGGAAGGACTGCCTTCAGCATAATTCTCATGTCTACATGTATGGTTCATATCTTCTTCCTCCTCTTCCTCTCTGTCCCCATCAGTTTTACCAGCCTGTGTCAGGTCTGTCAGTGAGGTGGCTGTAGACAAGTACGGTGTACCCTCTGTACAGAAAGTTCTCACTTGGTCATCGTTGGAGCTGTTGTCCAGGCGATCATTGGCCCTACGAGCCTCGGCATACTTACATTCAACACAATGACGTTCATCTTGATACACAGGTATATCTGGAGCTGCGGCAACAGCACTGTCTCTGTACCTCATTGAATAGTTAATGGGCTGTTCCTGGTAACTATCACCACAGCTGTCTTCGGATACTTCATTGTAGCGAAGGCTGAAGTCTGTAGGTTGATCTACAACAGAATCGAGATCTGTTTCTGCATACACATTCACATGTTGCATAGGGAGATGATGGCCTTTGTTCTGGTGTGCAACTGGCATGCTGCGCAACTGTGCACAAGTGTTAAACATCTTTCCAGTTGGTGTGAAACCTGGATGGTTGGAACCAGGAGCATGTGGAAGACTTGAAGAGTGTGGATAGTGATACTCTAATTGGTGAGATGAGGAGAGAAAAGAATTTCCCTGTGGAGTCAGGAACTGAGCGGGATGGTATCCTAGATCACTGCCAACTGACCGGTGCATCTGTGGGGTGTGAAAACTGTTGTGGATGAAACTGGGCACTGGTCTAGTTGGTGTGGTCAGCAGTGCTGGATTGCCTAGAGTAGATGACTTCTTCTCCTGGTGGCTATTTATTTTAAAGCTTTGTTCCATGTTGCCTACAGGTCTGAGGCTGCCATTGTTACTTGTTGCATTTAAATGATTATACGTGGAGTGAGGGTTGGTGTTAGAAGCTGTTTTATTGCTGCCACTTATATGGCCATCTTGATATTTCAAACTGTAGTTGACTGGTTGATCAGTATCCTCTTCCTGGGCATGTGCTGTCCTGCTGTCAATACTGGAGTTGTGAAGGTTCCCGGTGAGTCCAGAGGATGATTTAGCTAAACGCTCAAAGAGGGACTGTTGATTTGGATAATGGAGTGATTGAGATGGTGCAGACTGAGTCAGAGATAACTGACCATGTATGCCAAGAGATGGCTCTACCCCAGCATAGAGGGCAACCTCATGCATGTACTGAACTATGCGACTGTTGGGCACATTCGGCCAAGGTTGGTTGTGACTCTGATTGTGGTAAGTTCCACTGGGTAAAGGACGGCGGGCATGGGCAGGTGTGTTATTAACCAATGTCATTCCAAAGTTTTGTGGCTTGTGGTCGGCCATGGGCATTCCCTGGGCATTGTTGGCACGCTGCACATGAGGCGCTGATGAAGCCTCTTTCCTCTCCAGACTACCACCTTGACGTTTATGCAGCAGATGAGAGGATTTGGCCAGCATTGAATGTGCTCTGTTGCGGTCATGGGAGATATCAGAGTGAGTACTGCCCACGCTATCCTGACTTCCAGCTCGAGCCACACGCTGAGGTGACAACATACCATTGGCTGAAACAGTCTCAGTACCATTTCTAGGCATCTGCTGACGCCGAGTTAGATGCTTCCTGCTGTCTTCAACCTGTCGCTGCTCTGCCGAGGCTGCCATTGCTGGGTTGTGGTTGTAGACAAACCTACGAGGTTCACTCTCAGATCTATGAGCTACATCAGTAGGGGAATCTCTTGGACTTTCCACATTTTCACACGTCTCAGACAGGCTTTGGTCTAGCTCAGCTTCTAGAGCTCGTTGTTTCCTAGCATGCAAACTAGGCCTTGCCATCCCAATTGTCTTTTCAGTGTCCATTGACTTCCCAGAAGGAACAGAGGAAACAAGGTTTCTCAAAGCAGCTGAGCTTCCACTGGAGATCATCTTATGTCTAGAATGAACTAAATTTTTCAGCATGCTGACTGCTCCCATTTCTCGCAGGGTACTCTGATCTTCTTCACATCTTGCTGACAAATTCCACAAAGTTCCACAGGCATTGCTGACTATGGTCAGACTTGTGGATCGAAGATGGTGAAGCAGAATCTGCAGGCAGCCATTCTGTCGAAGGATTTGCCTGTAATCCTCTCTTATGGCAATTTGGCTAGAAACGTTGCGAAGAATGCCTCCACCATTTTCCACTATGGCCAAAGTCTTGGCAGCACTCTTGTAAGTGAGGAGACCCACAAGAAACTGAAGAGCACCATCCACAGCACAAATCTCTGCCTTGTTTTCAGAACAATGGGAGGATAAGTTCCACAAGGCTGAGAGAATACTTTTGAGTGTAGTTTCTTTCTTAACAATCATGGAAGATTTCATCAGTGTAGTCACAGCACCAATCTGAAACAACATGAAGAATAATGGAAGTGTTGGGAATAATCAAACTCTTAGCCAAAGAAACTATAGAATAAATCTCTTAATTCTAGCCAAATCTTCTCAGTTACAACAGATTTGACTGTTCAGCTACATGAAAAAGTGTAACCAGAACCCACAGTGAGGCCCCCATCGTCTCTTGATGGCGAAAGGATGCAGACAAAATTATACACATCTATTCCTTATTTAGAAGGAGAACATTTTTAAAAATAAAATAATAATTTCATCAAGTCTCTTAAAAAAAGGAAATCAATCTCTGATTAAACTAATAATTAGGTGTGATTGTGATTGAATGCTATCAAATTTAAAAGTTGAAAGTTGCCATTAACCTCTCTCAATGTTTTCTTGCTGGATAAGTCAGTAATCTCTGATTAAACTATTAACTAGGTGTGGTTGTGATTGAATGCTATGAAATTTAAAAGTTGAAAGTTGCCATTAACCTCTCTCAATGTTTTCTTGCTGGCCAAGTCAGCTCTCCAGCTGAGATTCCTTAGTACACTAGCTGCTGCCTGGATCAGATCCTCATTGGGAGATCTTAGTTGGTCCACCAGAGCTAACATGGCTCCCTTCATTGAACACAGCAGAGCCTTGTTTTTACCATCACCAAATGTCAAGTTGGTCAAAGTCATGCAAGCATATCTGCGGACAGTAGTGCTGAAAAAAAAATCAATTGAAAACTTTCATAAACTGTAGTGATCTACATTGAAATTGATTGTTTATACCACTTTACTTTACAACCCATTTGCTTCATTGTTTAGAACTGAAGAATTAGTTATCTTTTGAACATTTTTGTAGTATTCAATGAATGAATTGAAAAGGATTATCTTCTCTCACATAAATCGCACACAGAAACACGCATATATCTACCATATATACTCGCATACAGGTCGCACCGGTGGATAGGCTGCACCCTTAGTTTAGGATAATTTATCTCGCAGATAGTTCGCACCCATAATTTTGGGAGTTACACTGCCTCAAAAATCTATTTTTTTTTAAAACATAAAAGCTACTAAATATACCTATTCACTGTAATTTGGAAACTTTCCTCAAAAATAGTTTGCAATCATGCATAACGCAAATGTAAACAACTAAAGGCTGCATTCCATTCATTTTTATCGCCCAATCAGCATAGCCAATGTGCCTACGGGAAAGTTTTTGGAATGCATATATTTCATCATTAAGTCCCTACTCGAGTACCTAGAGAGTGGATGGACACAAAAAGTCTTTTGGAATGCGCTCTTTTGGATCAGCTTATGCCAGTGTAGGAAACATAATAGGTCCAAAAGAATAGGGTCAGCAAACCATTTCATTTATAGTGTTACATTGCTAAATTCAGGGTTCGTACAGAAAAATTGCCTCAAAATTCCAGGAGTGTTCCAGAAGTTTTTCAGGAGTAAATTTTTTGAAAAGCCAAGCTGAGCTCTTTAAAAAAAAACAGACATCTCGCTAGTAACTCGCTACACAGCTTTTTTTTGTTTTATGACATTACGGGGACTTATATACTAGCCTACATCCCAAGTTTGGATAGAAAAAAAACAACAAGATCTAGTAAAAAAAAAAGAACCAAGGAGTGGCATCACTAGTGTCATCAACGTTTGCGCGAGGAAATAAAAAGTGGCAAAGAGGGTTAACTCCAATAGGGCTTTCTGGAAAAGTGAAAGTACAATCTAAGAGCAGTGATTACGATTTGTTTAGTAATAATTAATCTCCCTCGGAAATTAAGGAGTTTTTAGTATTTTCCCAGGACTAAATGCAGTTTTCCCAGGAGTTTTAAGGTCCTGGAACACAGCTTTTTGTTTTCCAGGAATTTTAAGGAGTTTCCAGGAGCTGTACGAACCCTGTAAATGCTAATTAAAAGAGATTTTTATCTCTGTAAACAAGAAAAATAGGTCAGTGGACCTACACAAGTTTTATTAAAAGTAAAATAATGACCTACACATATCTTAGTCATACTACATTTTTTACAAACACTGCTATTGGTGATAACTTAATAACAGAGTAGTGCTGTTTTTCAAACTTTAAAAAATCTGTTGCACCTCTAATTTGTATCAAAATTTTTTGGCTCAAAAAGTGTGACCTTTATGTAAGTATATACAGCAAAGTAAAATTGTTTAGAGATGGAAGTGGAAATATTCTTTTTGTGTTCTTGTCTGATAGGGAAACTGTCAATAGAGTGAAAGAATAACTTACTCATATTCAGGTCCAGCAACTCTGTTATCAATCTCTAACAACTCAGCTATGGCTTGCAATCCTCCTAAAGTACAAATAGCATGCCTGTAGTCTTCATCAAATGACAACTTCATGAGTGCAGCTATAGCAGCCCCAGGATGATGGTCCATGTCTGAACAATCTAAGATCAAATGTTACAAAATCTCTAGTATATACTAATATTGTCTTAATCCTTTACTTTCAAATTGATATCATTGATTTTACCAACAAATAATACAACTTTTCATCATCTGGTAAAATACATTATGCTAGTTGATCAACATTTAGTAAAACTGTAATACAATTTTAGACTTATATGAATTTTAATGAGGTTTAAATTTTTACCAATTTACTGAAAAAACAACATCATAATTTACATTTTACATTAAAAATGTGATTTTTTATCTATGAAAGTTAGCAGCTTTGAACTATTTATTGTCTAATCAGCAACCTTCTTCTAAACTGTAACATGATCATGTAACAAAGATGTAGTTTGGCACCAAAACAAATCATTTTATCTATTATGTCCAGCTGTTTGCTAAACTTACTATTGACCACTGATTCATCTATTATGTCCAGATGTTTGCTAAACTTACTATTGACCACTGATTCATCTATTATATCCAGATGTTTGTCTAACTTAATATTGACCACTGATTCATTTATCATGTTCAGATGTTTGTCTAACTTACTATTGACCACTAATTCATCTATTATGTCCAGGTGTTTGTCTAACTTACTATTGACCACTAATTCATCTATTAAGTCCAGATGTTTGTCTAACTTACTATTGACCACTGATTCATCTATTATGTCCAGATGTTTGTCTAACTTACTATTGACCACTGATTCATCTTCTTCTTCCTCACTTTCTCCCCTTTGCTGATCACAGTGCGCTCTTATCTGCTCAAGAAGCCTCAGAGTTCTAGCCTCGTGCCTGCCTCTCTTGTCGTCATGGTGACAATGTACTATGTTGTGCAGGGCTGCTGCAGCTCTGGCTCTGGCAGACTTGCTCCCCCTGGTCTTGCCCAACAGGCCAGAGTCCTTGTCACTGCCATGGAGAAGTTGGAGCAACAGGGGAAGACAACCTGTGGGGATAACAAGTTGCTTAGTAACATACAATAATATCTGGCTATCACAAGTTGCTTAGTAACATACAATAATATCTGGCTATCACAAGTTGCTTAGTAACATACAATAATAACTGGCTATCACAAGTTGCTTAGTAACATACAATAATATCTGGCTATCACAAGTTGCTTAGTAACATACAATAATAACTGGCTATCACAAGTTGCTTAGTAACATACAATAATATCTGGCTATCACAAGTTGCTTAGTAACATACAATAATAACTGGCTATCACAAGTTGCTTAGTAACATACAATAATAACTGGCTATAACAAGTTGCTTAGTAACATACAATAATATCTGGCTATCACAAGTTGCTTAGTAACATACAATAATAACTGGCTATAACAAGTTGCTTAGTAACATACAATAATAACTGGCTATAACAAGTTGCTAAGTAACATACAATAATAACTGGCTATAATCTTCTTAACCTTATAAGCAACAAGAGCTGGCTATTAACCCTTTTCAGTCCCGGTCGCGTATATAGTCATCCACCTAGATCTTTTTCTCAGACCCAGATGCGTATATTGTCATTGAAATACAAAATTCAGTGGAACCCAGTCCCGTATATATTCCTCAAGGAAGGGTGTTTATTTAACTCATTTGCTACTAACCTAGTTTCCAAAGACACCCCTCAAAGTACTAGCCAGAGGAAAGGGAAGGAACTCCTCATTACATTTGGTAAATTATTTTGAAATAATTTTTTTTGTGACTAAATATTCCCCCAAAGTTAATAAAAATTACACAATTAAATAGATAAATTCCTTAGCTTTCTGGAAATGTATACTTTTATACATAAAAAATGCTGAATTATCGGTAGAATCATTCGCTGCGTGTTGAGACCCTAGGATTTGGCTAAATATTTGCACTAGGCCTAGCATCAAAGTCTGATAAAGTATCAAAAAGCCCATAAATCGAGTTGTAATGGAAATTCATCTCTAAGTCTATACCTGAAGCATCCTTATTATCAAAACTGTTGTTAAATGTTACATTTGGAGGCATAGCGCTATTGATTAATAAACTAAAAAATTAAAGGCGAAGGCTATAAAAAAAAAAGACAAGACAAAAGGCCAGTGAAAACTGCCCGTACTTTTAAAGCACATCGCAAAAAAACGAATCATAATAAAAACATCATTTTTTTTTTAACGAAACATACAATATTCCTTCTTTTTAAAAGCCGTGCTTGCAGTAAAAACACCACAACAGAACATATGGTGAAAAATCAATAAACGACAATAGGTTAGTCACACACGTGGCGGCTGCTTTTGGGTGCATTAGTACGGAGGGGGGTAGGCCACGTTCAGTCGCAATAGTAGCAAATGAGTTAAAGCACAAAATAAAGGGTTTGACCTTTCACCATAGTCTCGGGCAGAATATTTATTCGATACTTAAATAGTTGAATTTTAATTTGCTTTTTAAATTATGAATATTGACTAATTACTGAATTTTTTTGTGAGATTGAAAGGGCTGTCCTGATGGACGCTACCAAATTACCTTCTGTTTTTATGGACTTTGTGTTGATGAAACTTTTTCTTATGAATTAATATTGCGAATGAATACAATTATTTTATTAATTAGATTTTTCTAATAAGGTAAGTTATGTTTCTGGCAATTTACTCTCTACAAGTTATTATAAAATTTTACCAAAAAAAACTTTAACAAATAATTTTGGAACGCTATCAATGTCTCAGCCATTCTAAAATAAAGTCTGGGCCATGGGGAATAATTAGTAAAATAATCGCCGGGACAAAGGTATGCATAGCTGGAAAGTAGGTCGGTACTTTAAGGGTTAACTATTGACCTGACTGTCTCATGGCAATACAGCTATCTTGAGACTGGGACATTGCAAATAGTGTCCTTGACATGTCATCTTTGTCATGAGTGCCCAACATACTCAGCAGTGAGTACACCATTTCAACCTGTTCAATAGAGAAACATCAAACATTGATTCAAGCAGCAGCAAATACTTCTACAATTTAAAATATTTGAATATTACATTGAGGTTTAACATTTTAGTTCTACTAATGACATGTCTAATCAAAAGTCAATTTACATACAGACAAAAAACTAAAAATTAAAAAACTAAATTAATCAATTCAAGATCAAATTTAGGATTCCATCTTTGTCATTAAGGTGATGTGTTTTTGTAAGTTGACTGTTATTGCATGTATTTAAAGTGAACATGATTGCATGTATTTAAAGTGAACATGATTGCATGTATTTAAAGTGAACATGATTGCATGTATTTAAAGTGAACATGATTGCATGTATTTAAAGTGAACATGATTGCATGTATTTAAAGTAAACATGATTGCATGTATTTAAAGTGAACATGATTGCATGTATTTAAAGTGAACATGATTGCATGTATTTAAAGTGAACATGATTGCATGTATTTAAAGTGAACATGATTGCATGTATTTAAAGTGAACATGATTGCATGCATTTAAAGTGAACATGATTGCATGCATTTAAAGTGAACATGATTGCCTCCAGAAGAAAATAACAATTAGTAACAAAACTTTTCTTCAATTATCTAACTGGGTTGATCAATGAACCCAATAATTGGGTTTAAAAAAAAACTAGCCAATGAGATGATTCTATCAGGTCTAACATGCAAATTTCATACACTACATGAAGAATCAAGATTGTGGAAGATTTGAATAATGTTTAAACTACAAGAATAGACATGGGAAGAAAGAAAATGTCCCTGACAAAATTCAATGATAAAAGAAGAAAACCCAGAGGATGTATCACCTTTGTGCCAAGTTGCTGCGGCTGGTCAGCTGTTGAGCCACTAGCGGCCCCGCCACTGCTACTACTGCCACCACTGTTGGTATTGGTGGAGTTAAAGCTGATAACACTGGCCAGGTCTTGAGATGGAGGCAATGAGGCACCACTGCTTGTCATGGCTGACAACACACACAAGGAATAAAAGGTTATACAAAATGAAGTGAATAACTTCGAACTAAACATATGGAAAACAAACAGTGGACTATGTCATAGATAGGTTATAAAGGGCATTTACTATTCAGTATTAAAGTACATTTAGTATTCAGTATTAAATTGTTTTTAAATCAAATCTCAACAGTTTAAAATAGATAACATCCGACCAAAAAGTCACCTTTTTCTATAGGCCAGGCTCCATGATACATCACTGAAAGGTTGGGATTAAAGGGCATTCCAGGAGCAACTCCATCAGGAATGTCTGTATAAATGACTTCCCCTGTCTGGGTAGCCAGTGAAACCCAATAGCTGCCCACAAGGCTGACTCTATCACAGACATATCCACCAACTCCATCTTCCTGATCAGGTTTCAATTTAAACATCTGGAACAGAGAAAGTTGTTTTCATTGAATATTGCTTTGAAAACGAGAGTAGTTCTCATTATTCATACTTGCAACCAATAATACAATAGTACAATAAAACGATAGATGAGTATTCAAGTTTTACATTATGTGTGATGTAAGAGCAGTTTTACATTATGTGTGATGTAAGAGCAGTTTTACATTATGTGTGATGTAAGAGCAGTTTTACATTATGTGTGATGTAAGAGCAGTTTTACATTATGTGTGATGTAAGAGCAGTTTTACATTATGTGTGATGTAAGAGCAGTTTTACATTATGTGTGATGTAAGAGCAGTTTTACATTATGTGTCATTTAAGAGCAGTTTTACATTATGTGTGATGTAATAGCAGTTTTACATTATGTGTCATGTAAGAGCAGTTTTACATTATGTGTGATGTAAGAGCAGTTTTACATTATGTGTGATGTAAGAGCAGTTTTACATTATGTGTGATGTAAGAGCAGTTTTACATTATGTGTCCTGTAAGAGCAGTTTTACATTATGTGTGATGTAAGAGCAGTTTTACATTATGTGTCATTTAAGAGCAGTTTTACATTATGTGTCATGTAAGAGCAGTTTTACATTATGTGTCATGTAAGAGCAGTTTTACATTATGTGTGATGTAAGAGCAGTTTTACATTATGTGTCATGTAAGAGCAGTTTTACATTATGTGTGATGTAAGAGCAGTTTTACATTATGTGTCATGTAAGAGCAGTTTTACATTATGTGTGATGTAAGAGCAGTTTTACATTATGTGTGATGTAAGAGCAGTTTTACATTATGTGTCATGTAAGAGCAGTTTTACATTATGTGTGATGTAAGAGCAGTTTTACATTATGTGTCATGTAAGAGCAGTTTTACATTATGTGTGATGTAAGAGCAGTTTTACATTATGTGTCATGTAAGAGCAGTTTTACATTATGTGTGATGTAAGAGTACAACTAGTAGGTCTCAGAAGAGTTAGACACCTGCAAATGCTATTTGAACATGCTGCTAAAAGAATGTAAAATTATTTAGCAGTATAACTGGTGGGGTGGTAGAGGGGGTGGCCTTTTCGGCCGCCAAAGTTTGGATACACATCAAATTTATACTTTCTTAGCCTTAAATTACCAATAAATCAAAACTAACCTCAATAGGTGCCAAATAAACCCCAGCCCCAGGTGCCATTTACACTAGTTATGTTATTGCAACTATTCCATTAAAGAAAGTAAGATCAAATGTTACATAGCCCATCTATTCATACCACATTGGCATGTGTACTGATGGATGATCACAGATATTTTACAGCAGGTCACATTTTTATAAGTAAATTAATTAAATCCCTGCCTTTAACTTTTCTCTGAAAATTGGGATGTTTCTTAGATTCCTCTGAAGATATTGGTGAGTAAAAGCAACAGTACATTATTTGTCTGGTTACAGCAACAGTACATTATTTGTCTGTTTACAGCAACAGTACATTATTTGTCTGTTTACAGCAACAGTACATTATTTGTCTGTTTACAGCAACAGTACATTATTTGTCTGTTTACAGCAACAGTACATTATTTGTCTGTGTACAGCAACAGTACATTATTTGTCTGTTTACAGCAACAGTACATTATTTGTCTGTGTACAGCAACAGTACATTTTTTGTCTGTTTACAGCAACAGTACATTATTTGTCTGTTTACAACCACAGTACATTATTTGTCTGTTTACCCCTGTTGGGTACCTATAGATTTTTGCTGAACTAAAAAACACTGATAAACCTGTGGACTAAATAAACAATAAAATACTTCAAGTGTGAATACATATAAGTTATTAGCTCCAACAGGACAAACAAGTCATTAGCTCCAAGAGAAAGTCACACCTACTTCTGAACTAAGAGTGGTGGATGTGGAAGCATTTTTAAACAAGTGTTTCCTGTGAGCTGCCATGAGTGTTCCCATCTCAGTCTCAATGGTTTTAATTCTCTCCAGCCTAGCCTCCTGTCTCAGCTTGCTCTGTTCACCTGTACCCAACTTCTCCTGCATGGCACCTTGAACTTTGTGGGCTTCAGCATCCATTTGTCTCCTAGCATGGTCTGAGAACTGTAATGAAACCATCACACTCACCAATACATATACATACAAACACAAACATTAATGACACCACTTGTTCACACTGTCATCTATGTAATCAACTACAATCAAAGCCACCTTTTATAAAGAGTTGTGTTTTTTTTTATGTATTAAAGTTCATCATTTTATAACATGAACTTATAAAGGAATGATTTAAAATGAAAACTACTACAAGGGAAATTAAAATTACTTTATTTCTATGTAAACTGTAATTAGTTGTTTATTTCATTCAAAATGCTCCAGTTTTTGTTTACTTTTTTACTTTCAATTTCAATGGGTAATGTTAAAATAAGATGAGCTGTAATGTTAAAATAAGATGAGCTGTAATGTTAAAATAAGATGAGCTGTAATGTTAAAATAAGATGTGCTGTAATGTTAAAATAAGATGAGCTGTAATGTTAAAATAAGATTTTTTGTAATGTTTAAATAAGATGTGATGTAATGTTAAAATAAGATGTGCTGTAATGTTAAAATAAGATGAGCTGTAATGTTAAAATAAGATGAGCTGTAATGTTAAAATAAGATGTGCTGTAATGTAATATATCTTTTTATTTTAAATATATTTTTATATATCTGTAACATTTGGGGAAATATTGGCAGAGCAACACTGTGTTCAGCTGATGCATCAAAGGACCAGGGTTTGAATCCTGATCAAGGCTAAGATTTGTTCCCAGGGCTGTAGGTTATCCCTGAGTCTATCCAGCTTAGGGTAAAGTAAAGGTCGCTGGACAATGTGTTGGCCACATAATCCCCTAGTAAACTGTGGGCATACTGCTTGACCCACCCTGTGGATTAGTTGGTCTGAAGGGATTTACTTTGCATGTATAGCATTTATATATTAGTGACAACATGGCCAGACTATGACATATTAATAGATCAAGGTACACAAAGTAAACTGCCCCCCCCCCACTACAGTTCTTCACTGTACCAGGTAAGTCTAACTTACATTGTCAGAATGTTGTAAACTTTCCATTTGTTGAGTGATTGATTTCAGCTGATTGTAAAATAAGTCTAACTTACATTGTCAGAATGTTGTAAACTTTCCATTTGTTGAGTGATTGATTTCAGCTGATTGTAAAATAAGTCTAACTTACATTGTCAGAATGTTGTAAACTTTCCATTTGTTGAGTGATTGATTTCAGCTGATTGTAAAATAAGTCTAACTTACATTGTCAGAATGTTGTAAACTTTCCATTTGTTGAGTGATTGATTTCAGCTGATTGTAAAATAAGTCTAACTTACATTGTCAGAATGTTGTAAACTTTCCATTTGTTGAGTGATTGATTTCAGCTGATTGTAAAATCTCTTTCGCTGATTTTCATCTCTCTCAAAATCTTGCATTAACTGTTGCCTGGAAACACAAACAAAACAAAACAATCCATGGTCACCAATACAGAAACAAAAATAAGGCTATACACAACAATAAAAACAGAATAACAGACTGAAATCTTACTAAAACTTGACAAATTACACAAATGGCAATCTAATCAGAGGATGTCTTTTCACTCAGAAAAATGCCAACTTTTTACTGTACTTCATTCATGAAAAACATTAATCTTTTATATTACAGATGCTCCTTCTATATAGATGATTATTGCTGTCTTTAAATGATGTTAATTTACTGGTTTTCCTGGTTTGTTCAAGGAACCCATTCCATGCCTGGATGCCACTCAGGTAGAATGATTACTTATATGCATTTATTATTGCATATGGGATAAGAAAAGTGTCTTTGTCCTTATGTTTATCTGAACATTGTAACATATTGTGTTGTATTTCTAGGTTAGAATTTAAATAATACCTGGTGTATTATTACTACTTTACTTTTTGCCCTTCTGTCCTCTAGTGTTTCTAGGTTTAGTGATTGAACTATTGGTGCAACTCTTGTCAGTTGTGAATAGTTGCTATTCTGAATTTATTCTAATTTTTTAATGTTTTCTTTAGTTGATGGGTTCCATACAGAAGATGCATATTCTAGTATAGGTCTAACTAATGTTAGATAGCATTTTAGTGTTATGTTCTTTTACATTTGTGAAAGTTTCCTTTTATGAAGCATAATGTTTTGGTAGATTTTTAAAAAATACTTCATCAATATCTAGGTTACAATGTAATTTATCATTTATTATTTCTCCTAAGTACTTTGCATGTTTAGTTTGGGTTGGGTCTTTTTCATAAATGAAGCAGTTTGTAATTATTTGTTTCATTTAACCCAAACTAAAAATGCACAATACTTCGGAGCAATAATAAATGAAAAATAATTATAACGGAATCCACTTGTTCATGAAGTAATTAAACAATCAAACAAAACCTTGGGTGTTACAAACATTTTAATGTTTATTATATTGGAAAATAGGGTGTGGGAAGGGGGCCACAATCATCAGTTGTCATTACTAGTTGGTCACTTAATCATTTCCTAATGTTAAACTGATGATAAAAAAACACATTTATTCACCAACAAATGATTAAACAAAGGTTTGACTAAAGACTGACCTCTCTGAATCTAACAAATAAGTAAACAAAGGTTTGACCAAGACTGACCTCCCTGAATCTAACAAATAAGTAAACAAAGCTTTGACTAAAGACTGACCTCCCTGAATCTAACAAATAAGTAAACAAATGTTTGACCAAGACTGACCTCCCTGAATCTAACAAATAAGTAAACAAATGTTTGACCAAGACTGACCTCCCTGAATCTAACAAATAAGTAAACAAATGTTTGACCAAGACTGACCTCCCTGAATCTAACAAATAAGTAAAAAAATGTTTGACCAAAAATGACCTCCCTGGATCTAACAAATAAGTAAACAAAGGTTTGACTAAAGACTGACCTCCCTGAATCTAACAAATAAGTAAACAAATGTTTGACCAAGACTGACCTCCCTGAATCTAACAAATAAGTAAACAAATGTTTGACCAAGACTGACCTCCCTGAATCTAACAAATAAGTAAACAAATGTTTGACCAAAGACTGACCTCCCTGAATCTAACAAATAAGTAAACAAATGTTTGACCAAGACTGACCTCTCTGAATGTAACAAATAAGTAAACAAATGTTTGACCAAGACTGACCTCTCTGAATAACAAATAAGTAAACAAATGTTTGACCAAGACTGACCTCTCTGAATGTAACAAATAAGTAAACAAATGTTTGACCAAGACTGACCTCTCTGAATGTAACAAATAAGAAAACAAATGTTTGACCAAGACTGACCTCTCTGAATGTAACAAATAAGTAAACAAATGTTTGACCAAGACTGACCTCTCTGAATGTAACAAATAAGTAAACAAATGTTTGACCAAGACTGACCTCTCTGAATGTAACAAATAAGTAAACAAATGTTTGACCAAGACTGACCTCTCTGAATGTAACAAATAAGTAAACAAATGTTTGACCAAGACTGACCTCTCTGAATGTAACAAATAAGTAAACAAATGTTTGACCAAGACTGACCTCTCTGAATGTAACAAATAAGTAAACAAATGTTTGACCAAGACTGACCTCTCTGAATGTAACAAATAAGTAAACAAATGTTTGACCAAGACTGACCTCTCTGAATCCAACTTCTGTACACGCTCATATATATCTACAGTTTGTGCACTTTCAGTCATACTTGTTTCCCCTTCTTCCAATCCACTAGCTGTTGCCTGCCCCTGGTAGAAATCATCATCAAAGCTGTCATTGCAAAGACTAGTATGAGAGGCAAAGGCTGGCTCATCTTCTGAAATACACAAACATGTATGATAATACAACATTTACAAAGGTCACAAGTCTAGAGAAATCTTTTCAAAATGTCATCTATTTTCCAAATAGAGTTTGAGTAATCTGACCATAAACTGTGGATGCATTGACAAAAGAAATTGCCTTCAAAAGAGATTTCTGGAATCTCTCACAAGTAAAATGGTAAAAAAAATTTGACCAAATCATTGGAATTTTTACTTTCTACACAAAGGGATTTTAGTAGTCGAAATATCCATAATACCTCATCCCACCAAAGATATACTGCAGAAAGGAATACATGAATTACTTCACAATCAAACAAAGCTTACAAATGTGTAAGTTCTGCTCTTAATATTCTTGTCTCAAATGTTCTCTATTCATTGTTTCTGTTTATTTTAAACTTCAAATGCATTGGCTCATAACAATATTTTAAGGATATTCTAATGATGTGTGCCACCAGCATATCAGAAGATAATAAAGTACATATACAGTTGTGGAATGGGTTCAATTGAAAACATTTCTTCACATATACACACAAATGTTTCTGAAATCATTAAAAATAATTAGCTACTCAGGTGCAATATAATAAATGATTTCCTTTTTTTTTTTTTTAAAAGATAAATTTTTTTTTTTACAGTGTTTGCTATTTCAATGTAAAATAAAATGCAAAGTTACATGTAGGAAAATTACAGGCTGAAAGACTTTTTTAAATGAAATTTATAGCACTCTTTTATCATCAGCATGATAGTGAAAAAAAGAAACATATTTTAAACAGGTTTACTTGTAGATGTTTATAGAATAGAATATAGATACAGGAAGTGATTTATAGTTTGCCAGAACTTCACGAGATGGCAGGCAAAGGGGAGATAATACATCTAGACTGTATACAACTGAGTCAGAGTTTAAAGAAACTTCAGTTTGCCAGTTCAGTACAAATTACATTTTAAATGTTTATTGGGCCAATCAATAACTTTAAGAAAAACAAATTTATTTGCTTTCTTTAGAAGTGTACAATTATTATTGAATACAAATTTTAAGAAAAAGTGAAAAAAAAAGTCTGCACAAATATTTTATGTTTTAAATGACAATTTAGTAATCCTGTAATGTAAATATATTCTAATTCTAGTAAAGTTCTAGTAAAGTTCTGTCAATTAACAATATTTTTTTTTTTTTGCTTTATAACATTATTTGCAACAAAGAAAGGAACAAAAGGTAACCATCAATTGTTCTTTTTACAATTAAAAAAAAAAATTTAAACCAGAAAATAAGAAAAATTATGTTTTAAAACCAACAATGTTTTTATTTTTCTAAACTGTCCCCCTAATAATAGTAATGAAAGTAGAGCAAGGCTGAATCCAAGAGAAGAAATAGTGCTACAGGTGAAGCTTTAAATAACTTCTATACTACCTGAAGTATAGGGTGTCAATAACTTAAAATGACAGTTACAAGGAGTAGGCTCCCTTTGGCTAGGCCAGGGTTTATTTTGAAATTGTGTTCTTGTTTTTTATAAAAACTGTTAAGTAAAACCTAGATTTGAAATCCTTTTAATGAATAAGTAAATGTATAGGATGAAAGTTTGGCTTTACATTATATGCATGGAATCTGTAAGATGTCTGTGAGGAAAAAATATCAGCTTATATCAACCTACCATACTCATCATGTAACATATTCATTGTTCACCTTAGTAGGCAGAAGAACAAGAAAATAAGACAGAAAATGGTATCAATATTTCAAATAATATAAATCTAAAATGCTTGATGAATGAATGCAAGACAAATGTGTAACTACAAAAGTAACAATTACTAACAAAATGAAGAACCAATTTAGAAAGTTCAACACTCTAAAATTTAGAAAGTGGGACATTCTGGCCTTTAATTATCAGGATTCTTACTCTAAAACCATAAACTTTACACAAAATTCAAAAAGCAATTGTCACTGACACATGTGAAAAATGTCTGGTTATGTGTTTACGTTGTCAAAATAAAAATAAATGAACATAAAATAATTTAAGGAAAACAAAACATGATGGGACTGAAGGACTTCTTGAGCTAACCATACACATATTCAATGTATAACATTGAAAATAAATAATGTTCACACTGCTTGGTCCATTTTAGCAAAGTTCCCAAACTTTCCCAAACCTTATTTATGTTTTCCCTAACTTGACAAATCAAGTTCATTTCCCCAAACTTTCTCAACCCTTTTGAACCTTTGATTATCATTCATTATTTAAACCAAGGTGTTGAACATATGAACAAAGAAAAAAAGTGTACATTTTGAGAATGCAAATAATTTAAGTCAACCATTACTTAAGTAAACAGTTGTTAATTGCAACATATTTGTATGAACATCAGTTCACCAAGGGTAATATTAGAGAGAATGGCAACACAAGTACTAACATCAGTTCACCAAGAGTAATATTAGAGAGAACGGCAACACAAGTACTAACATCAGTTCACCAAGAGTAATATTAGAGAGAATGGCAACACAAGTACTAACATCAATTCACCAAGAGTAATATTAGAGAGAATGGCAACACAAGTACTAACATCAGTTCACCAAGAGTAATATTAGAGAGAATGGCAACACAAGTACTAACATCAGTTCACCAAGAGTAATATTAGAGAGAATGGCAACACAAGTACTAACATCAGTTCACCAAGAGTAATATTAGAGAGAATGGCAACACAAGTACTAACATCAGTGCACAAGTACCAAGTCAATTAGGCAACATGCACACACAGAAATGTATGGTGGTTGTGAGAAGTGTAACCATATAATAAGGTAGAAAAAGGCTTTGATTACTTCCCCTGAATGCTGTAACCTCTACCCTAACCATCTGCTAGAGTGATTATGCCCCCTTGCAGTTTGTTTTTTCTTCTCCTCTATACTTTACAATTTCTTACCTCCTTAAAAAAAACAAGAGAACAAAAAAGCAAAACAAAAAAAAAGCAGAAAAAAAAAGAAGGTAGGATGTGTGGGTAGAGTATAGATAGAGATTATAAACCTGGAACCTGGCCAAATCCCTAACAGTATCAAATAGGAAATTAGGCATATGAATAATAACAAGTTGAAAAACTGACATGATTATGTATATAGGAAACAACAATGCAATAATGTGTTGAATAAATTCAAGACTTTAATACGATTTTATTTGACAAAATTAGTTGTAGGAACCAAACAACTGGCTAACTAATAGAACTATACAACAAAAGACAAAGACTACCAACAACACAAGTCCAAAATGGCTGTTAAAGCCATAGTCTACAAATACCATCATGTGATAACAGATGATGATTTACTATAAACACTGGTATATGCTATACAAATGCCATTATATACTAAAATCAACATATGCTACAAACAGTAAACACCATCTGTTACAAACATATATATTACAAAGCCAAATAATACCACAAACAGCAAGTTTAAAATATAAACATCCTTATATGCTATCACCACTATACACTAAAAAACACTACCATATGCCGCAAACAACACTGAATGCTAAAAGGACAATATACAGTATTACAAACACAACCATATACCAAAAAAAACAATGCATGCCACAAAACATGCAACACCACCCTATCCTACAAACAAACAAAAATGCTTGCAAAACCCACCATATGCTACAAACATCACTATAAGCTACAAATAGACATAATGTTAAAAACACCACCATATGCTACAAACACCACCATATGCTACAAACACCACCATATGCTACAAACACCACCATATGCTACAAACACCACCATATGCTACAAACACCACCATATGCTACAAACACCACCATATCCTACAAACAAACAAAAATGCTTGCAAAACCCACCATATGCTACAAACATCACTATAATCTACAAATAGACATGTTAAAAACACCACCATATGCTACAAAGACCACCATATGCTACAAACACTACTATAAGCTACAAATAGACATGTTACAAACACCACCATATGCTACAAACACCACCATATGCTACAAACACCACCATATGCTACAAACACCACTATATGCTACAAACACCACCATATGCAACAAACACCACCATATGCTACAAACACCACCATATGCTACAAACACCACCATATGTTACAAACACCACTATATGCTACAAACACCACCATATGCTACAAACACCACCATATGCTACAAACACCACCATATCCTACAAACAAACAAAAATGCTTGCAAAACCCACCATATGCTACAAACATCACTATAATCTACAAATAGACATGTTAAAAACACCACCATATGCTACAAAGACCACCATATGCTACAAACACTACTATAAGCTACAAATAGACATGTTACAAACACCACCATATGCTACAAACACCACCATATGCTACAAACACCACCATATGCTACAAACACCACTATATGCTACAAACACCACCATATGCAACAAACACCACCATATGCTACAAACACCACCATATGCTACAAACACCACCATATGTTACAAACACCACTATATGCTACAAACACCACCATATGCTACAAACACCACCATATGCTACAAACACCACCATATGCTACAAACACCACCATATGCTACAAACACCACCATATGCTACAAACACCACCATATGCTAAAAACACCACTATATGCTACAAACACCACCATATGCTACAAACACCACCATATGCTACAAACACTACTATAAGCTACAAATAGACATGTTAAAAACACCACCATATGCTACAAACACCACCATATGCTACAAACACCACCATATGCTACAAACACCACCATATGCTACAAACACCACTATATGCTACAAACACCACCATATGCTACAAAGACCACCATATGCTACAAACACTACTATAAGCTACAAATAGACATGTTAAAAACACCACCATATGCTACAAACACCACCATATGCTACAAACACCACCATATGCTACAAACACCACCATATGCTACAAACACCACCATATGCTACAAACACCACCATATGCTACAAACACCACCATATGCTACAAACACCACCATATGCTACAAACACCACCATATGCTACAAACACCACCATATGCTACAAACACCACCATATGCTACAAACACCATTATATGCTACAAACACCACCATATGCTACAAACACCACCATATGCTACAAAGACCACCATATGCTACAAACACCACCATATGCTACAAAGACCACCACATGCTACAAACACCACCATATGCTACAAAGACCACTAAAAGCAACAAATAGACATGTTAAAAACACCACCACATGCTACAAACACCACTATAAGCTACAAATAGACACATGTTAAAAAACACCACCATATGCTACAAACAAGGTACAATGGGAAAAGCTTCTAAAAGTAGATTGTAAAACAGGTGTTAACAGCAGGCATGAGCCTGTTTAAACAAACGACTATAAAGAACAAGGTGCAGAGCTGGAGATATTTGAAGCCAACTCTGATTGCATTGCTTCATGCTTCTGCTTCAAGGCTACCTAACCCAGTAGGAGTCCACTCCCTTTCTACTTGCAAACAACACCTGGCACTGTACAGCAACTAGCAACTGGCAATATGCCAGACGTTACAAGGAGGGGGGGGACACAATTGAAAGAAGGAAAACAAGGTGGGGGAGGTATAATTCAAAGTATATGTAGTGTACAGCACTACGGTAATCTGTTCATAAGGAAGTGTTTTCCTACTAGGCCCATCCCACAGGCCAACTTAATCACAACATTGATGACTTGCTTCAAATGGTAAAACAGATACAACTTGGGATTGCTTTGTTTCATGAAGGCTTTACAGTAGTATGTGGCTAGTGGCTAAACCTTTTTGAGCAGCGGAAACTGTAAGCAGGGGATAGGCCTATACACACAATGTATTGGAAATGTATATATATATAGACGATAAATGGATGGATGAATAGATAGATAGATACAGATAGACGGACATACAGGAACAGGTAGATTTACACCAACAGGTAGATTGACGCATATATAGATGCATCGTAAGAGAGATGGCTTACAGACAAGTAGATAAAATAGAATGACAAATACACAGATAGAAAGATAGACCAATGGATAGATAATAGACCGATAAATAAGCAGACGGAAAGACAGATTGAATAATGGATATGTTTTTTTCTATGTACAAAGTAGTAAGCACTACAATAATGATAGAAACAATTAAATAAATGAATGTAACCAAACCTTATATATTACTTTCATCTATAACCTATAACACAGTTTTACAGAATTGAAAATGTGCCATTGTTTTCACTTTATTTTATTACAAGCTTTATTTATTTAGTAAAAGACTAATGTGATACTTACTGGATTTGAAATCCAATCAACCACTCACTCACTCTACGTTATAGTCTAACATTGACTCGATGAAGTCGTTAGATTATTTTGTGAGTAGTTCATTTATTTTCTTCTGAAATAGTTCGCTATGAGTATGAGTCATTTCCTATGATTTAGTCTGTTTTTTTTCTAGCTGACAAAGTGAAAGAGAAACAACACAATTACGACAGTAGTACAAATACCCATTGAACACACTGACAGACGTGTATCCTTCACACTAGCATTAGGACCAGCATTAGGACCAGCAGTAAGTAGGGATAGTTCTGTGTATGTATTACAACATGAGCCGGGGAGAGAGAAGCATTTCAAAAGAGAAAAGCCAAAAGCCGTCATGATGACAACAGAGACTACTTACTGTACTCAAAGTCTTTCTCTTGTCCAGTGTCCTCCTTCTCAAGGATCTCTTCTTTCACCTCCTCATCGCTACTCTTCTCTGACTCCTCGTCAGTGTCGTTAATCTGGGCGCTAATCTTGTTCCTCTCCTCCTCATCTATCTCCAGGCTCTTGTTGTCAAAGTCATCATCCTCGCCGTACTCCTTGCTGCACTCGGAGGGTGTCCCACTCACTCCACTCTCCTCCTCCTCCTCCTCACTGTACTCCTCATCATCGTCATCATCAATAGATTCTGTATGTTTCTCCAACGAAATGTGTTTAGTCTCAATCAGCCAGCAGGACATTATCAAATACAATACAATACTCCTGGCAATAGCACTGATTTCTTCAAATGTCTATGGCTAACAGAGTCATGGTGTATAAAACACCGTCAGAACACAGTGGTCTCCATAATATACAGGAGGCAATGAATGCCGTAAACAACTTCTTGAAATGTTTGGAAATCGACGACGTATTCCACAGTATCATTTAACACAAACATGCATCCCTTTATTGCAGAATAAAAAAAACGACTTATATAAATAACAGTAAAAACTAAAGAAGCGGTTCCCCTACTAATACAACGGTTACCGCGTAAAAAAAGATACATGGAACTATGGCAGTGGTTCCCCTACTTTTACAACGTCAAGACACATGGAACTATGGCAGTTGTTCCCCTACTACTACAACGTCAAGACACATGGAACTATGGCAGTTGTTCCCCTACTACTACAACGTCAAGACACATGGAACTATGGCAGTTGTTCCCCTACTACTACAACGTCAAGACACATGGAACTATGGCAGTTGTTCCCCTACTAATACAACGGTTACCGCGTAAAAAAAGACACATGGAACTATGGCAGCGGTTCCCCTACTTTTACAACGTCAAGACACATGGAACTATGGCAGTTGTTCCCCTACTACTACAACGTAAAGATACATGGAACTATGGCAGCGGTTCCCCTACTACTACAACGTCAAGACACATGGAACTATGGCAGCGGTTCCCCTACTACTACAACGGTTACCGCGTAAAAAAAGACACATGGAACTATGGCAGCGGTTCCCCTACTTTTACAACGTAAAGACACATGGAACTATGGCAGTTGTTCCCCTACTACTACAACGTAAAGATACATGGAACTATGGCAGCGGTTCCCCTACTTTTACAACGTCAAGACACATGGAACTATGGCAGCGGTTCCCCTACTTTTACAACGTAAAGATATATGGAACTATGGCAGCGGTTCCCCTACTTTTACAACGTCAAGACACATGGAACTATGGCAGCGGTTCCCCTACTTTTACAACGTAAAGATATATGGAACTATGGCAGCGGTTCCCCTACTTTTACAACGTCAAGACACATGGAACTATGGCAGTTGTTCCCCTACTTTTACAACGTAAAGATACATGGAACTATGGCAGTTGTTCCCCTACTTTTACAACGTAAAGACACATGGAACTATGGCAGTTGTTCCCCTACTTTTACAACGTAAAGACACATGGAACTATGGCAGTTGTTGCCCTACTTTTACAACGTAAAGATATATGGAACTATGGCAGCGGTTCCCCTACTTTTACAACGTCAAGACACATGGAACTATGGCAGTGGTTCCCCTACTACTACAACGTCAAGATACATGGAACTATGGCAGCGGTTCCCCTACTTTTACAACGTAAAGATATATGGAACTATGGCAGCGGTTCCCCTACTTTTACAACGTCAAGACACATGAAACTATGGCAGCGGTTCCCCTACTTTTACAACGTCAAGACACATGGAACTATGGCAGTTGTTCCCCTACTACTACAACGTCAAGATACATGGAACTAGGGCAGCGGTTCCCCTACTAATACAACGTCAAGATACATGGAACTATACATGGACAATACTAATACTCAGGTACACCAAAATGGAGATTATTTACATGTCACGTGATATGGAAACCTTGTGTCGACGATCACAAAAGCCTTATACATCAATTATATATTATAGTCTATAATGTTTCTAGTGAAATGGACAGGTGTAAAACTGTCCAGCAAAGACTTAAAGCTATAAATATTCAGGCTTTTTAGTGAGAGAAAGTTGATGACATTGGCATCTTTGAACCTAAGCAATGTTGTCAGCTGTACACAACTGTGAAGGAAAGCTACAAACAGGATGGCAGACCGAACCATGACCCGTTTACATTTCCCATCCTTTTCTTTCTTCTAATGGAGCTCAGGTCATGGTGACCCACATGGATGAAGAGGAAAGGTAACCTCTAACTCAAGTTTTGTCTTCACGCGATCATCTCCTTACTAGACTAGAAGAAGACAGATTTCTACAATAAGCCAGCACTAAATGAATGCATGCAAACATGGGGACTACTAGTCATAACGTTGGTATGCTTCTTGAATCAATATGTTCTTATTTTGTTTCATTAATAAACGTATGATTTTTGTTTCATTCTTCCCACCCTGGGTATCCCGCCTATAGGGACATTAGGTAGAATGTAATACATGCCAGGACGGTTCTTTATTTGTTTTGTGCTACGTTTTAAATTATTAATTAGCTTTATATAATTTTTAGCTTATAGAATTAAATCCGTGTACTTGGTTGTTTGTTACTCAATGTTAAATGCGTTCCGATCGTACACTATGTTGGCAGCGCTATACACAAATAATAACTATTATTTTTTCATTTTGTAAAGGACAGGTTGCAGAAGTACTAGACTGTCCAATACTAGACACCCGGTAGTCCTATTTTAAATCAAAGTAAGTACTCTAACAGACACATCCAGATATCTGCCATTTCTTTTCCTACATAGACACCTACTACTAAGTCTTAAGGTAATTCCTGACACACCTTTAGTCTACCCTGAGTGTATCATGTTACCGGTATTTGTTGTACCTAACTACAACTAGTACCATAGAACTGGGCTGTCGAGGGCCAGAGCATAGATTCATTGTTTACTATGTAGAGTTGTGTTTCTGTGCAGCTAGATCTATCACTTTATCAACTAATGCTTACAGAGATTGTCGTCTGCATTGAGAGCGGCTTATTCAAACTGAATTCAAATTGCCGTATTGTACAACATTGTAAGTGTTTAAGTTCAAAATACAACACAAGTCACGATGATACATGTCAAAATAAACTTTTGAGAAATCTGCATTCCGAACAACATCTAAAATCTACCGGTAGTTTTCGTAAATGATTTAAAATAAATTATAAAGTCATTCCTACAATCGAAAGTTGAGTATTAGTCACATTATAAAGTTTAATGTTATATTTCAAAATCAAAATAACATGAAGACACTGTCTATGTAACCTTAGATGAGAAGTTGAACCAGCACAACTGCTGGGGTCATACGTTTGACACTAGAGGACAGATGAGCAAACAGTAAAGTAGTAATAACACACAAGGCATTAAACTCTAATTTAGAAATACAACACAATAACAACCTGTTGACAAGCTCAGATAAACATAAAGACAAAAACACTTTCCTTGTCCCTTATGCGAGAGCAAATGCATATAAGTACTCTTTCTTCCCGAGTGGCATTTGGGCATGGTATGGGTTGCCTGAACAGACCAGGAAAACCAGTAACTTAACATCATTTAAAACATTAATAAAAATGCAAGACTAGACTCGGACCACGGATGAGCGTAGGACGCAATAATCTTCTTTATAGAATGAGCGTCTGTAATGTATAAGATAAGATAAGACAAAGGAGGTATCTTTTACTTGTATAAACCAGACAAGTCTGATTCATTTGTGTTATTACGAACTACTCTTTTTTTTCAAATCTAGAATTAGCTTGAAAAAGCCTTATGATCATCATTTGGATTTGGAGTTGTAGAATCCAAGAATATGTTTAAAGAAAAGACTTTAAACAATTCACACCATAGTAATTCTACTATAGTGTATAGTGTTAGTTGAATGTAAGAACTGCGAACCTAGCAAGTGAATTATTCAGCATGAAATAGTCTACATGTATCAAAGTCAAAGGACATTAGAATATGTTTACAAGTAAACTGTAGCCAATAGGTTCTAGGAAAAAGATAATGTACGGAATCATGATATACAAGTTTACTTGACAGAACAACTAAAAGAAACAAATTAGTGGCGATATATCAGTATATAGACCGATATATCAGTATATAGACTGCATGTTATTGTGTAATGTAGAAACTTGAGTCACACTTTTAGCATGCTGGTCAAGTGAAGTTCAGCAGTTACTGTGTATAAGTAGAATGGTGTGGCCAGTACGCTACCAAGTGACCTATACTTGCCCTCATATGTCCCGTATCAATCAGACCTTGGTCGATTCAGGAAGACCCAGGTCTATAAATACAGGCTTATACTGGAAGCGTTAAAATAAGAGCTTGGAGCGACATTCAATTATCAGAAGGGAATACAGGACACGATTTTATAAGCTATACAAAGAGTGATCAGATGTGTTGTTGATGTAATTATACTGTGATGAACAATTAAGATCAATGACATGAAAACATGAGCTAAACATGTTAACACTAGGCGACTCATTAGGACCTATGTTGCATTGAGACTGTAGTATTGACAAATAGTCTTTACTAATCTCTTCATATCCGCTCATTTAGCCAAGTCCTATTCCTAATGCTGACGTCATGTACGGACATCGGTCAGACATTGTCAATAAATAGAATAGACCAGCAATGTTTATTGGCGTTGAGCCAATAGTGAAGGCTAACAACATAACTCTAGGAGGAAATGAGTCACAACATACTTAAGTAGAGAAGATTATTCAATAGGACGAACAATCTCATTGTTATACTTTTATTTTCTTGACAATTTCACGTGATGTGATTTGAATATGTAAACTACAGCAACGGTCAAGTTGTATTGTAATATTGATCTAACTTTCACGTTCAATCTCTGGCTTTACATTAAAGTACTAGCATTTACAATTAACGTCAATTGATTAGTAATATATTTCATACAAATATATGAGTCAAGAAATATCAATATGTTTATCAGTAACCATTACATTCAATGGTCCGATGTCTATAACGATATATTATAGTAGAATTATAATAATAATCCCCCCCCCCTTTGTCCAATATCTCACTAGTCACTAGCATGTTGACAATGCCAACTTCTAACGTGTGCACTAACTACGAGTACGAGTGTAATCAACAGAGTGATTCAACATGTCTCAATGATCTAGAAGTATGAGTCATCTCGGCTCAGCCAAGTATCGATCCGACACAATACTGCTCAGTTGGCTTTCATGTGCGAGGCCAATATGTCTGTGTGTGTGTGGGGGGGGGGGGGGGGAGAGAGAACATCGAATGTATGGATCCTCTAAGTATACTCTACAAATCCCTGCCCCACCCCTCACATCTTCTCTATCTACTCATACATACAAACGTTTCAAATTCCATTATTCGCACGCCGAGATAGATCCACTATTCGCATACAATAAAAAGATCCAAATGACTTAGAACCGTGTATAGTCAAAAGTCAGAACTGTATAGTATGACGTTGTGCTGGAATTCAATGAAGAAGTAGTTTAAACTGTAGATCTTACATTAAATAATAAATATAGTTTAAAGTAAGTAGTTTAAGTAGTTTAAACTGTAGATCTTACATTAAATAATAAATATCACTGCTATTAAATCAGGTCCCGATGTCTGTAGTATAACATAGTGTTTTTTTTTATAGGAAAACTATGTGAATGACGTGTGTAAGAAACGGATACTGCATGGAAATGACTACATGTCTAAATGTTAGACACACTCTAGTAGTGAGCACTATAAGCATGCAGACATAAGGCACACTTCACCAGACATAGTGTAGTCTTGTGAAACCAACGAAATAAACATCACGCACTATACTCGGCCTGATCTATCATTAGTCCCTACCACTGTACTGAAGGGGGAGGTGTGACTTTACACATTTTGTGGGTGTGACTTTACAGATTTTGTGGGTGTGACTTTACACATTTTGTGGGTGTGACTTTACACATTTTGTGGGTGTGACTTTACACATTTTGTGGGTGTGACTTTACACATTTTGTCTATCTTCAAGAGATCAATGATCACACCTGTCTCTGTATTCGCTGGCAAGTTAAAAGCATGACTTTCACACCAAAGCATACAATTTAAAGGTCACGTGCAAACGCTATATGCCGTGCCTGGATAAGTTTCAACAGTTTTACCTCAAACGTAACCTGCTAGCCCTCCCTCTCTCACATCTCTTTGTCTCTCTCTCTCTCTCTCTGTCTGTCTCTCTTTCTCTCATGCGAAAGAACATTAAAGCTTTTAAAGGTTAGGTTGAAAGATGATAGATAATAGATAGAGCGGTTAGTACAATACAATCCTGGGGGCACTTACATAGATAAGTTGAACTAGGAGTGAAGGTCTAGTTGATGCAAACTGTTAATGCCTACTGCATTATAAGATGTTTACTTATGTTTAGTTGATGCAAACTGTTAATGCCTACTGCATTATAAGATGTTTAATTATGTTAAGTAACTATTGAATAAGGACAGTAGCCTAAAAAATTCATACACGTTTCATACCAGACACATCCAATGAAAAATAGTCTATGTAAATACACCAAAAAACAGATAACTATTTACAGTGCCACTTAGCTATGATGCACCTTCATCAAATATCGATACATATATTGCATAATATATATAACATCAGCCATACAGTAGACTGGTAAACCCAGGTTGATGTTGGTTTACTAGTCTACTGTATGGCTGATGAGAAGAAGCGTATTGATTAAATGACAGTATCCGGACTAAGTCTTTGTAAAGACTCAATACTGGAATGATCTCATGTTTACATCACCAGGACACGTTCAAATGTCATGTTTACATCACCAGGACACGTTCAAATGTAGTGTTTACATCACCAGGACACGTTCAAATGTAGTGTATACATCACCAGGACACGTTCAAGTGTAGTGTATAATTACAGACAAATGTGTAATTATAGACACATTCAAATGTAGTGTATAATCACAGACACATCCAAATGTAGAGTATAATTACAGACACATTCAAATGTAATGGTGTGTAATCCCAGACACCTATTTTGAACTGTATAGTTTAAATCATGTATTTAATAACTGCCTCTTAACCTTTAAAAGTGATTTATTGTTGAGTCAACATTACAAGTGACACAAAAGCTAATGACAAGCAAAGGACTTTGTGTAAACTATATGATCTTAAAGCTTTTTAATAAATAATATCTTAGTATACTTACGATATACTGTATATAAAAGATAAATGACTAAATGAATTGAAGAAAGATAAATGACTTTTTTTATACTTGAAGATTGTGTATAAAATTGAAGATTGTGTATAAAATTGAAGATTGTGTATAAAATTGAAGATTGTGTATAGAGAGGATAAATGACTACTTGAATTGCAGTTTGTGTAGAGAAAGGGTAAATGACAAATTGAATTGAAGATCGTATATAGAAAGAATAAATAACTTTATCTAATGGAATTGAAGATCGTATATAGAAAGAATAAATAACTTTATCTAATGGAATTGAAGATCGTATATAGAAAGAATAAATAACTTTATCTAATGGAATTGAAGATTGGACACTAAGATTGAACAGTAACTTTTTTTTTAAAGGAATCAGGGCTTCCAGCTTGGGAAATGTACAAAAAATGTTGACTATAGGATCGAATGCTGACAATAATGACTATCAAAGACGGTTATCAAATCTATTGCTTTGTTATTATTTGACTTGTAATAGTTTTATTTTATTTTTTCTAGAAGCAGGTGGAGTTTGTGTAGAAAACTATTTCCTAAAAATCATGAAATAGTATGTGATACTAACTAAGTGATTCCAATGTTTACCTACAACTGGGTAAAAGTGTATTGTGGTTTCAGATAAGCTTACAGTAAAGAATACAATGAAACAGTTCGTATTTAGTTTACTCCAGCAAGCTAAAGTTATCTCCCATTAATCGTTATATTACTCACTTCATAACCGATGGCGAGGATCAAGCCTGATATGAAATAACCCTGACATATATCAGATGTATGAGTGATGTCTTCAACACATCGGAATCAAGAATACAACAAACAAACGAAAAGAAGATTTCCCAAAACATGAGTTGGACTATTGATATTGCTGTAGTATAGCAAGAGAAATATAAGAGTCCAGAATAGTACAACTACTACATACAAGTCTGTCAAGGAAACACTTTATAGAATAGAACAAGGCATTTGCATTGAGCACCTTCTAATGACGGAAACAGAAGTACTTGCTTTAATACATTCAATAAGCTACGTAACAACTAGCGTTAGGTTCTATTGATTATAAAACCACACAAAAAAACCTTTTCGAACAAGAAAAGCAACACGGAGAGTTCCCTTTAATTCACGTTACACTGGAAACAACAAACCCGTCTATGAACACAACCATGTATCGTAATGTCCAGCTCACACTAGTATACTAAGTGAAATGTTACGGGAGAAAGTCCAGAAACGTTTGTGGTCCGTGTACTGTCCAGAATGATGTGCAATAAAACAGCACATAGAAATCCCACCACCCCGTCACAGCCAGCGTCATCGCAGTGTTAACATCACATCACATGCAAACAAATACACTCCTGGATCTTACACACACACGCTCACACATCGCTCGCACAGCCGGGGAAACACAACAGGAGAGTGAGCAGGCGGTGTGGGGGCGGGCTACAGGTCCTCCTTTTTCCACCCACACCCTCCCCGCCGCCCTCGCGCCCGAGTACACGCGTTAGTCTCCTCCACAGCAATCAATGTCTCACCCCAGCTCCCCTACTGCAACACAAGGAAAGTCACTGAGCTATAGATACTTTTAGATGCACGGAGTGCTCGATCTCCTACAATTAAAATAAAACATAAAAATGTCGGGAAAATGAATACTTTTTATATATATATATATTAGTTTTCCCTAGTAAGACGGCCTATTTGACCCGGACATATATAAAATTAAACATGTTCTTTTGATTTAAACATTTTGCGGAAATGCGTCCATGAAAATGAACCCAATGGTTGTTCATTTTTCTCGATTGATTGCGTTGAATGTAAAAAATATAAATATTAGTTGAGTAAGTATTGTATTTATAAACATTTATAACCTATACATGTATTTTCGTTAGTTCATCTCTCGGGTTATACTCATGCACGTAAAAATTCCATTAAAGCGTAATGATAATATGGTACCGTAGGTTACAGTCGCTCACTAATGTAGATGACTTTGAAATTTTATTTTATGTATGTCAGTGTCAAATCGGCCATCCTACATTGGTAAACTTGTGTATAAATAAAAGTCTTCATTTTCCCGACAAACGTGATTGCGCACTCCATGTATATATAGCTCAGTGAACAAAGTAGCAAGGCACGTGACCAAACCCAACTATTGCCTCCAAAACATGAATATTCTTCTCAATACAAATGTGCCCTACATTTGCTTTCAATTAAAGAGCAGTTTAGGAAAACATTTCACGAAATAGACACAATCAAACTCATTAACACATACACACGCGCGCAGATTCTTTCCTTTAATTACAGACTCTCTCTATCTCTCTCTCTATCTCTCTCTCTAATCACGTTCACAACAAAAAAAAAAAGTCAGGTAAAAATCAAGAATTATCTTTTCCATCCAATAAAGAGTGAACGACTCACACAAAAAATTCCCGCCATAGAATATAATAATATAGTAATACAAAATTAGACCTCAGCACTAGGAGCATCAAGTAATCCACAATAAGAACGTAATATATAAGTATTATAAGAATTTCAAAGTTTCCATTTGAACATCAGGGCGTTTCCCCAAATGTTTAGTAGGTAATTGTTAATATGGTGTGAGTGAGCTTAGAAGTCATCCATAAATGATATCATGCATCTAGGGGTGGGAGTGAGCTTAGAAGTCATCCATAAATGATATCACACATCTAGGGGTGGGAGTGATGATATCACACATCTAGGAGAGGGAGTGAGCTTAGAAGTCATCCATAAATGATATCACACATCTAGGGGTGGGAGTGATGATATCACACATCTAGGAGAGGGAGTGAGCTTAGAAGTCATCCATAAATGATATCACACATCTAGGGGTGGGGGTGAGCTTAGAAGTCATCCATAAATGATATCACACATCTAGGGGTGGGAGTGAGCTTAGAAGTCATCCATAAATGATATCACACATCTAGGGGTGGGGGTGAGCTTAGAAGTCATCCATAAATGATATCACACATCTAGGGGAGGGAGTGAGCTTAGAAGTCATCCATAAATGATATCACACATCTAGGGGAGGGAGTGAGCTTAGAAGTCATCCATAAATGATATCACACATCTAGGGGTGGGAGTGAGCTTAGAAGTCATCCATAAATGATATCACACATCTAGGGGAGGGAGTGATGATATCACACATCTAGGGGAGGGAGTGAGCTTAGAAGTCATCCATAAATGATATCACACATGTAGGGGTGGGAGTGATGATATCACACATCTAGGGGAGGGAGTGAGCTTAGAAGTCATCCATAAATGATATCACACATCTAGGGGTGGGAGTGATGATATCACACATCTAGGGGTGGGAGTGATGATATCACACATCTAGGGGTGGGAGTGAGCTTAGAAGTCATCCATAAATGATATCACACATCTAGGGGTGGGGGTGAGCTTAGAAGTCATCCATAAATGATATCACACATCTAGGGGTCGGAGTGAGCTTAGGAGTCATCCATAAATGATATCACACATCTAGGGGTCGGAGTGAGCTTAGGAGTCATCCATAAATGATATCATGCATCTAGGGGAGGGAGTGAGCTTAGAAGTCATCCATAAATGATATCACACATCTAGGGGTGGGAGTGAGCTTAGAAGTCATCCATAAATGATATCACACATCTAGGGGTGGGAGTGATGATATCACACATCTAGGGGAGGGAGTGAGCTTAGAAGTCATCCATAAATGATATCACACATCTAGGGGTGGGAGTGATGATATCACACATCTAGGGGTGGGAGTGAGCTTAGAAGTCATCCATAAATGATATCACACATCTAGGGGTGGGAGTGAGCTTAGAAGTCATCCATAAATGATATCACACATCTAGGGGTGGGGGTGAGCTTAGAAGTCATCCATAAATGATATCACACATCTAGGGGTGGGGGTGAGCTTAGGAGTCATCCATAAATGATATCACACATCTAGGGGAGGGAGTGAGCTTAGAAGTCATCCATAAATGATATCACACATCTAGGGGTGGGAGTGATGATATCACACATCTAGGGGTGGGAGTGAGCTTAGAAGTCATCCATAAATGATATCACACATCTAGGGGTGGGGGTGAGCTTAGAAGTCATCCATAAATGATATCACACATCTAGGGGTGTGAGTGAGCTTAGAAGTCATCCATAAATGATATCATGCATCTAGGGGAGGGAGTGAGCTTAGAAGTCATCCATAAATGATATCACACATCTAGGGGTGGGAGTGAGCTTAGGGGTCATCCATAAATGATATCACACATCTAGGAGGGGGAGTGAGCTTAGAAGTCATCCATAAATGATATCACACATCTAGGGGTGGGGGTGAGCTTAGAAGTCATCCATAAATGATATCACACATCTAGGGGTGGGAGTGAGCTTAGGGGTCATCCATAAATGATATCACACATCTAGGGGAGGGAGTGAGCTTAGAAGTCATCCATAAATGATATCACACATCTAGGGGTGGGAGTGAGCTTAGGGGTCATCCATAAATGATATCACACATCTAGGAGAGGGAGTGAGCTTAGAAGTCATCCATAAATGATATCACACATCTAGGGGTGGGAGTGAGCTTAGAAGTCATCCATAAATGATATCACACATCTAGGGGTGGGAGTGAGCTTAGAAGTCATCCATAAATGATATCACACATCTAGGGGTGGGAGTGAGCTTAGAAGTCATCCATAAATGATATCACACATCTAGGGGTGGGAGTGAGCTTAGGAGTCATCCATAAATGATATCATGCATCTAGGGGTGGGAGTGAGCTTAGGGGTCATCCATAAATGATATCACACATCTAGGGGTGTGAGTGAGCTTAGGAGTCATCCATAAATGATATCACACATCTAGGGGTCGGAGTGAGCTTAGGAGTCATCCATAAATGATATCATGCATCTAGGGGAGGGAGTGAGCTTAGGAGTCATCCATAAATGATATCACACATCTAGGGGTCGGAGTGAGCTTAGGAGTCATCCATAAATGATATCACACATCTAGGGGTCGGAGTGAGCTTAGGAGTCATCCATAAATGATATCATGCATCTAGGGGAGGGAGTAAGCTTAGGAGTCATCCATAAATGATATCACACATCTAGGGGTGGGAGTGAGCTTAGAAGTCATCCATAAATGATATCACACATCTAGGGGTGGGAGTGAGCTTAGGGGTCATCCATAAATGATATCACACATCTAGGGGTGTGAGTGAGCTTAGGAGTCATCCATAAATGATATCACACATCTAGGCATCAGAGTGAGCTTAGGAGTCATCCATAAATGATATCATGCATCTAGGGGAGGGAGTGAGCTTAGGAGTCATCCATAAATGATATCACACATCTAGGGGTCGGAGTGAGCTTAGGAGTCCTCCATAAATGATATCACACATCTAGGGGTCGGAGTGAGCTTAGCAGTCATCCATAAATGATATCACACATCTAGGGGAGGGAGTGAGCTTAGGAGTCATCCATAAATGATATCACACATCTAGGGGTCGGAGTGAGCTTAGGAGTCATCCATAAATGATATCACACATCTAGGGGTCGGAGTGAGCTTAGGAGTCCTCCATAAATGATATCACACATCTAGGGGTCGGAGTGAGCTTAGGAGTCATCCATAAATGATATCACACATCTAGGGGAGGGAGTGAGCTTAGGAGTCATCCATAAATGATATCACACATCTAGGGGTCGGAGTGAGCTTAGGAGTCATCCATAAATGATATCACACATCTAGGGGTCGGAGTGAGCTTAGCAGTCATCCATAAATGATATCATGCATCTAGGGGAGGGAGTGAGCTTAGGAGTCATCCATAAATGATATCACACACCTAGGGGAGGGAGTGAGCTTAGGAGTCATCCATAAATGATATCACACATCTAGGGTGGGAGTGAGCTTAGGGGTCATCCATAAATGATATCACACATTTAGGGGTGAGAGTGAGAGTGCTAAACATTTGTAACCAGATGTGATGAGGGGATAGTGTTAAACTAGGGATGTTAAAACCGTTTTTTTTATCAAAACCGGTTTTTGGATCTATAAAACTGGTTTAAAACCGGATCTCGGTTCCCCCCTTCCCGCGCAACATCACAAGTCACTCACAGACCGGAAAAGCTTAATGTGCGTAGTTTTGTAGGTAGGCTATATTTGAAAAGTAGTTCAAAGTTTATTAGTGTTTGCAGGGCATTCAATGGGTTGATTGGTGTGAATACAATATGATTTTGTACACTTTACCATAAAATTCTTTAGAACTAAAAACAAATGTGGGCTTATTGATTAAAACCGATAATAGCTTTCAATTTTTTAATAGTGATAATCAAATTTCTGATTATCGTTGACCATAATCAAAATAGTAAGAAGCATATGAAGTGGCATATAATATGCTAACTTGTAAAATAATGTCTGTATTGAAAGACTTCGCGTAGCACCAATCAAAAGAATGTGTATTTAATAGTCCGTTAACAATAAAGCACAGACGCGGTGCCTAGCCGAATAATTGTTCAGGGTCACAGGGAAGGGCTAGTTTGCCTCTCTCTATTGCGTACATCAAAGAGCCGCGAACATCTAAAAGATGAGCCGACAAGTAAAAAGATTCATGTTAATTGTAACTGTAACTTAACAATTGGTTTGATGTTGTTTTCATCGCAAGCCATAGTTGGTATTTGGAATCACAAGAAACACAATATCTAAGACTAGATAGTGTTAGCAAGGCATTTTAAGAATGGTTTTGTGCGAATCCAACATTATTTATTAAAAATATTTCAATCAGAACCCAAAAAAAAGTCTTCTACTTGAAGTAATGATTACCTTCCAACTTCCAACCAACAAACCAAAATCCGGTTTTGATTTTCAAAACCGGTTTTAGGTTTCAAAACCAGAATCCGGTATTCCGGTTTTCGTTTAACATCCCTAGTTTAAACAATGTCATATCATTTTACAAATTGCTTCCTGAAATGAAATCTCTACCGAAACAAGTTTTAAATAATTAACCCATTTTTATTATAACACATTTATAGTTTTGATTATCAATGATAAATAATGTTATTCACCCGCATATAAAGAGTGAGGATAGAGCAAATAGACTTATTGCAAAGAGTGCAATAATGGGCCTAATGGAAGTTGGGGGGGGGGTAGTTATAGGCTAATTTATCCTAAACTATCGATAAACAAATGATTGATTTATTGCATTATGAATACTGGTAGTGGTAGTACGAACTTGGTATAAAAATGAGATGAATGATTTATTTCAAAATGTGTAATTCTCAATGCCAGCAGACAACTTCTATCTAATGAAATTACTAACTACCAACTATTCTGCAAAATTAAGACAAAAAAAGTTCATAGAAAATTAAATAAACATATTTTAAGGTATAAGTAAGTAGGTAAGTAAAGTAAAGTACCTGTCGGACCGAATTGATCCATAGGTCTGATGAAGCAGCGTTCATCAGTTTCTGTGGCCACGGCATGCTAGGTGATTGTGTGGCCAGCACTATGCACAGCAGCCTTTACTTTACCCAACTAATGTCAGGTACCCATCAGAGCTGGGTAGACTCAGGGACACCCTCCAGACCCGGGAAAAAAATCCTTGCCTGCACAAGGATTCGAACCCGGGACTTTCGGCTTGCTAGTCGAACGCGCTGCCGCTCGGCTATTGTACCCCCATTTGAAGGTTTAATAGAAAAAAAAAGAATAGAAAAAAAATTATTTTCTGAAAAATCATCATTTTGGGAAAAAAATGGAAAAAACTTCAGTTGGGAATATGCTCATGCCTCTTACTTCCAATGGCTACACCTATGTTGATTATTTCTTGATTTAGGTTGTTTAAAAAAACAAACATTTTCTCTGCCATTAAAATGTAAACATAATAATATCTTTCTGACCTCCATATTTTCTTCTTTTTTTTTTTACTACAATGTTGCAAGTATTTTACAGTATAACTTATTGTATAACAGTGTAATTGAATAAATAGAGTAGACTAAAGACATCTTTGGATATAATAATCTGAATCTAGAAAGTTCAGCTAGATAACCAATATGTTTAAAATAATTGTAAATAGGTTTGCAGTACCTGAGTGATTCAGTATTTTAAATACATCAATTTACTACAATGACAATAATAAGAATTAAACAAGCAACTCCATGTAGAATAAATAAATGAACATTTGAAACCACATTAAGAAATCTCTAAGTGTCATAAATAGAATACTAGAACAAAGGGCAGGGTTGGGATGATTTCAATTACTTGATTTAATTTGAACAAATAATGAGCTTGATTTAAAATGCAGATGTGCACGTAATTCAGTGGTACAGCCACAACTCCAGGTTTATCTGTTGGGAACATAGTTTACACAGAGCCATCATTAAGGATTTTTTTTTCAAAACTTTCACACACAAAGGATTATTTTTTTTTACTAGCCATATTGAAACTGTTTTTCTTTAAACTTTGACAAATAGAATTCATCGTCCACGTGAATTTGAGAGAAGTGACAGTTTCAAAAGGAATAATTACCAAAAACACACAGCAGACCTAGACAAGTATAATAATGTACTGATCTATCAGAAAATGTTTCGCGTAGCGCAAATAAGAAAAATTTGTTTCCAATAGTACTGTTAATAATAAAGCACAGACACAGTGTCTAGCCGAATAGTTCAGGGTCACAGGGAAAACCTAGTTTTGGGTCTCCATTGCATACATTCAAGGGGAGCTCAAATCAAAAGGATGAGCCAAAGATTCATATTAATTGTAACTTTACATTTGATGTTTTTTTTACCATATCACAAGCCAGAATTGGTATTTGGAAAAAAAGTAACACAATATCCAAGTCTTGTGTTAGCAATGTTGTAAGACAAGAATTGTTTTGTGCGGATCCAGCATAATTTATTGAAAATATTTCCATCAGAACCAAAAACAAAGTTGTGTGCTACTTAAAGTAAATGAGATTACCTACCAACCAAGAAACTAAAAATCAGTTTTAAAGATCAAAATCAGTTCTGTTTCAAAACCGAAAACCTGGTTTTCGTTTAACATCCCTACTCAAAAGTGCACTTTGGTTCTTAAAATGTATAATCTTGAAATACTAGCAATTTTAAAAAGTACCTGGTATAAACTTGCATATAGGTTACACCAGTGGATAGGTAACACCCTTAGTTTTTATTTACATGCTTAGGTATTAATTAAAAGGGAAACATTTTAAAAGTTTTCTCTGCCTAGTAAAAGAAAAAAAAAGACTGTGTTGCGCCTTCTTCTTCACTTCCATTTCCAACAAAATATCTGAGTAAAACAGGTTTTCCACCTTGTTGGTCTATATTCAATATATAATTACATTTTTAAATTTGATTAATCACCATGCTTTAATTTTGTTCAATTTGTAACATTAAAAATAAATCCTGCATATCATAACAGTAGTAAATTGCAGCTATAAATTAGCAACGAAAATAATTTCTATGGTTGGGGGTCGCCACAGCGACAGGATCTGTATTAAGGGGTTGCGGCGTAAAAACAAGGTTGGGAACCTTTTACTAGTCATTTAAAGATGTGTGAAAGGAATATTTCATTTATTTATCTACTACTTTAGAAAAAAAGAATGAAACATATTGTATAGTTTTGCTTAGCAACAATTGAAGTTTAGTGTAGAAAATATTTACATTTCTCCATACTTTATGGAAATTGTCAATATTATTTCTGCAATAAGCATTAGTAACATAATGTACGTTCAATTATTTGACAAAGCATCATTTGCATTGCATTTTTGACGGTGCAATAAAGGCCTTACGCATGCCTGTTCAAAAAAACGGAAATAAATTTAAAAGGAAGTGACAAGAAAAAATTAAAAGGTGCCTGTTATTTTCTTAATTATATGTCTGCATTTTTGGACAAGACAACTATGGAACAAACTGGTCTAATGTTGAATTGAGGAATGAGGATGATTTGAGTTATTTTCCTCCACATGCGGAACGGTAGACATGTCTGTAATAGTTTAGGTATCAATAAAACTCTTTTAAATCTTAACGTGCAGTCTGAAAAACTTTGTATTGAAATAGACATTAGTTTAACTACTGATGATATTTTCTACTGTGAAAAGTAAATTTGATGAATGTGTGTAATAAAATGTTACAACTATGATAGGTTGTTTTAATCCAAATTATTTTTCCCTTTTCTTCATTTTTGCAATTCCAATATCCATGGGAAAATTGCGACCAGTAGAACAAAGGGAACATTTTTGTGCCAAAAGTCTGGACTTTGGCAGGAAAAGAAAGCAGTTTTGTAGAAGAAAATTGAATTCTGTTAAATTAATCATTTACCACCAATTCCCTTATTGGAAAATGAAAGAAATGTTCCAAGAAAAATGTGTGTTTGAGACAGTATTTGATTCTTGTTTTCATTTACATAACAGGGGGGATCTATGTACATATTGTTTACTGTTGTCATGTTTGTTGCAGTTTGTGAAAGTTAAAAACAGTTTCTAAAGAAAACAAAAACTAACCAGTAAATGTTTCAGCTCCTGTTTCTTTCCCAAAGTCCTCTTGATCTTCTGTTGTTTTTCCTAGTGTAACCTGGTAGATAAACGAAAGATCCTCATGACCTGCTCTGTTGTCATTCAGTTTTTATATAGATTTTATCAACACCTTAAAATTATTCAGAAATTTGAAAGAATTTGGTAAACTTATTTAATTAAACTGTTTCTTCAACAGAGTTGCACTTTAAAAAACACAAACTTTTATACAAAATAATTATTTAAAAAAAAAATGTTCTTATGAAATGAATAATGAACATGATTTTGTCATTTTTAACCTTCTTTTTTATACCAGCTATTAACATGTCTAAATAAAACAATTTTTATCAAAAAGCTTTCTAAGTCTTTTTTTGCATTAAAGGAAAAAGGAAACAAGTTCACTTTAATCAATTTGCAAGAAAAATAAGCAGTTAAATTAAAATATGGCAGCCCTGAAATGAATTCTTTTAGAGTTTATAACAGCAGAAGCTATTTCTTTCTAGTCTCTAAAAAAAAATATATGACTTAGATTTTAAAAGCTGTGGCATGTACCAACCAAGTAAACGTCTGCCATATGAGCATGAGGTGAAAATCAATGGATGATTCAATGTATTTGTTATGTATAGTATATATATGCGTACTTTATTTCAACTATTCAAACATTAACCTGAATATGAGACAGAACATCTTTCATATTGGATGTGTCATTCTCAAGTTTTGTAAGGTGACTAGAATTATCTTTCAATTCTCTGCGAAGATGGAAGTTTTCAGACTTCAATGAAGCCACCTGGAATATTATATAACATCAAACTGTAACAATCAACTTTAACTGAAGAAATTTTTTTTAAACAAATTGATTCAATATAAATGCTAATTATTTGAGCTTACTATCTGTACATTTATATTTTCAGAATTTCAAATGTTAATAAATTAAAAAAATTTTTTTTTCAAAAGCTAAAAAGCTACAGTTAAAATATTTTAAAAAATTGATTAAAATTAATATTAATAATATTGAAAAGTAATAAACAGTGTCTTAAGTCTTAAAAGTTTATAACTTTGCTCGTTATAATGAATTTATGCATGATCATTAATATTGACAAGTTAAATTAGGTCTATAAATGTTTTCTCACCTGTTTTAAAAGCTCATCATAAGAAGAATGTGACATGTCTGCAAAATTAATTTATTTGTGTTGCTTGCTAAACTCATTACAATATTGGATCCTTTGAAATTTGATATTAAGATAGAATTACTATCTCTATCAGAGGAAGACTGTATCAATCTAAAAATATAAATTAAAAAATACATCAATGATATTAAATTTTAGAATCAAACTTTTGAATATATATTCATAAGGGATGAACACAACTTTAAATGTGGGTTTTGAACAGCACCTAATATTTATGCACAACAGTTAAAAAATGATATATTTTACTTAAATGTAAGATGATCTTGTCCTTAGGATGGAATATAGTAAGGCCCAGAGTGCACTCATCTTATGTTTCAATGAAATGGTGAAAATGCTTTCTTTTGTAAAGCAATGATATAAGCTACCCACCACCTATATTATATTCAGAGTGTCTAGGTGTCCGTAAAAATAGGCTGGGAGATATTGTTCTAGCGTTCATGTCACGTGACCTGGCGTTCATGTCCAGGGTTCGTACAGAAAAACTGCCTCAAAATTCCAGGAGTTTTCCAGGAGTGTTCCAGAAGTGTTCCAGAAGTTTTTCAGGAGTAAATTTTTTGAAAAGCCAAGCTGAGCTCTTAAAAAAAAAACAGACACCTCGCTACACAGCTAGCGGGACTAATATAGCCTACATCCCAAGTTTGAATCGAAAAAAAAAAGATCTAGTAATACTAAGTATAAAAAAAAAAGAACCATAGAGTGTCATCACTGGCGTCATCAACGTTTGCGCGCGGAAATAAAAGTGGCAAAGAGGGTTAACTCCAATAGAGCTTTCTGGAAAAGTGAAAGTACAATCTAAGAGCAGTGATTACGATTTTTTTATTAATAATTAATCTCCCTAAAAAAATAAGGAGTTTTTAGTATTTTCCCAGGACTAAATGCAGTTTTTCCAGGAGTTTTACGGTCCTGGAACACAACTTTTTTTTTCCAGGAGTTTCAAGGAGTTTCCAGGAGCTGTACGAACCCTGATGTCACGTGACCGCCAGATAACAAGCGCGAGAGATATTTTTCCGGCAGACCTAAGTCTGTCGTGTCTTCTTGCTTAGTGGTTAGCGTATCCGGCTGCCATGCAGGCGCACTAGGTTCGATTCCCCAATAATAACTATTTTCTTTTTCTATTTTTTTTTCAATTTTCATTAATATTACTTATTTTTTAAAAGATTGTACAGAATCGCACGACTTTTATTAAAGGTTTCCTAAAATGTTTTCAGTTATTAAAATCTAATAATTAAACTTAAGCCTATATTTTAGACCCATGCGGGAGACTGGCGTACGATACTTAGTTTGATTTCTATACTTACGGTTTAGTTATTCGCTATAATTTCCTAAATGAAAAATTAAGATTACAATCAAAAGTGGTGTACCGCAGAAAACTTTAAGTAAAATTAGGAGTCATTCAGGACAGCGTTATTGACTATGGACGGAAAAAACAACACATAAAATCTCTACAATTAGAGCAAGCGGTCAATCTTATTTTATAGTCTTTGGTTAAATAAAAAGACATGCCTATTCTTAACCCAATTACAATGTTTCTTTTAAATTACTTTCCTAATTGTTTTCAGTAAATAATGATTATATTTAATGTAATTTTTTTTCCCGGGCAATTTAGCTTGTACATGATAGACTTAGGTCTGCCGGAAAAATATCTCTAGCACTTGTCATTTGGCGGTCACATGACATGCCCGCCGGAGAAATATCTCTCAACCGATTCGTCTGGTCGCCTAGTCACTGCCTGCCTATTATTATTATATTATACTTATACATTTAAAATAAATCTTAAAGTTGTGATTTTGTCTTCTGTAAATCAACTGTTATTATTGAACTTAAAAACTCACTTTTTTTTTGGAATTTTTAGACGCCCACTGTTTTACTTTTATATTTATAAAAGTTAGTAGGGCCTAATTACTATAGTCTTTCGGCCTATATAGCTATTATTTTGTTCTAAGTTTTTCATAATGTTTTGTCATTTTCAAAAAAGCATTGGAGTCTATATCCTTTACTTTGATGTAATCAAAAACCTTTTGTGTACTTATCTAGAGAATTGTAGCCCTGTTTTTCCTCAGAAACAAAAATGTTTAGGTCTCATTAGAGGTTTAAAGAATACTTTTAATTATTAGAAATGTAGGCAACTGTATGATGAAGTCTCTGATAAAATAATGATCTGATTTATGATAATACATAGGCCCTACTTATGCAAATAAACATTTTCAATTACTAATATGTTGCGAAGTCGGAAAATAAACACTAGCCTACTAGGTTTTACTACGCCCAGGCAAAAATAAAAATTATCACATCCCTACAACTAGGCCTAGCCTAGGCCTTAGGCTATGCTATGTCAAATTGTATCTCTCAGGCTACGGCTATGTGAAGTTCCTACTACAAATAGCAAAACGTTGAAGTAGGCCTACTGTTATATTTTATATTATAGGCCTACTACTATAAAATATAAAACATATCTTAAGTGCTCATTTTTTTTACATTTCAAAGTAGGCCCTATTATAATATTAAAAACGCAATTAAATTTAAATGTTAATTCAATGAATACCATAGACTATCTATTTTTTTTATTTATTTTAAAGCACTTTTCTTTATTATAAATATTATAGACTTAGGCTATATAAAAATAAATAGAAGGCTATATTACAGACGCTCCTTTCTATAAATTATAGAAAGGAGCGTCTGTAATAGATTATTGCATCCTATGCTTACACTAATCCATGGTCCCAAGTCTAGGCTTGCATCTTTATTAAAATGTTGTTTAGGCCTATCACTGTGACTATCACTAACTTCACTATATAGATCTAGATCTTTTCAATTTTACAATTTCAGTCAGTAGGCCATGCCATTGCCATTAGTGGCATTAGACTAGATTTAAGTATTTACAATTTACTTAAATTTATTTGTAGGCCCTATGTACTTAGATTAGATACTTTGACTGACTCTCACTGACACTAAGGCTTAGAGTCTTAGACAGACTGTCTTAGATAGGCTAGGCAGTAGAGCTGGGTCGTTGATTCAAAACGTTTTATATATCTACAACACACTGATGTAGGATGCAGGATGTAGATCACTAATGTAGATCTGTACTGCGTTCTACATCGTAGACCTTAGCCATACAAACTACAAACACAGTGCTTCCCCTTGCCCCCCTTTTCATCGCCAGTTCCAGCGCTGACGCGCAGGCTCTCTTCGCTCATTTACCGGCAAAGTGTTGCAATCAAGTATGGGTCTTGTAAGCCTAACTGATCTACATGTGTTATATGATCTATATAAAACGCGATTCCAGCGCTGACGGCTGACAGCACACGAGCTCTCTTCGCTCATTTACCGGCAAAGTGTTGCAATCAAGTATGGGTCTTGTAAGCCTAACTGATCTACATCATGATCTACATGATCTACCTTTTTAATATGATCTATATAAAACGCGATTGAATGTGTTGCGCATCAGTTTATTAACTTGCTTCGATGGTCCACACCGCTTATTACTTATTCCACAGTCTCATAGCATCGCGCGATCTATTTTCATAAACATGTAGTTTGATTTCTCACAAAGTAATTGAATTGTATTTAAATACCAAATTGTATTTCTTACAACATGCTTTAATAAAAATAATATTTATTTGTATAGCGCTGTTAACATTGATAAACTATAATTAATTTTGTGAAGAAAAAAAACTGCGTTTTCTAAATAAATACTTTCTTTTTTCAGACACTTGGGTCCTTTAACGTTGACTCTGTATTCATTTTTTGTTCATAAACCTACAAATAATTAAATAATAATTTCCTAATGACCCTTCCCGTTCGCCGTCTACTAGCGTAGGCTTATGTGTGTGTGTCTTACATCAACCATCGAACCAGTGCGTGTGTACGGTAGATGATTCCTAGATAATATAGCGCACACGTCTTTATGTAGGCGATGTAGGATGCAGGATGTAGATCGGTGTGCAACACTCGGGAATTCTGAGTATTGCATCTTGCAATACACCAATGATGTAGATCTTAACCCAGCACTACTAGGCAGGTACAATTGAATGACCGTCACAATACCGTACCGTGGCCGTACATTTATAAATAAATACATTCGCTGGGTAATGTTATAAATGTGCCTGGTGGATTATAGTAATTTATAGGGTCTAGATTACATTACTATATTTAATTACTTTAACTTATATTATTTTATATAATAATAGCCATGCTGGCACCATTAGTCTTAGTAAGTATCGCTTTGAGTTTGTACATTTTAGTAATTAGTAATCGCTTAGTCTTAGTAAAGCTCTTTGCTATGTCCTAGGTCGGATTCATCATGTCGAAAATAGGTTATCACAGTTATCAGGTAAATATTGAAAACATTATCGATTTCACAGATTAATACATGTCTAAATTAAATACAAAGAACCAGGAACTAAGTTATTATCATTCTGCATGAAAAACTAATAATAAAATAAAAGTTTTCAAAAGCATATATTAAAAAAGCGATCAACAATACCATTTGTTAAGTTATATACACAACTCATTGGTAGCCATTACTCGAGTACTATCAAAATATAGAACAGCCATTGGCCATTGGCTGGCTTTGTTCGAAAACACCTGCCGCCGAAACAACTTTATAGCCAAACACTGTTGCTTCTCTAGTCTACAGCCGTAAAACTGTCGATTTATATTTCATATATCTAGGCTGCTAGATTTCTACCAACGGTTTTAAAGATATTTAACGAAAATTCATTCTTTAAATTATTTCATAATTAGTGTATTTATTCATATTTAGTCTTTTAAATATTGGTTGTCATTTAAATAGGCCTAGCGGTTCTTCGACGATTAAAGTGTGGCTCTTTTTTTGGCTTCTTTTGTGCCCACCCCTGCCCTATAGCCTACACTTTTCCAAGATAATTTTGAATTTTGAATACGAGTTGCCTACTTTACATACTACTCAAGAATTGTCTAGAATGCGTATCACGGCAAGGAATCGGATTGACATTAAATCTAAAGAAAACCAATATTAATTTTCATGGCCAATGCAATACACCTAGTTCTACCTATATATACCCTCCCAGCCCTCTCATCGCCATTACTTTTAAGGACCAAAACTTGTTTGTGGACAGTTTCACTATTTCACTTAGCCTACATCAAGTCCAGTTCGCTATCATTATCTACGATGAGATAAGAACTGGCGTCCGGGCATGGAATGGGTTACCTAAACAAACCAGAAAAATCAGTAGGCCTAACTTATAGCATTAATATTTAAAACAGTACGGTAATCATTTATATAACATGGTGCACGGGTAACGAGCTGCAGCGCGTTCGACTGGCGATCCGAAGGTTCTGGGTTCGAATCCTAGTGCTGGCTAGGATTTTTTCACGAGACTTGAGGGTGCCCTCGAGTCTACCCAGCTCTGATGGGTACCTGACACTAGTTGGGGTAAAGAAAAGGCGGCTGGGCATTGTGCTGGCCACACATCCCCTCGTATGCCATGACCATAGAAACTGGTAAACGCTGCCACTTCTGTACCAATGAGCCTGAAGTGGTGAAGTGTGAACACTACTGGTTCCCCGAGTAAATCAGTAGGCAATGCATGGGGCGAGCGGTCGCCGAGATGCTTCCACTTCCACCCTCATCTCTGTGGGTGCTGGAGAGAGGCTGGTAAGTCGCCCTGCAGGCCCGAGGTCACTCCTCCCCGAGGTGGAATCTATGCCTAGGTGCCCCCCACGGAAAAGCCTGCAGATACGGCACCCCGCTTTCTGGCGCCCCCGGGGGTGGGTGTGGTGCGACGTACGGAACGGTATACAGTCCCCGTCCTGTAAATGGCTGCTTTCAAAGGTGGTCTTGAGGGGATGCGTTCGCTCTGGATGGGGGCAACTCGACCAACGCACCGTCAGCCTACATCACAGGGATACGAGGCAAGTCCTGGATGGCTCGAGGGGCGAGCAAATGTACGTTCAGTAATGGGGAACCCGAACGGAGCAAGCCGCCTAACACGCGACCGCCCTATAGGCGGCCAGCGTAGGACTAGCCTCGGACAGAGTCGTACTCATACCTTTCCCATGTCCAAGTGCATGGCCTGCTAACGCAGATCCAAACACGGTTTCAAGGGTTGAAAAAGACCCAACCGTGGGCGTTGACCGAGAGCAGTTGACTCGAGGACAGTGTTCATGCCTAGTCATGCACTGTCCTTTCAGGACTCAAGAACGGTGAACGCTGCTTCACCAGCCCTGTGATCAGTTTGGTACCGAAGGGTACTTGACTTTACGGTAATCAAATTGAAAATGTCTAGACTCAAACCACGAATAAAAGGCCCAATAGATTCTAGCAAGTTTAAGTACCCGTCACATAAATATCCTTGACATTAAATGGCAGGACAAATCGCACAGAAGTCTTGACGCGCGACAACGATATAAATTTTTGTTCAATCCTAAGTGAAAGACGACTCAAAGATGGCTTGGCCACGTGAAAAATAATTCCACCACCGGGTCGAATTCCCAAGGAGCTTCTGTACAGAGAGCTCAGAATTGGTACGCGGAAAACTGGTCGCCCACGCATCCACGCATCGCCCAAAAATGTTTGTGAAAAAGACCTGAAGGCAGCCAATATAGATACGCATGACTAGGAACTTCAAGCAGACGATCGCTTAATCTAGTGCGCCACTGTCAGGAGCAGGGCTGTGGAGTCGGAGTCGGAGGAAATGTGGGTACCTGGAGTCGGAGTCGGCAAAAAATGCACCGACTCCGACTCCTACTAAATTTAGATTGGGAAAAGACAGGGCTTCATTTATTTTAAACAACCGATCAATAGGCCTACAGACATTAGTGATGAGAAAGTTAAATATCTGTTTCTTCTTTTAAGTCCCCATCCCTCAAGATCCTATACCTATTGTCATACTATAGCGGGTCGACACACAAAAAACTAATTTGAAATGCGTCGTTAGACTGAACGTCATATTATAGAATGCACGGCGCTGGTATTGATGACGCTATACAAGTGCCCAAATTACTAATTACCATTAACATTGCTTGTAATGATTTCAAATGCTAGGACATGGCACGCGCGGTTTTCTCTGAATGCTAAACACTGCCTTAGTAGGCTATAGGCCTAGGCCATAGGTCCTAAATAAAACGCATCTTAAGCTACTAGTGTACAAGCATACCTTTATAAGAGGCCTAGAGAGGCTTTTACATATTTACGATTCTTTCCATAATGTAATTTGCGTTCAATAGGCCTACAAAAAAAAAATGCCGCCTCTACGACTTATAAATGCGCTACGCACACAACGCACAATTAGGAGCGGCAATCAGTGGCGTATTTAGGCATGTTCCACATGTGCCATTGGAACAGGGGCCCCCACACAAAAAGGGCCCCCACACATCCCAAAAAGAAATGTTTGAGTGACATCCCCGTATTTCGTTGAAAATGTAAAATAAAATTCATTTATTCCCATACAATTTAAAGTGCTCCAGTTCAACCAAGCTACGTGGAACATAAAATGTATGATTGTACAGAATGTAATATGAATTAACGGCCCTTTTCTGAGGTAGGCCCTATGTGGAAGGCAGACCACGAGGGGCCCCACATAAATTTGGGAACAGGGCCCCCACATAAATTTAGGAACAGGGCCCCCACAATCCTAAATACGGCCCTGGTGGCAATATTTATAGGCTACTTTTAGTGTTGTGTTCTGCTTAGGGATGTTAAACGAAAACCGGAATACCGGATTCCGGTTTTGAAACCAAAAACCGGTTTTGATTTTCAAAACACCGCGTCTGTCTTTATTATTAATGGCACTATTAAATACATATTCTTTCGATTCTCTTTCAACACATTTTTTACAAGTTATCATAAATATATGCCTCTTCATATGCTTCTTAATATTATGGTCAACGATAATCGGTAATTTGATTATCACTATTGAAAAAATGAAAGCTATTATCGGTTTTAATCAAATAGCCCAGATTTTTTTAGTTCTAAAGAATTTTATGGTAAAGAGTACAAAATCACATTGTATTCACACAAATCAACCCCTTGAATGCCCTGCAAACACTAATTAATTAAGTTTGAAGTATTTTTCAAATATACCTACAAAACTACCCACATTTGGCTGTTCCGGCATGTGAATAGTGACATTGCGCGGGGGTGGGGGAGGGGGAAACCGAAATCCAATTTTAAACCGGTTTTGTAGAACCGATAAACGGTTTTAACATCCCTAGTTCGGCTGTTACAGGGAACGCAGCGCCCATGTGTAACCTAGCCTCTCACTGGTAAGGGATTAACCGTTTGTCCCTTGGAGTCGCCGATCGTGACCTCTTCTGATCAGGCCCCACGAGCGGGGGGTACAGCCGGTACGCCGTACCGGGGCTCTCAAAATTTTAGGGGGCCCTTGAATATTTAAAATTAAATACAGTAAATCCCAGCCAGTAGTCCCGTAGTAATGACATGTAGATGTATGTTGCCTTTCTTTCCTTCAGGGAATGTACAAAATACATTCGCATATTAATACAGAGGAGTCGGAGTCGGGGAGTCGGAACATTTATCTACCGACTCCGCAGCCCTGGTCAGGAGGGGATACAAAGAGCAGCACGTATTGTGTAGCGGATGAAGGGCCAGGATCGTATCTCTCCAGTTCTACAAGATCTCACTGACTTCATGTGATGAAGAGGCTGGATCGTATATGTCTCCAGTTCTACAAGATATCCACTGGCTCCACGTGATGAAGCGCGTTAATCATAACATTATGTCATACGGATGTATGAATTGCATTGTACTTTGCTACCTTCAAGAGCTCACATCAAAGCACGCACCATTAATCACAGTCACTCCTTAGAATTCCTAGTGTGGCTGGACACAAAAAGAAGTCATTTGGAGTGCTTTCGCTCAAATCTGTGGCACCTTCTAATATATGGAACAACTTGCCTCAGACGCTGGGTGATTCTGAGACTAAATAGTTTTTTTTCCAAAGAGTTTAATTACCTTTCTCTTTAACTAAGCTTAGTGTTTGTGTGCTTTACATTAAATTTACATCTGCCACTGCAATTTATACCAACAGCGCACTGACCATAATAGCATGGATACAAGCGCTATTATTATTATTAATATACGGTAGTTTTTAAAAACTTGTTGAAAAGGGAGATAGTCTAGATCAGTGATGGCGAACCTTTTTGAGGCCGCGTGCCCAAAATGCAATACAAGACCAACTTATTTCTTTCAACGTGCCAACACAGCAATTAAAACAAAATACTGATGTTTTACACAGCTCATACAATTGTCCGAACTAATTAACATCTCTTGTCCAAAAAGAATAACAAATTAACAGATCTTTAAATAATACAAAAAGTCTTTTATAAAAAAAAAACATGAACTGTATTAAATGAAAACATTATTAAGATATTACAATACAAATACACAAATACAGTTATTGCAGTCAACTGTAATGCATTTGGCATGATTTTGCATAGTTATTGAGATTTTTGCTTTTTGTGCATGCTGATAATTTGTCAAGCCTTGGCTCATACTCCGTATCTTTAAGAGCAACACATCCAGCACGCAGGTCATCTGTCAGTCTGTTTCTGGTATCAGATTTGATATAATTTAAAGTTGAAATCGGCTGCTCACAAGCATAAAATGAACCAAACAAAGTAAGAAGTGCAATCCCAAGTGCTTTCATCGACTTAAAATGATTTGGCAGAGAATTCCACACTTTAGGGATTTTATCATCAGAGCTACCAACTGTGCTGTCCTTTGACATCCTCTCACACTCTATCTTCTCAAGTGTTTCACGCAGATATTAGATTTTTTTTCCAGATAGAGCTTTCTTAAAATTCACAGAACTCCATTTCCAGAATTGCTAAATCTAACCACAATAAGAAGGAAAGATCAAGTTCTTCAAATTTGGCTTTACCTGGGAAAGTAAGAAAGCAGGGTTGTCGCAATCCTACGGAACTGTACAAATTTATTACTGAAATTCTACTTTGAAGCTGCTACAATACTAGAGAATCCCTTGTAGATTTCCCGATTGCTTGTAGGATTGTCGGTAAATGTTAATGTTATAAAATTTTGTAAATTTATTTTACACTTGAAATATATTTAAGTTTCACACTTTGTAAATCTCTTTTAAAAAAAACTGCAGTTTTCTTTTCTGATATAACAAAACATCATTTCTGCTGTTTTTCCTGAAGTTTGCAGTTTTTTATTCAGTTCATTGTAAAAAAAATCAACACCGTAAGGTTGGTAAGCCAGACCATATCAGTGAGCTGTGGCTAGTCCTGCCCCTATTGAATCATAAACAGCCTAATATAATCCAAGCATGCTACAAATCTCTCTAATACTCGTCCTCTGCTCAGCCACCTTACATTATTGTACATGATTAAAGTATTATACTGCCCCTTGACCTCATCAAGAAATGTGTAAAACTGTCGACAATTAAGAGCACGATCCATGATGTAATTGACCATTTTTGTGACATCTTTGAGGATATCATCTAATTTCTTGCTGTTATCCCTGGTACAAAGAGCTACTTGGTGTATAATACAGTGAAACTGATCGACGGGGTGTTTTGCTTTTTTTAAAAAAAGAACTGTATGAAACCAGATGCGTCTCCCACAATGCAAGGTGCCGGGTCACTAGTCACTGAAACAACTTTTTCTGGTTTTATATCTTTTTGCCAAAAAAGCTTCCATAACAGCATTGTGGATATCTATCCCTTTTGTTCTTTCAGGCAAAGATAACAATTTCACCAGCTATATTCTCATAATGTCACAAACTGGACAACGCAAAATTACCGCTAGCCTTGCATGATTATTTACAACTGTGCTTTCACCCAAGCACATGGACTAGCAGGCAGCCTTTTGTAAGTCGAAGAAGATCTGCTGACTAACATCACTTGCCATGCGCAAGACTCGATCTTTAACAGTATTTCTGCTAAGTAGTATATCAGAGATGCGTTGCATAATTTTATCCTTGTTTGGAAAATTATTAACAAATCGACGATCCCATCCCCAGCGGTGTGGCCGTAAGATGTTACATTTTTGGTAAATCCTCGCGTGCCCACCGAAATGGCTCTGCGTGCCAGCTGTGGCACGCGTGCCATAGGTTCGCCATCGCTGGTCTAGATCATAGGTTCTCAACCTTTTTCGGCTCACCGCCCCCTTTCACAATTATTTTCCGCTCACCGCCCCCCAACTTTATTTTAGCGCCCACTCCCCCCCCCCCCTTTCGGCCCATCTGGACTATAGTTTCCGCAATTTTTTTTTAGGCGGACTAGACTTTTTGTGTGATTAATTATCATTAAAGAAAACTGAAAAGAAAACATATTGTAAGAATTAATAGATAAAAAATTGCCTTAACAAAAGGTTTCAATAAATCAATATTAATGCGAATCGTTTGCCTGGTGTGTTGCTAGCAATTAGTCTATTTTTGTTTCAATTTTGGTTGCAAAAGCCTTAGATCTAATAATCAGTAATATTTTGTTATATTACAAATTACAAAACAGAACTTGTTCGGCATCACTATTGAATCAAATGTGGAAACATTTTTTTGTTAAAGGGAGATAATTAGCCCGTTGTTTTTTAAAGCTAAATTTCTTTTTTTTCCTTTTATATTAAATAAATGGCTTACAATTTATAACTTTGAAATTATCAAACTGTAAAAGTATTTGAAAACTATATAAATATTATATGACTAAAGAATTTATATGTATACTTTCAAGCCTTACAATAACTACCCAGTTTGTACAATTACTATTTATCTGTACCGCTTAACAATATTGATGATCTTATGTAGGCCTACACAGCGTAAAACACAATAAGGACATCTCGGTTAAACTGAGATCAAATTAATATAAGCAGATGTTAGGGCGTCAGTCCGGTGAATCAACCACAGGACTAGCCGGCCGCACACCATATTTGCCAAATAGAGACCCCTACTTCATCGAAAAGTCACTGCGATTCATATTTCTTATTAATATAGACCTTTTCATTTTATTAATTATTCCAAAAAAGAGGTCAATGTCTACGGATGCGCAGTCGCTAGGGAGCAGAAGTTGTCAATAAAACCTTCTTCGCCTTTGTTATTTTACTGGGGGCCTAGTGGTTTTTAGGCGTAATTATATTAGCTTTTCATTTTACAAAAAAACTAACTCATAAAAACTTTATACCCAGAAGCTAGGGAGCGAACTGTACTTTTCTTTTACCGTTTGAACCAGTTTTTAACCCAAAAAACATTTATTATACATTCTAGGCCTAATGCGTCTATGGTTACCATAAGAAGCCATATGTCACCATGGACCATGTTAATACAGATTGGCGTCGAGCGATCAGTAAATCGTCTTTAAGCATACAAATAAAATTTAACATAGTTATATATTTATAAAGCTTTGTTTGTGTTGAAGTATCATCGCGTAGGCTATATTGTATTAAGTTATTATTTGTAGCAATAGAAATCGTAACTTTTAATTATTTTTATTTTTTTTATCGTTCGATTTCGATGTCACTAAAGAACCTTGAAAAGCCAAAGTTAAGCTCATCACAGTTTGATTCTGAAAAGGCCTAGGTCTATGTCCCATAGGCCTATGCTATTGTTTGAATTGTTCTGGGGTTTTATCGTTAAAATATTGTATGTAGAAGTAGTTAAGCGGGATTAAAACATATTAGTAGGCCTAGACCTAGCTATAGGCTATATATTATAGGCCCTAATAGGCTAAGCTAAAGTAGCCTAAAGGCCTATATAAATTATAAATATAGGCTTATGGCTTATAGGCTTATAGGATAGGCATATAATAGCTATTATTTAATATAATATAGCATATCGAATCGGCCTATCATATATAGTTTACTATAATAGGCCTAATTATTAGCCTGCCTATTGGCCTAGGCCTATTACTATTAGCCTATTAGCCTATTATAGTAGCCTAAAGGTTATAAGCTTAAACAGTTTAAACTATTAAACAATTGAAACTATTTACTATTTACGATAGAAAAGTGTTGATTAACCGATTGCGATTGCATGAAATAATTAAGCGAATATGAAGGAAGGTTATGCTATATATTTGATATTTGCAAACAGGTACGTGTTTTCTTCATGAATTTTTAGTTATAGGCCTGTTATTGAATAATATTTCATGCATAGGACTAATGAAATGACAATATGAATAAGCCTATATACTATATATCCATAGTCCTATCATATTCAATATGGAAAACAGGCCTTAGGACTACGCCGACATACGGTCATAGGCCCGACTATACGACATAGGCCTATATATATTATTATATTAGCCTCTTCCTACGAACAATATATATATTTTTAAAATTTAACATAATATTGGCTATGGCTATGGCTATGGTTTTTATATTCGAGTGAAGATGCATCGGCTCTTGCCTCTGTCTCTATCAAACATTCAACATAAAATATATCTAGAATTATATTTGCCTTTTTATTAATCAAAACGAGCGATCTAGGTCTAGGGCTAAGTTAAGCAATAGCTTGAATAACCGACAGTAATAAAAGCATTATAGGCCTAATTATTCTTTTTTCGATACAAAACTAGTTCTAAACGTAATTTTTTTTTTTACATTGAAGAAACTCAACAAAAAGTAATGACACAGTGATTACGATAGAATTGACCATAATATTAAGGTCCAAAGCAGAGTCCAGGTCTAAAAAAAATTTTTCTTACAAAAAGAAAGAAGCTCTAAACGTTATTTTTTAACAATTCCCTTCCTAGGTTCTTAGTTTAAGGTCTCCATGTGTTTTTATGGTTTAAAGTTCAAAAACAACTATAATAAAATTAAAAACCCCAACACCTTTAGTAAAATACTATATGGAAAGAAGAAACAAAAATCTTTGTGCCCCCAAAAGAAATATATGTCAGTGAGTCTCAAGACCACGCCTCTTTTCCGGGGTCAAACTAAAAAGGTCTATAATAAGCACTTGCACTAGCGTTTACATCACATTTCATCCTCCAAAAACTAATCGATTCAACTGGATGAGGTATTAAAATATATCTGGTACGTTTGTACCGCCCGCTTGCCCTTCCCCGCCCCCAATCGCCCCCCCCCTCTGGAATTTCAGCGCCCCCCTAAAGCTTCCCACCGCCCCCTGGGAGGCGATATCGCCCCCGTTGAGAACCTATGGTCTAGATGGGAGTCTAAGTGGACAGGGAGTAGGAAACAAAAACGGAGCTCTGAAGGCAACACGAAAACTACCAGGAGGGCGTAGCCTTCAGCATTAACAAAAGACACACAGGCAGCCTCTTGCAATTGAAACCTATTTATGAACGTCTTCTTCGTGTACACGACTGTTAAAATAACTGTCCCAAATAATCGCTTATGCCCCAACCGATATGTAGCAGACGAAGAAGACAAGGATCACTTCTACAGTTCACTTCAATCAATTCTAGATGACACCCCGAGACATGACGTCCTGCTCATGACAGGGGACTTTAACGCCATGCTATAGGAAGCAACAACTGCTGACTCCCTTAATCGCAACAAAGCACACAAAAAATACTTTGAAGTTACCGTAGTTTATATTTCTCTAAACTTAAAGCCTTCATGGCAATTGGTCGTGTGAAAAATACTGCAAGTCGCGTAGCTCTTATACCCAAGTGGTCACAGTGATTAAATTTGATGTACATCGAGCAACATTCAGCAACAGATCATTGCTATCATAATCTCTACTATCTGAACTATCTACAACACTTAGAAGCTACAAGTAACATTTTACAAAAGTGGAGACCACCTGCGTCGTTTTGCAGCCATTGACTTACTTGACTTAATCCTGTATATCCCCATAGGAGCATAGGGCCGCAACTACACTTTTCCATCGGTCTCGGTCTTGGGAGGCTCCCTTTATTTGTGTCCATGAGAGGCCAACAGCCTTTGCCTCACCTACGACCGATCTCCTCCAAGTTTGCCTGGGTCTGCCTACTTTCCTTTTGCCCTGGGGATTCCAGTCAAGTGCTTGTCTTGCCACGTTGTCTTCTGTTATTCTTAAAGTGTGACCAATCCACTTCCATCTACGGCTTTTGATGCTGTTGTCGATGGGTTTTTGTCCGGTCTTTTCCCATAGGTTGACGCATGAAATGGTTTCCGGCCATCGAATTTTCAGCACGAGCCTCAGGCATCTGTCAACAAAAGTCTGGAGTCTGATTGTATTTGCCTTAGTAACTCTCCAGGTCTCTGAGCCATGTAGGAGGACTGCCTTAAAATTTGTATTAAATAGTCTTACTTTGTTCTTTAAGGACAGCGCACTTGAGCTCCACATGGGGCGCAGGGCATTGAAAGCAAGCCTGACCTTGTTGATCCTGCTCTTTATGTCTTCATCTGTTCCTCCATCTCTACTCATCACACTTCCCAGGTAAACAAATTTGTCTGTGTCTATTATTTCTTTATCATCTAGCTGTATTGACCTGTCCTGTTCATTATTTATCCTCATGACTTCTGTTTTCCTTTTATTTATTTTTAGGCCAACCTTTCTCGCCTCTTCGGACAGTCGGTTTAGTTTAGATTGTTTGTCTTGCTGTCTGTGTGAGAGGAGGTCGACATCGTCTGCAAAGTCCAAGTCTTCTAGCTTCTTTGTGAAAGTCCATTGAATGCCTGTGCTGTTTCCCGAGGTTGTCTTATTCATGATCCAGTCTATTACAATTAAAAAGATCAGCGGTGACAGCATGCAGCCTTGACGCCCACCGGTCTTCACAGCAAATGGACTGGTTAGCTTTCCTTTATGGACGACTTGGCAGCAACAGTCTTCATATAGTTTCTTGGTGATGTTGATGAATTTTGTTGGGATGCCATAGTAGATCATTAACTTCCAGATGGTTTCTCTATCCACACTGTCGAAAGCCTTTTCAAAGTCTACAAACGTCATGTACAAAGGAGATTGCCATTCTAAAGATAGTTCAATGATTATCCGCAAAGTGGCAATGTGGTCAGTACATGATCGGCCTTGTCGAAAACCTGCCTGTTCTGGCCTAAGTTTCACATCTAGGGCTACCTTCAGTCTCTCTAAGATAATCCTGGTCAGGACTTTGCCTGGAACTGAGAGAAGCATTATTCCTCTCCAGTTGCTGCTTTCAGAGAGATCACCTTTCTTCGGTAGCTTGACCATGTAGCCTAGTTTCCATTCGTGTGGCACTTGTTCCTCTTCCCAAATTTTTTGTAGTAGTGGCTGGAGCATCTGTGCTGATATTGCTGGGTCAAAAGATATTTTAGCCGATTATTGTTTTCGTTATTTTATTATGGTGAACTTTTGTTAATACTCGTTCGAAGAATCGGGTGAAAATTGGCTAGTAATACACTGTTTTGGCTTATATTTTCTTTTAATCCGCTTGTTTTTGGCGAGTTTTTTGTTTGACTATTTTCTTGACAAAACCTGGCATAAATTTCAAGTCTTACTTTTTATATAGGCTAGTCTATTTTTTTTTTCAGCTAGTCTTTAAAAAAAAAGATTTCCGAAGGAACTGTCTGCTTCATGTTTATAAAGTTTAGAAAACACATTTACCCTACTCTTGCTTTTTTAAATTATTCAACACATCTTTAAAAAAAAAGAAAAGGTGATAACATTTAAAAAAAAAAGGCTTTATTTACCAATCATTTATTCTTTTTCTTTGGTATAGCCTAAGCATAATTAATAAAAATAAGGCCTAATTAGTTAAATTAGTAGGCCTAAAGTTAGGCTAAAGTGCCGGTAAGTTAAGTAGTTAAAGTAGGCCTAACAATTATTCAGTTAAGTCAAAGTCAAAGTAGGCTAAAGTTTAAGTTTTAAAGCCAAAGCAGTTAGAAAAAAAAGGTTAATTTCAATATGCTGGTCCAGCGGTTAGTTCACCAGACTGTCAACCAAAAACCAACTGACAGGTCGCGGGTTCTAGCCCTGCCACCGACGGATCCCTGTCGCCCTGCAGGAGTTTTGGGCCAAGTGGACGTAATAATCTTCTATCTAGAAGGAACGTCTGTAAACTTATAAGACTATAGTACTATAGTATAATTGAGCAATTAACACTTTTTCAATAAAATTTCTATAGGCCCTACCAAGACTTGGGCTAGCGCCACTAGCGACAAGGACAATGAATTTTTTATGCCTGTCAAAATGAATATGATGGAGAAACCCTAGACTGGCGTAGAAGTAGAAGAAGAAACGAATGACTACAACTTGTTTTAATTTTTTTTTGCTTTATTATCTTTTTTTTAAATCTTATTGTATGTGTAATAGACACCCCTACTTATTATATTCTATTTTACCGGAACTAACGACGATCATGAGTCAATCATGACTATTGACTATTGAAAAGTTTGATTTAGTCACCCTTGAACTGCTGGTGGTAATAGAGCAAAACTTTCTTATTTTATCAAACTATAGGACTACAATTTACTCAAAATTGTCACACGTTTTCTTAGATTATAAAGCCTAATCATTTTTAGTTTTTACAGCCAAAAGTGAATAGCCTATGATAAATAAAATATAGGCCTATTGCATTTAGGGCATAGACAAACCTGTTCAGGGCACTCTGAAATGTGTTTTTTAAAACATTATTAAGAGCTTTTACAACATGAACAAAAACTCTTTTAGTCACCATTGTAAACTACATTCGTACCATAGGCTTAAGTTAAAAGTTATAAGCTTACCCGAGAAAAAAAAAGAACAAATAAGATAGCCTATATTAAATTATACAAATATCGTATTATTATTTTTTGTCATGTACATTATGAACTGAGTTTATCAATTTTCTTTCATATAAGTGCCAAAACTTTTGATGTAAAATCGGTGCCACCAAAACCCCTCCCCCCCCCTGCCAAAACAATGGTGCTGAATTGATCTAGTGCAGTGATGGCGAACCTTTTTTAGGCCGCGTGCCCAAAGTACAATACAAGACCAACTTATTTCTTTCAACGTGCCAACACAGCAATTAAAACCAAAAACCATAACTTAGCTGTTCCATTTTGGGTAAATGCTCGCGTGCCCACAGAAATGGCTCTGCGTGCCAGCTGTGGCACGCGTGCCATAGGTTCGCCATCGCTGATCTAGTGTTTTATGACCACCTAAAGAAGTTTTTTTTAAGGTTATTACAACTTTTTATGGGGTTCAGTGGCTGAGCGGAGGCGCGTTCTACTGGCGATCCGAAGGTTCTGGGTTCAAATCCTGGTGCAGGCTAGGATTTTTTTACGGGACTTGAGTGTGCCCCTGAGTCTACCCAGCTCTGATGGGTACCTGACACTAGTTGGGGTAGAGTAAAGGCGGCTGGGCATTGTGCTGGCCACACATCCCCTCCTTATACTGTGGCCCCAGAAACTGGTAAACGCTGCTTCACCAGCCCTATGATCAGTTTGGGCCGAAGGGTACTTTACTTACAACCTTTTTTTAAAACTATATTCACCATTACACTTGTATTACCCAATATATAAAAGACATATTTTTATTTACAAACAAAAAAGATATATTAGATGTTACAAAAATCATATTATTATTTTGTAATTCTATTATACACACAAGATAAAGTGGTGTGAAGAGGAGAATGATTGTATTACTGAATTATTTTTTCCCATTAAGATGTCAATAATAATAAATGTCCACTTTCTTATTGTCCTATATAAAATTCATTGTATAAATTTGTACATTAAATGATGTTCTCAATAGCGATGTATACAAAGAATGAATTAATAGATTTTGTTACTATTACTTAAAGGATAAAATATGCCTAAACACGTAGTATGAAAAACCATATGCAGACGTTTCAAAGTTGGATGATTTGACAAACAAATAAAAATTACAGCATTCAATGGAATTTCAAACTCTCCTAGGCAAATTGCGGTACATAACTTTAAAAAGAAAACTGCAGAATGCAAGGTGAATTGGGAAAACCTGATAAGACCATTGTGTTCAACATAGTAAATGAAAGGAAATGGCTTTTTGCTGCAGAAGTTTTTATGTATTTGCATAGTTGGATATATGTTTTTTTCCTCTATAAAATCTACACATTCATGATTATTGACAATTATATAACAATTTCTTTTGAGGACGTTTCCAATTTTTACATTTAACATTTGGGCTGATCTGTCAAACGGCTTAGGTCTCTATAGAGGACAAACGTAGCTTAGACCCCTTCTTGATTTAGGGTGTTGAAACTGCAGGGAGGCAGTTGAGCATGTGCTGTTTAACTGCCCTGCTTTGCAGGATTTTTAGAAAGGACAGGAACAGCCAACCCTTTGTGCCGAACTTTTCTGTGACATTGTTGTATCATTTTTGTGTGATACAGTAGAGTCCTGAGTAATCTTGGCTCATATTCTCAAAGAGAAGTAGGACTCAAAATTGGTAAAAGTGAAAAGAGTCGGAAAGTTTGTGAATTTCACTAAAATGGACAAAGATGTGTGAAAAATATTTATTTATTTCTTTAAAATAATAAGCATTGTCTTTATTTTATGGTCATGAACTTGTACCATTTTTTTTTTTTTCTTAAACTATCTTCAAGAGTTTTCTATGACCATTAGTACTGAAAAGAAAATCTACAAATGTAATGTTAAATTTGGAATTCATATCAACATAGCCAGTTAACATTACACCAGTTTACACATTATATACCAGTAGAGTAGAGTAGATTAAATTAAAAACTATGATACAGCTGATGAAGTTAATGATTCTTTAATGCTAATGTGAGGCCGGCTGGTCTAGCGGTTAGCACACCGGACTGTCAACCAAAAACCATCGGACAGGTCGCGGGTTCTATCCCTGCCACCGGCGGATCCCTGTCACCCTGCAGGAGTTTTGGGCCTGTAAACGTATTTGCGCCAGCAGGCAGCACTATGTTTACAGCAGCGCATAGAACTGTTCTTAACCGGAACGGGATATGCGCTATATAAGTCTCATATTTATTTTATTATTTATTTAATTGATTGTCATTTATTATTTGGTTAATATCTAATAAATTATGTCAAATATCTTGAGATTTTTTATTAGATTTAAGATCTTGAGTTAAGATATTGACCTTAAATTACTGAAATTGCTATAATATTAAACTGAGGTAAGCATTAAATTGTACCTCAAAATACAACATAGGAGTAAAATTCATGTAGTAAGTTCTTCGATTTAGACATGGAATGAGTTGTCTGAACAAGCCTATGTTAAAAAAAAAGTTTCATAACCACAATTTACAAGGTTTTTATACTCAATGTAGAACATGTGAACACATAAAAAACCCTGCTAATACTAAACAATGACTGACAAAAAATGTAACATCTTATTTTAGCAGAACATATTGTGTAACATATAGAAATACTCAGAATAAATGAACTTTTAAACTTTGTTTCATTGAAATATGGAAGACTAGTATCTCTGAATACATTCCTAAACATTGAGATGATCTAGTGATCTTGATCTATTCAACTAAAAAAAGTAATTTTTAAAAATATTAGGTAAAGTTATAGAGACAAAATTGTTTTTTTTTATGCATGTTCATTAAATGTGAATTTCATATGTTGCTTTTTAATTGATTTCAGACAATGTTTAGCATTGAATCTGGCAAATTTGCTAAAATAGCTCTGGCTCTTGCAATGCCTACAAGTATTCTTTTACTCTATTGGCTGTACACAAGAACATCATCAGGTATTTAGAACTATCCAATAACTTGTGTAGTGAAAGGTTTCTGCAGGAAGGGGTTTATGTAAAAGGAGGAATGCACACCAAGTTTCTAAATCAATTCTATCAATTGTGCTTTTCTTTTTCCTACAAATTTTGTTATGCTGGTAAACAATTTTTGCTGAATTAGTATGCCCCTTGAATAAAATTGTTCAAGAATTATGGAGGCCTATAACTATATAAAAATATACTTACTGCTCTTCACCCTACTATTCTATAACTATATAAAAATATACTTACTGCTCTTCACCCTACTATTCTATAACTATATAAAAATATACTTACTGCTCTTCACCCTACTATTCTATAACTATATAAAAATATACTTACTGCTCTTCACCCTTACTATTCTATAACTATATAAAAATATACTTACTGCTCTTCACCCTTACTATTCTATAACTATATAAAAATATACTTACTGCTCTTCACCCTTACTATTCTATAACTATATAAAAATATACTTACTGCTCTTCACCCTTACTATTCTATAACTATATAAAAATATACTTACTGCTCTTCACCCTTACTATTCTATAACTATATAAAAATATACTTACTGCTCTTCACACTTACTATTCTATAACTATATAAAAATATACTTACTGCTCTTCACCCTTACTATTCTATAATTATATAAAAATATACTTACTGCTCTTCACCCTTACTATTCTATAACTATATAAAAATATACTTACTGCTCTTCACCCTACTATTCTATAACTATATAAAAATATACTTACTGCTCTTCACACTTACTATTCTATAACTATATAAAAATATACTTACTGCTCTTCACCCTTACTATTCTATAACTATATAAAAATATACTTACTGCTCTTCACACTTACTATTCTATAACTATATAAAAATATACTTACTGCTCTTCACCCTACTATTCTATAACTATATAAAAATATACTTACTGCTCTTCACCCTTACTATTCTATAACTATATAAAAATATACTTACTGCTCTTCACCCTACTATTCTATAACTATATAAAAATATACTTACTGCTCTTCACCCTACTATTCTATAACTATATAAAAATATACTTACTGCTCTTCACCCTTACTATTCTATAACTATATAAAAATATACTTACTGCTCTTCACCCTACTATTCTATAACTATATAAAAATATACTTACTGCTCTTCACCCTACTATTCTATAACTATATAAAAATATACTTACTGCTCTTCACCCTTACTATTCCAAAACTATATAAAAATATACTTATTGCTCTTCACCCTTACTATTCCAAAACTATATAAAAATATACTTACTGCTCTTCACCCTTACTATTCTATAACTATATAAAAATATACTTACTGCTCTTCACCCTTACTATTCTATAATTATATAAAAATATACTTACTGCTCTTCACCCTTACTATTCTATAACTATATAAAAATATACTTACTGCTCTTCACCCTTACTATTCTATAACTATATAAAAATATACTTACTGCTCTTCACCCTTACTATTCTATAACTATATAAAAATATACTTACTGCTCTTCACCCTTACTATTCTATAACTATATAAAAATATACTTACTGCTCTTCACCCTACTATTCTATAACTATATAAAAATATACTTACTGCTCTTCACCCCTACTATTCTATAATTATATAAAAATATACTTACTGCTCTTCACCCCTACTATTCTATAATTATATAAAAATATACTTACTGCTCTTCACCCCTACTATTCTATAATTATATAAAAATATACTTACTGCTCTTCACCCCTACTATTCTATAATTATATAAAAATATACTTACTGCTCTTCACCCCTACTATTCTATAATTATATAAAAATATACTTACTGCTCTTCACCCCTACTATTCTATAATTATATAAAAATATACTTACTGCTCTTCACACTTACTATTCTATAACTATATAAAAATATACTTACTGCTCTTCACCCTTACTATTCTATAATTATATAAAAATATACTTACTGCTCTTCACCCCTACTATTCTATAACTATATAAAAATATACTTACTGCTCTTCACCCCTACTATTCTATAACTATATAAAAATATACTTACTGCTCTTCACACTTACTATTCTATAACTATATAAAAATATACTTACTGCTCTTCACCCTTACTATTCTATAACTATATAAAAATATACTTACTGCTCTTCACCCCTACTATTCTATAACTATATAAAAATATACTTACTGCTCTTCACACTTACTATTCTATAACTATATAAAAATATACTTACTGCTCTTCACCCCTACTATTCTATAACTATATAAAAATATACTTACTGCTCTTCACCCTTAATATTCTATAGATCTTCAGAGTTCTCTATTCTGGGGGCAATTTTTATATTTCTTTTCAGCTGTAAACCATCTTTAGAAAGGTCTGGCTCTAAGTCCCATTGCCAGCTGTTTCTTGGTCGACCTCTTTTTATCTTTCTTTGTGGATTCCACTTTTACTTTAGGGTCTGCCTAGTGACTTTGGATGTCAGTTTTCAAAAATGTTTGCCCTATCCAAAACCATCTCCTTTTCCTGATTTCTTCTTACACAGGATGCTGGCAGGTCCTTTGTCAGAGACTAATCTTCCACCTAAACATTTAATGTCAGATTCAGCATGTAAATTGTTCGGCATTCACTTTTTAGAAATCGCTCAAAAGAGAAATGTTTCCAGAAACAACTAATCTTAGTTCTTTAATACTTACGTTTTTTTTTGCTTTTGATTTTATAGATGATGAGACATATGGGGATCAGAAAGTAGTCACATCCCGTAGTGTTATTATTGAAGTGTCTGTGCCGCCAAAAGCTATAGGTGCTGTGATTGGTAGACAAGGTTCTAATATCAAACATGTAAGTCCTGAAAAAGTAGTCATCCCTGTGTTGACCAGCTCAATTGTCAGATTGAGACACAGATTAAAGTAGACAAAACTTTTTGAATCTGATTCAGACATCTGGACATTACTCACTTACACATTAATGTTTTCATTTATCTGGATTGAGAAACTGAGAGACAAATTTCCTAAGGAATAATAGACCCCTCCCCATCATATAGATCAGGGGTCTCCAAACTTTTTAGCCCGAGGGCCACAATAACTAGTCTATCACACAGCAGTTCGGGGGCCGACTACCCACTTGAGGTCCAAATAAAAAAGAATCAAAACATGAATGTTGTTTTTAAATTATTTATTTCATCTTATTTTATTCAGTTATTTCACCTATATGTAAAGGTGTTAACACCTGTATTAGTGGGAATGGTGAAATTGTTTCATGGATGCCAAAATAGCAGACATTTCTGTTAAATAAAAAGCATGAAAGAGCCTTGCGTTCCACATCCGGCCGCAGGCCGTAGTTTGGAGACCCCCGCTATAGATGACCTGATTGGGGCCCAAGAGTTGATAGACAGGTTCCACCCTGTAGTCTTGTGTGTATACCATTACCAAATTTACTTCTTACTTAGGACTTAGGAAACTACATCTGATACTTCTACACTCATACTACGGAATATTACTTCAATAAGGCTTCAGCTATTACGCACTAAATATATCCGACAAAAGACATTGGACATATGCGATTTGTGTTTGGATTATGTGACTGTTATAAATATCAAACTGTACCAACTGCCGATCTAAATACTCTGTATCAGTGAAGGAGGTTTGTTGACTTTAGAAGAACACTTATAGTCATTGTGAGACCAATACATGTATCAGTGTCTGAAAGGCTGTAGTGAATAGAATACTAACACAGGGATCATGGAGTGTTCAATTGTGTTTCTAATCAACTGATTCATCCATTTCATTAAAACGGAATAGTTGTGCAGTTATTTTCTTTTTCATGGACAACCTATGCGTCCCATGAGCGCAAGCGAAATAGCTTCCACCTGAGGTGTCTGGGTCGCGTCCTTGGCATTGATTGGCAGGACAAAGTCCCTAATAGTGAGGTACTGACGCGTGCCAGCGCCCAAAGCATGTTCGCAGTCCTCAGTGAAAGACGCCTAAGATGGCTAGGACATGTAAGAAGAATGAGTCCAGGCAGAATCCCTAAGGACCTCCTATATGGAGAATAGGCATCTGGAAAGAGGAAAACAGTTCGCCCACGCCTCCACTACAAAGATGTCTGCATGAGGGACATGAGAGCAGCCAGAATAAGCACAAGTGACTGGGAGGAGAAGGCAGAGGATCGGTCCACCTTGCGCAGTGCTGTCAGGGAAGGGGTTAAAATAGCAGAGGAAAGTAGAATGGAGGAGACCATAGATAAAAGGGCTAGAAGAAAGGCGAAGAAAATATAATTCACGGAACACATGTGCAAAGGCTGTAAAAAAGACTGTCATTCAAGGACAGGCCTGCTCAGCCACACGAGGAAGTGCAACCTCGAACCACGGTGATGCACCATCGTCTCGCGAGACGGAAGGATGCCATTGGCATTGGATATTTTCTGTTTGTGCATCCTGGATAAGTACCTAGAAAGCTGTCTGCATCCATGAAATATAAATATCGTGCTTTGCCACAGTAATCTACCAAGGTAAATGTTCATCCATCATATCCACTAGATAGATAGGTCATTGATTGGTGGGCATTGTGTTTAGCGGGAGAGTTATTCTCATTCCAGAGCATGAATACTCTAAGTGGACTTGCAGAAAATTGTGCATCCCACTGGCCACACTATCTCTCATTACACCCCTATTGCCACAGAGATTGAATATAACATTGTAATTTTTAGATTATTGACCACTTGTTAAGTTATCTATAAAATTGTTCTGTAGTGTTTAAACAAGTTATATTATATAATTATTTCACTCAGTATCAAAGGAAGATAATAACAAAGTTTGTTTGTATACAAATTTCAGCTTCAAAAAGAGACTGGTGCTAGATTGTATTTCAAAGACAGAGGCCAGAATGAAAGCAGTAATAACTTGAAAGATCAGCTGCCACGTACACTGTTTATTCATGGCCGTCCAGAGAATGCCCAGCAAGCAGAGTTAATGGTTTATCAGGTTTGGATAGAATCTGACTTTTCTATGGGATATTAACTATATACATATAATGTAATTGATTATCATTTATTAATGTTACAATATAATGATTGTGCTATAAGAAGTTGTCTTTCTTGGTTATTCTCAGATTATTGCAAATATTCCAGAAACTTTAACAGAACAACTACAAGTGCCAACCTATTCTATTGGAACAATTATAGGTGATTTTATTTAGAGCTTTTATCTTTTACAGCCTTTTTAAAGACAATCTACTATAATTGACAAAATTGAAATCAATATTACAAAAACTGTCTTCACATCTTAATTAAAGAATTTTTAAAAAAGTTTATTTCTGTATTATAACAGAATGAATCTCTTTACTTATATTCCTAATTAAGTAAGGTCTTGTGTGTTTCACATTCTTACCTTGATGTTTCAAATTTTGATGAGTGGGGGCACTTGTTGACATTAGAAATGTAGTTTGCATATGAGACATGGTATCACATAAGACATTGCAATGTCTCAAAGTTTTCCATCAGAGGTGTATTAGTTTGTATTCTTAGTAATCTTAGCATATGAGGAATCGCTATGGTGAAATGTGCATTTATGCCGTCTTAAAATCATTCACTTGTTGCCCAAGACATTTATTTTTAACAACCGATCAATATAGCCATTAGTCATATGGGAAAGTTTTTGTAAGGCATCTGTTTCTTTATCTAAGTTCCCGTCCTTACTCAAGTTCCTATCCCTACAGTCACACTATAGTGGGTCGATACAAAAAAAAAAGTCGTTTGAACTGCGTTTTCTAGACTTGACAGCGCCGCCGGTATGGATAGACATGTTAGACACAGTATGGATAGACATGTTAGACACAGTATGGATAGACATGTTATACACAGTTTGGATAGACATGTTATACACAGTTTGGATAGACATGTTATACACAGTATGGATAGACATGCTATACAAGTGCCCTAATTACCATTAACAGTGTTTGTAATGATTTCAAACACAATAGCGTGAAATAAAAGCGGTGACTGCTGGCTTTTTATCTTTACACCCAACAATAAGCTGTGTTTTTTTTTTTGCAATTCTTACATGCACCTAATGAAAAATGAAAAACCAGCCTAATGTTAGTAGACAACACTTCTATTGGAAACTTTGTTTACAAACATTAACAAATCTTATATATTACAGACACTCCTTCTATAAAGAAGATTATTGTGTCCTTCGCTCATCCGTGGTCCGAGTCTAGTCATGCATCTTTATTAATGTTTTAAATGATATTAAGTTACTGGTTTTCTTGGTTTGTTCAGGCAACCCATTCCATGCCTGAATGCCACCCGGTAAGAAAGAGTACTTATATGCATTTGTTCTGGCATAATCATGGTATAGTATATTGTTAAAAGCATTTTTTATAAGCTTGACTTCTCCTTTTACAGGTAGGGGTGGCACATCAATCAGAGAAATTTCCCATTGTAGTGGTGCTAAGGTAAATATTGAGAGATCAGAGGAAGTCAAACCTACTTGTAACCAAAGGGCTATTCAACTCACTGGATCACGAGAACAGATAGACATGGCCTTGGTAAATACTGTATCTTACTTATATTAATGTAGTGTACTCAACATTAGACATGGCCTTGGTGAATACTGTATATTACTTATATTACTGTAATGTACTCAACATTAGACTTGGCCTTGGTGAATACTGTATATTACTTATATTACTGTAGTGTACTCAACATTAGACATGGCCTTGGTGAATACTGTATCTTACTTACTTATATTACTGTAGTGTACTCAACATTAGACATGGCCTTGGTAAATACTGTATCTTACTTATATTACTATAGTGTACACAACATTAGACATGGCCTTGGTGAATACTGTATCTTACTTATATTACTATAGTGTACTCAACATTAGACATGGCCTTGGTGAATACTGTATCTTACTTATATTACTGTAAGTACCAGGTGACCGATCATTCGATCGGTAATAAAGAGCAGGCGCGTGTACCTTAACATCATGTGTATGTAAAACAACAGTGCATACACTTTAAAAATACATCTTTACCAGACCAATAAATTGTATTTGTCTTTTTTCTTTTTTCTACTATGAATAACATGGGCTTTAAATTCTAACAGTCGAAGCAGATTTTTATTTGTGCAGTCTAATATCTAGATTTTGCCCGATAAAAAAAAAAACCAAAAAAAAACCAGCTTAATCTCATTTTAACCCCCCCCCCCCCGCCCAAAAAAAACAACAACATGTAGGCTAGAGTTGTCAGTTTTAAATCCAACAGAAATATATGCCAGTTATGTAATAATGTTATGTATTTAAAAGACTGAAAATGAAAAGTTTAAATTTAAAATATCGTGAATTACGTTACAATTTTTAGTTCTTCTACCCCTTCCCCTATTGGTGTACGCTCGTTTGAACCTGTGGCGCCTTCACTGTGGAACGGCTTACCTGAGACACTGAAAAACTCTGTGTCAAAAAAGGCATTCAAGAAGAATTTGAAGACTTTTCTTTTCAACTAAGTTGATCAAGTACACATCCATCAGCAAAAAACTTGTTTAAAACTATTTTAAAATGTTATTGTCGTTTCGTGCCTCCATCGGCCGAAACCTTGTTTAAAACTATTTTAGAGTGTTATTGTCGTTTCGTTTTTGTGAGCGCGCTGAGCATGCTTTTATTAGCATGGAGTGAGGCGCTATATAAATGACCAATTAATAATTAATTAATGAACTTTAACAACTGTCAAACTTTCCTATAAAACTATGTCAATTTTTTTAACTCCCTCCCTCAACCTATTCAAGCTAACAATGAGTTACGGCCGGCAAATATGTTTGATATGAATTAAAAAGGTCTACGAATAAATGTAAATCGGGTAAAAAAAATAGGCATAGTCTAACTGGAGAATCGAACCCGGGTCGCCCGCACAGCAGTCCTCTACGTTAACAAATTAGCTAGAGAAGGCACATGTCAGATGTGATAAGCTATTAGACAGTATATAGGACTAGGCCTAAATAAGTAAGTGACACAAACTCACAAATTGACCAATGGGGATCCGTGGGGACACAAACACGATCTTTTTATATATAAAGATTTTCAATGTTTTCAATGTATTATTCCAAACATTGTTTGACAAAAAAGTAAAAAAATATAGTTTGGTGTTAACATTATCTAATATCCTCCATTTGTGTTACTATTTAAAATAAACTATCGCGGCAAAATATAATATTGATTAATTAAAACAATGGTATGATAAACATTTTTTTTTATTTTTTTTAATTTTGAGCATTAAACTTAAATACTAAATAATTAACGGTGAAATTAGGTTATTCATTGAAAAGACTGCAAATGAAAAGATTATAATATATATAGGCTACGTTAGATGATGTGTTTAATTCCTTCCCCCCTCCCCCCGCCCCTCAATAAAACTAACAGTATATTACACTTCTGACTATTGTTATAAGGAAAATACGAATATACTGAATACATCTTTTCTAGTTTACCAGATTTCGAATTGACAATGTTAACATATTCTAATATATCTTACTTTGGTAGGCCTTTATAAGCAAATCATATATATTTTTAATGAAACATTCGTAAACATATGCATTGAATTTTTAGAAAAGTGGATACTAATACAGTGTTTATTATTTACAGTGTAGAGTATACTGCTACATTGTATTCTATATACAGCGTAGTGTATACCGCTACAGTGAACACTATATACAGTGTAGTGTAATCTGCTACAGTGTATACTATATACAGCTATTCATTGTTTAAACACAAAAAAAGTTTTAGAGGTGTTGTTTTTTTTTTTAAATGTCAGATAAAAGAAAGTTAAAAATAGACATTTAGTTTGGTGAAACTTCATCTAATTCTGTTATTATTTAAACGGCAAACTATTATCTGACTATTAATTAATACGTAAATATTTATTTGTTTTTCTTTTTTTTAAATTTAATCTAAAATATATTGAAGTTTAATCTAAAATATATTAAAGACGTTCTAATCTAAATAAGCCGCGAGGGCCGCATACTATCATTTGTCCACCCGCGCGTTACCCACTGGCTGTAGTTTGGACACCCCTGCATTACATAAATTACACTTGGTCTTGCTTTAAATTATTTCTATCGTCGGTGCGCAACAGTAGTTTAAACAAGAAATTAAACTTCTTTCTGCTGTAGAAATCCTACGGGTATTCCCGAAACGTCATAACTGCGACGCAACAAAACACCGCTCTTGAAAGTCGCACTACATGTGGGTCGAGCAATGGCATGTTTTCACGGCCAAAATCAATTATCTACGATAAATCTAAAGCGTATTTTTGTCTAACGTTCATTTCCGATTTTTATTTGTGTGGCCGAAAAGGTGTAGATTTTTTTTTAGGTGAAACAAGTCGTGCATTAAAACATGAAGATAATCGTTAGAGCGCTTTTGAAGAAAATTTCCAGACATATATATATATATATATATATATACATACAATTTTAACTCGTATTATAGTATAGGATGTACTCAACATTAGACATGGCCTTGGTGAATACTGTATATTACTTATATTACTGTAGTGTACTCAACATTAGACATGGCCTTGGTGAATACTGTATCTTACTTATATTACTATAGTGTACTCAACATTAGACATGGCCTTGGTAAATACTGTATCTTACTTATATTACTGTAGTGTACTCAACATTAGACATGGCCTTGGTGAATAATGTATCTTACTTACTTATATTACTATAGTGTACACAACATTAGACATGGCCTTGGTGAATACTGTATCTTACTTATATTACTATAGTGTACTCAACATTAGACATGGCCTTGGTGAATACTGTATCTTACTTTTATTACTGTAGTGTACTCAACATTAGACATGGCCTTGGTGAATACTGTATCTTACTTACTTATATTACTATAGTGTACTCAACATTAGATATGGCCTTGGTGAATACTGTATCTTACTTATATTACCATAGTGTACTCAACATTAGACATGGCCTTGGTAAATACTGTATCTTACTTATATTACTGTAGTGTACTCAACATTAGACATGGCCTTGGTAAATACTGTATATTAATTATATTAATGTAGTATGATCAACATTAAATTTACTGATAGGTGTGTGTCTAAAACATTCTAAGAAATTTAGAAGCCAACACCATGTGTTTTTTCTTTTTGTAGATTTCGTTCTTCAATAGCACAATTTTATTCGAAGCAGGACGTTTGGGCACCGCTGTTTTGGCGCCAAAATGGCAGCGCCAAAACGTCACGTACCGATTTGATCATTGAACAACATTGTCCTGTAAACATTTAGTACATAATTTTCTGTTTCTCTAACTGTAGGCAATGATTCAAGAGAAACTGAATGAGCTGGAAGAAAAGAGATGGAAAGAAAAAAACAAAAGTGGTCCAGTGTGCCGTCACCAGCTCAAGTCTGTTCCGATCACTTTAGGTCAGTAGTTGTCAGCTACCTGTTTCAAATCTATAGTTTAGGCTACCTTTCATATCTTTGTTTTTGTCTAGAAAATGTATTGTTACTCCTATCTTCTGTTTAGATGTACTGTACCGATTTTATTTGAAAATTTTGATCTGAGAATAATTTAATAAAATACAGTTGAACCCGGTTATGTTTCTGGCCTAGGGGTTTGCCAAAAAGCGTTGAGATAACCGATGATGGAGACAAAGGAAAACCAATATGGCGGCAAAATATTATTTATTGGTTAGTTTTCTTTTTTTTTTCTGTCAAAAATGCAGATTTTCAAGCCATAGCAACACATACAGAGCTTCACGTTACTGCTATGTATTTGGTATTGTTTTTACCGGCATTTTTAGGAGACTCGACATAGTCCAGCTGTATAAACATTCTTCCTAGGAGATTCAACTGTAATTTTTGTTGTCAATGAACCCAACACTACGGAAGAACTGGGTCGTTCTAATTTTAGTAAATTACCGACCAATCAGATTTTACGCGACGATCCCATGGTGCTTCAATTCCTAGTAACACGAGGTCAAAGTTCAACTTTTCCGCCATGTTTTTACACCTATCTTTATTTTGTTTTTATGGCAAACATTTGATTTCAACTGATTTGACATTAATTAGCACACTGTGAGAATTAAATATAATGCTGCATATAAAACTTGGCAATACGTTTGAAAGAATAGTATGCGTGCTTCAATAGCTAAACTCTAGAACAGGACGCGGTCTTCTGGTCTTAGTCCTAGGCCTAGCCGTAAACAAACCTTCAAAGCTCAACTTGTAACTCTATGCAAGGTTTGCAAAGACCATAACAGCGAATATCATGTGTATATTATACATCTCAAACAAATTAAAGACAAGCTAGTAACCAAGCTAGAAACCCATGTATGAAAATGCAATTAAAAGCTGGCGATTGGTCATGGGGATCGAGATAACCAACGTTAAGAACGTTAAGTGGCAAATTTGGCCCTCTTTTGTGCTCGAGATATTAGGGTTCGGTGACATAAGAGAATCAACATAATCGATGAGAAAATGCTAAGACAAAGAGAGAATTAGGCGGTTCTACTTCAAAAACGTTGACTTAATAGGGTTGGCGAGTTAACCGAGGTCGAAATAATCGGGTTCAACTATAATTCATATTATTCATTCACTTTGTTTTCTGTTTATCTATATATATAAAGTAGACTGTGTGTGTGGATTCCTTCTTCTTCATTCTCAAAAGTTATGATTTGTAGGATTTAGACAACAAGGCCAATACCAGCTTCTATCATTTAGCACACAATGTTTTGGTTCTGATGGCAATATTTTGAACAAATAATGCTGGATTCCCACAAAACAATTATTGAAATGCCTTGCTCACACTAATTTGACTAATTGGTATTATTTTTTTTAAAACTAACTATGGCTTGCAATACAGTGAAAAACAACATCAAACCAAATGTAAAGTTACAATTAGCAGGAATCTTCGGCACATCCTTTGGATTGTACGCTATGGAGATGCAAAACTAGGTTTTCCCAGTGACCCTGAATAATTCTGCTAGACACAGAGTCCATGGTTTAGGCCTATTATTAACGGTACTCTTAAATACATATAAATACATCTACGCTAAACATTTTCTGAAAAACCAATGCATTATTATACAAGTCTAGGTCTGCGGTGTGTTGTTAATACAATATGTCATTCATATTAGACTGAAGTTTGTTCAAATAGTTTAGTAGAATATAAACAACTTTAAAGTTGGCACGCTTGTGCTTCTTAATATTATGGTCAACGATAATTGGAAATTTGATTATCACTACCGGTATTTTCTATAAGTCTCAGACCATTTTATTTCAATGACTGTCTACAATAAATAGATAAATGTAAAATGTAACTACGTTACTGTCTACAATAAATAGATAAATGTAAAATGTAACTACGTTACTGTCTACAATAAATAGATAAATGTAAAATGTAACTACGTTACTGTCTACAATAAATAGATAAATGTAAAATGTAACTACGTTACTGTCTACAATAAATAGATAAATGTAAAATGTAACTACGTTATGCTAAGTCTTTTTATAACTTACTCTAAATGTTGTTTACAGATGATGCATCATGGGATACACCACAGCAAGCATTGAAACCAGATAAAGATGATGTAAGAAATACTAAATGTTTAAGTAAAAAAAAGTATTTGTCTTACTATTTACTATAGTCTTGATCATTTGCTTTTCATACTAAAATATTTACCAAAGTAGTCTAGATACTAAAAAGGAAGCACATAAATACACAAAGTGAAGGAAAAAGGATTGACATTTTAATCTTGTTTTCACTAGCCCATAATTTGAAAATACTTTCATTTGTTAATACCTTAACCATTTTATTATTAATTTGAAAAGTATCTCCAAAGAAAATACTCTATAGCCAAAAAATATTTAGATGAACAAAATTTTTGAGAGGGAAAGTTTAAAATCATAAAGAATCTTATATTTGATGCAAAGTTTGTTGTCATTATTTTATAATATAAACAGTCTTTTCACTTGAAATCATTCATCTAAACAAAATGCTTTTGTTCAGACAAGTTGTATCAGCATCTATGTGTCAGCTGTAGAACACCCGTCACATTTCTGGGTTCAAGTTGTCCGTGAAAAAGCTTTACAGTTAGAGCAGATACACAAGGACATAACAGAATTTGTTGCTACAGATGAAGCCAGACTGGTAAGCACAGGGCTTTTTTAATCTTACAGAATTGGGATGGACTTTAATTTTTATTCTTGATCATATTCATATAATATTCTTAGAATTCATGTAGATTTAATTGAAAGATGGAAACAATTTTGTGCAAATACAGTGGTACCTCGAGTTAAGAACACCTTAGATTACAAACAACAATTTAGTGCAAATACAGTGGTACCTCGAGTTAAGAACACCTTAGATTACAAACAACAATTTAGTGCAAATACAGTGGTACCTCGAGTTAAGAACACCTTAGATTACAAACAACAATTTAGTGCAAATACAGTGGTACCTCGAGTTAAGAACACCTTAGATTACAAACAACAATTTTGTGCAAATACAGTGGTACCTCGAGTTAAGAACACCTTAGATTACAAACAACAATTTTTGTGCAAATACAGTGGTACCTCGAGTTAAGAACACCTTAGGTTACAAACAACAATTTAGTGCAAATACAGTGGTACCTCGAGTTAAGAACACCTTAGGTTACAAACAACAATTTTGTGCAAATACAGTGGTACCTCGAGTTAAGAACACCTTAGGTTACAAACAACAATTTTGTGCAAATACAGTGGTACCTCGAGTTAAGAACACCTTAGATTACAAACAACAATTTTTTATTTTTTTTTGTCTCCGGTGACAAACAGTGGCTACAGTACAAATGAAAACCTGGCAATATTTAGTACAAAGTAGACCTATATAGTAGACCTATCCTAGTAGACCTATCCTAGTAGACCTATCCTTTTAGACCTATCCTAGTAGACCTATCCTAGTAGACCTATCCTAGTAGACCTATCCTAGTAGACCTATCCTAGTAGACCTATCCTAGTAGACCTATCCTAGTAGACCTATCCTAGTAGATCTATCCTAGTAGACCTATCCTAGTAGACCTATCCTAGTAGACCTATCCTAGTAGATCTATCCTAGTAGACCTATCCTAGTAGACCTATCCTAGTTTTGAACCTGTGCGCAACCTCCATTTCATTGGCCTTACTATACAGCAGTAACAGATTTATTTCCTAGCTGTTGCAATCTGTTCAGTTTATCTCTTTCATTATTTCCCTGTTAACCCCATCAATTATGAGTTACAAGAACAAAAGTAGGGCTGCTAAGAAACACACAATTAAAATAGTGGAGATTAAGAAAGAAATAATTATGAAACATGAAAATGGTGTATGTTTGTGTGACATGGCTAATGAGTACAGCATGGCTATATGCTGGTGTTTGTGTGACATGGCTAATGAGTACAGCATGGCAATATGCTGGTGTTTGTTTGTGTGACATGGCTAATGAGCACAGATAGAATATGCTGGTGTTTTTTTGTGTGACATGGCTAATGAGTAAAGTATGGCAATATGCTGGTGTTTGTGTGACATGGCTATTGAGTGCAGTATGGCAATATGCTGGTGTTTGTTGGTGTGACATGGCTAATGAGTACAGTATGGCAATATGCTGGTGTTTGTTTGTGTGACATGGCTAATGAGTACAGTATGGCAATATGCTGGTGTTTGTTTGTGTGACATGGCTATGTGTGACATGGCTAATGAGCACAGCATGGCAATATGCTGGTCTTTGTTTGTGTGACATGGCTAATGAGCACAGATAGAATATGCTGGTGTTTTTTTGTGTGACATGGCTAATGAGTAAAGTATGGCAATATGCTGGTGTTTGTGTGACATGGCTATTGAGTGCAGTATGGCAATATGCTGGTGTTTGTTGGTGTGACATGGCTAATGAGTACAGTATGGCAATATGCTGGTGTTTGTTTGTGTGACATGGCTAATGAGTACAGTATGGCAATATGCTGGTGTTTGTTTGTGTGACATGTCTATTGAGTACAGCATGGCTATTGAGTACAGCATGGCTATATGCTGGTGTTTGTTTGTGTGACATGGCTAATGAGTACAGCATGGCTATATGCTGATGTTTGTTTGTGTGACATGGCTATGAGTACAGCATGGCAATATGCTGGTGTTTGTCTGTGTGACATGGCTAATGTGTACAGCATGGCAATATGCTGGTGTTTTTGTGACATGGCTAATAAGTACAGCATGGCAATATGCTGGTGTTTGTTTGTGTGACATGGCTAATGAGTACAGCATGGCAAACTCAACAATCTCCACCAACATAAAGAGTTACTCAAATCAGTTGATGTGGCTAAAGGAGTCTTGAAATGGATTGTGTTTTATTTCATTGATTTCAATGTTTCAGGTTATGAGGGTGTCAGGTTACAAACCGAGTTCAGGTATAAATTCAGTTGGTAGTAGTTGGTAGCACTAGGTACCACTGTAGTTTGAAATATTTTGTCATCAATTAAAACTTGTCACTAGTTACATGAAAGACTTTTGTAAACTGATTTGTATGTATGTTCATTGTTCTAGAATTACTCCATAACAGAAGTTGTGCCAGGTGAATTGGTAGCTGCTAAATTTGAAGAGGATGACTTGAATTATTATAGAGCCAGAGTCCTTGGGCAAACATCTGATGGCAAAGTGGATTTATACTTCATTGATTTTGGAGATAATACTTATGCCTTAAAAGAGGACATTTTTAAACTTAGGTAAATTGTGAATGAAACTGTAAACATTTATAAGCTACTGGTACACTAACTTTACAATTCCAAATCGCAACATTGTGAAATACTTTCAGGGACAATTTCTTTTTTGCTCATTAGGATTAGATAAGATAAGATTGCGTTATTGATCCAAATAAATGGAAATTTGATTTGATTACATAAATTCCGTCTTTCAGCATACTTAAAACAATATTAAAGAACCATTTCTACTCAAACACAATAGACATTGGCGCAAACTATCATACCATTTATCATACAAGAAAAAAGTAGGCCTATCATTTAGGAGTCAGCTATTGACCCATTGTATTTCCTGGCTGAAAGACGATTCTTTTGAAAGAGTCTCACTGACAGTGGAACAAAAGAGTTCCTAAATCTCTCTGTTCTTGCCCTTATTGAAAGAAGCCGACCACTTCGACTAGATATTATGTAACTATTATGAAGCGGGTGTGCATGATCTTGGAAGATTTTATGAATCATAGACAGGCACCTTGAACTGAAAATATCTGCAAGAGATGGTAATTCTGTCTGTGTAGTACGAGAGGCTTTGTTTATTAGGCGGTCTATCCGGTGTTTGTTCAATGTGGTGGTATTACCATACCAGCAGGTGATTGCAAAGGTTATGATGCTACCAACAGTCGCTGAGTAAAAGAGATTCATAATGGTTTTCTCTATTTGAAATGTTTTTAGTTACACCTATTCATTTTAAATTTATTATTGATTTTGGCTAAAGTAATAATTAGGTCAACAGTAGGAATTGTGCCTGTCTAAATGAAGGAGAAACAAAAGAGAAAGAAAAAAATTACAAACACTATTACAATAAAAACTGTAGTGAGAATGTTTCTTTTGGTATTTTTTTTTTTATTGTTTACAGTTGCCCATAAAGGGACATCATTCTGAAATGGCTCTCTGTTTATAACCTTAACATAAGTAGTAATAGACCTATGTTTATTTTAAAAATAAATTAAAGAATAAAGCAATAGTGCTTATTTAATAAAAATGAATACATTTAACTTTTGTGCCTATTGGTCAAACTGCCTAGAAGCCTAAAGCGAACAAGCATATATATATATATATACAAACATACAACCAAACTCACTGTAATTATATATATTGATAGGTCAGATGTTTGTCTATATCCTCCCCAAGCAATCGAGTGCCAATTAGCCAATGTCAAACCCAATGGTAAGTCAAGCTTGAAGTTAAATAACTTTTTAAAAATGAACATCTAAGTTTGAAAAGAACAAGTCAGACAATGAATTATTCAACATTTGATTGCAGGTGAAACTTGGTCTGAAGAGGCTATAACATACTTTGAAGATATAACTTACTGTGCACAGTGGAAAGTTCTCTCAGCACAAATGGTGAATTATGACTCTGACAACAGTGGGAAGAAGTTCCCTTTAATTAGTCTGGTAGACACAAGTCAGGGCATGGTAAGTCTTTTGTTAAACAACATTGTCATCGTCTTAATTAAAACAGTGGAACACATAGGCCTTTCACAAGTTCTGTCAATGTCTTCCAGTCTCTAGCTATATTGTCATCCTCTTGGACTTAAACACTGGAACATAGACCTTTCACAAGTTCTGTCAATGTCTTCCAGTCTCTAGCTATATTGTAATCTTCTTAATTCAAACAGTGGAACATAGACCTTTCACAAGTTCTGTCAATGTCTTCCAGTCTCTAGCTATATTGTAATCTTCTTAATTCAAACAGTGGAACATAGACCTTTCACAAGTTCTGTCAATGTCTTCCAGTCTCTAGCTATATTGTAATCTTCTTAATTCAAACAGTGGAACATAGACCTTTCACAAGTTCTGTCAATGTCTTCCAGTCTCTAGCTATATTGTCATCCTCTTGGACTTAAACACTGGAACATAGACCTTTCACAAGTTCTGTCAATGTCTTCCAGTCTCTAGCTATATTGTCATCCTCTTGGACTTAAACACTGGAACATAGACCTTTCACAAAATTTCTGTCAATGTCTTCCAGTCTCTAGCAATATTGTCGATTTGTTTCCAGTTCCTCCCAATCATATGAACAGCCTTTTCTAAATCTCTCAGCCAGGTGTTCTTGGGTCTTCATCTTGATTCCCTGTGGTATCCATACAAGAGCTAACCTGGTAGTTTTCTAAAAGTGTGGCCTATCCATGTCCTTTTTTTTTAAATTTCTTGCTCCATTGGCATTTTCATTTGTCCTTTCCCATTCTGTTGCATTTGTAATTTTATAAAATCATTTAATTATTCTAGGTAGGCAGTCATCCATAAAGTTTGAAATGTGTTCATCCTTTTCGTTCTAAGTCTAAGCCATATTACTTACTGACTGTACAGATTATACATTTATTTATATAAAATTAGTAGAACTGTGTATTTATGCATGTGATTTTAAACCAGACTTTACAAAAAATAAGATTCTTTCTTTAGACATTAAAATCAATTTGAAATAAAATTGTTTCTCTTATTTCTCTTTCACAGGATGTAGACATTGCTGAAGAGTTAATAAAAAAAGGTTTTGCAGTCAAAAGAGACAGTGTGTTGTAGACAAGATCTCATGTGTTGTGAACAAGATCGTGTGTTGTGAACAAGATCGTGTGTTGTGAACAAGATCGTTAACATCACTGTGAATACTTTTTTAAAATAGAACACAATATATTTCTCAAAAAACAAAGACTGCAAGCAATACACTGTCAATACAGAGTTCTGGCAGTTTTATGCATTCAATGAAGGAAAACCAATGACAGGTCTTATCCAGTTGAGTTAATATACACTTCCAATCAGTTCATGCTATTCAGCACTGAAAGAAAAACTCTATATAGAACTATATAATTTCAGTTCTGTATAGATTTGTACTTTCAGTTTTTAAATTGCTTTATATAGGCCTATACTTTCAGTCAGTGCTATTTAGGCTTTTACTTGTTATACTTCCAGTGTTTTGTCATCATGGAATAAATTCTTAGCCATTGACTATGTAGGTTTAAAGGATGAAATAAGAATAATGTGCATATAACCTAACTCCAAGTCTCTTGGTTCTTAGAGAATATAACATGTTGTATTCTGGGAGAGTCATACTAAATATTTCACCAACCATATATTCTTTATCAATATGACTTTCTCAGTCCAAATATTTGTTACTGTATAAAAGTTATCAATAAATTTGTTTTTTTAACTACCAATCTATCAACAGATCTGTTGATTGATATGTTTGTAAATGTTTATAATTTAGTCTGAACTACTTTTATGTACTTGCTATTCAGGCTATTGATATAGCAATACAATACAATCATCTTTGTTTTTTTTCTGAATTTGAGTTCATGTTTCTGCAATAAAATTTTATAACTTTTCAATCATGACCTCATTACATTTTTTTGTATTGGTTCTTTCTATATCATCCTAGCAGTATGAAAAAGTAAGAGTGAAAATAATTTTGTATCAATTTTATTTCATACATGTCAGTGTTAAATGGGTGTGTCATAATTTAGCACTAAATAAAAGAACAATCACTTGGTGAACCTGACAAAACAAATCATGGACTACAAACATTTAAATGTCGGGGATTGGGTGGCTAGAGAGAAGTTGAAAACATTTTACTTGGCTTCAATGTTACAACATAGTCATCTAGAGAATTGTTGACTTAATAGAAAGACTTCAAAATGTAATGTAAATATAATTGCAATTTTCTCCATCTGTAGTGTTTTTTTCTAAAACCATAAGCACCCTGAGTATAGTCCTAACTAAAGATCTATAAAAATAACAGAATAAATAGGTGAAATTACTCATTGCATTTATTCATTACCATCTGATCTATTTCAAACAAAATAATTCATGTCTCTGATAAATAAAAATATAACAAGTATCTTAACTGTGAGAATTTAATATATCATTATTATTTGGCCACCAGCTCAATGTGACATTTATATAACCCTTTATGAAATACTTCAAAAAACTTGCACAACTAACTTTACTATTATTCTAATTGAAAAACTGCTTTCTGCACCAAAGATAAATGTTATATAATAACCATTGGATTCAACATTACTAAAATATAAATGCTTCTTTTTTTTTAAAAAGTATTTAAGATATAGCTAATTGCTATAGTGAAGTAAAATTATAAACTGAATTTGTGCATGATATTTATTTAAACAACTTGATTTCATTTGAAACCTAGAACTGGAGTGCCAGACTGGAACCATATAATACTGCTGCTAATATCTTAGTGATTAACCTAGTGCCACATATTTGTCTAAATAACATTTCTGTCCAGATTTACCCATTCCCTTTTGCAGTACCGTACTAAGCTCACAATTAGTACTGGTAGCTATTTAAACTACAGACTTCTAGCTATGTATTCATTTCTATGTTTTTCAACAAAAAAGTATACAATTAAATCTGTAAAAATCAGTCCAATTATAATCCAAGTTGATACATAAAAAAAAACCCACTATAAATATCAATTGCATTCTAATGTGTCCACTGGCTATAGCTTTTCAAAACCAATGTAAATGCTTAGACCCTAATTTATAGTACGGTAATTCTGGTATTCAGTAAGTTATACAATTATCAAGACGCACACATAAAACAACAGACAAAACAATCATAAAATTAATGAGAAAATGTGAAGTTCATACAAAAGAAAACTATTTTGTGGGAGTGTTTTATGTATCTGTCATAAAATGACCAAGGCTTGTTTTTGTTTTTTACATGAAGGGTTAGAAATAGGGTCAACTCTAGGGATTATCATCTTATATGTATATATATATACAATCAAATTACATCATTTCATATACCCGGTACAGTTTTATAGTAAAAATTCAAAGTTTTGATATTAATTTCCTACTCATATGATATATAACAAGATCTCAAGGGCCATTATTAGATTACTTTACCAAATGCTGAGATAATGTTTACAATATTTTAAGAACATAAACATGAAAGAAATCTAGACCTACCTAAATGTAACCAATAAAATCATCGTGATACACTGAATCCTAAGTTAAGTTTTGAAATGAGGCATATTGTATGTACTACAACACAGTATGGTGGATGAAATATTTCCTGGTTTTCTTTCTGATCATCCTATCTCATTCATAATATACAATGAGTCATTTCTCTTCTAGTGCCGATCACAACAATAGGTGAATAAAAAAACCTAATACAGTGGCACCTCGAGTTACGAACATTTCAGGTTACAAACAACACTTTAGAAACATTTTTGTCTCAATTTAAAAATGAGGAGAGACAGAAAGGAAGGTTTATCGTTGGAGACTAACCATCGCTTAGCCTAGTAGGCCTATCCTAGTTTTGCACACATGAGTAACATCGATTTCAGTTGCCATCTTACACAGTAGTAAAGATTTCTTAGCTGTGGCACTCAGTTCTGTTTTTCTCTTTCATTATTGTCATTGTTAACCCCATCAATTAAGAGTTTAGATGAAAAGTTGTGGTGCTGCTAGGAAGCACACATTTTTTAATATATATATGGTGTTCGTGTGTGATACATTTCTAATCAGAACAGCATAAGTACACCATCATAAAGAACAAAAAGCTACTCATATTACTCATATCAGTCAATGTGGCTAAATGCGTTAACTAATCTGCAGGAGTAAAGACTTCAAAATTTAGAGAAAGTTGAAAATCTCTTAATCTGGATCAATGAAAATCAACTTTTGATTATATTTAGTTGTTTTCTTTCTCTGAATTTAATATGTTTTGTCAGGCAAACGAAGGGTAAACAACGGACAGTTAATAAAAAATTAAGAAAGATTTTTCATTTTGAAACGGATTAAATTTGTAAAAATTGATTTCAATGTTTCAGGCTATGAAGTTATGGAAGTTTGTAACCCTAGGTACCACTGTACAATCATTCTTTAACTTTCTCAGAGTTGCATTTCTTATATATTCCACAAACAGCTGTACATGTATTTTATACAACACTACTTCATTAAGAAAGGTACTGTTGGTTTCCTTAGATTCCCTCAGAATTACACATTTAATTATGGCTAAACTAGTGCAGTTTCAATATTGAATTATTCATGATAGAATAATAAACCAACTGTAAAAGCTTTGAAAAACTGAGTGAAAGTTTGAAAAACTGAGTGCTAAGTCTAAAATAGAATTTTCAAAAGTTTAAATTTGTAACTACATAATTTCCATAACAGAGAAAACCTTCACACTTCCCCCATAGTAACATATTGATAATTTTATGCAACAATATTGAAACAATAAATACAAATAATGGTATTGAGGCATATCCAGGACAAAATAGTGTAAAAAAATGCATACACTATGAAGGTGTGGACATGAGTTCTTTATGATTGATAAAAGCCACAAATGAATCATTGGTTTGACCAAGACTGTCATGTTCACTAAAAAAAACAATTATCAATAGAATTAGTTATTTTTTTGTTAAAGTACCGGTTACATAATGCTATCACAGCTTGACCAAATACAAAAAAAAGTGATTAAGTCTGATTTGAATTTAAAATGCATGAAATAGACATAAAACAAATGTTTACCCGAGAAGTTTTTCTTGAAGGAAAAAACTGTTTGTTCACTGGTATAGTTCAACAAATGATATCAACACCCTCACATTGCCTCCCTTGCATGACAAAAGAAAACTAACAATGGGAAACTAAGATTGTGCTTGGGACAAAAAAGACCCAGAATTATTGATAACTTGTCACAAATGGTGTGTCTGGGGAAATGATTTCAGACAGCAATTGTACAAATAAATCTAAGCTTACAAAACAGTTTAATAATACTTATAGTGTTCTAGTATTTTATAAACAGCTTCTTTGAGATTGACATTATTTCAATCAAAATAACTTATGGAAAGGTTTCCTATAATAATTTACAGCTATATGGAAGTTTTCTATAATAATTTACAGCTACAAGAAAATATTTACTCATCATAACCATACAGTTTGAAGGGGAAAAAAAAGGACACAACATCTAATTACGTTTCAATAGAAAGAAATGAATGTTTAATGTTCTCCTTAAAAACACAATCACACTTTATGTGACTCTATAGTGGTCTAATAAATGTAAACACCGGATGGACCTCTTGAGTCAAACACTGTGTGATTGAAAACAGAGAAAAAGGAGTTCACAGTAAAACATCACAAACATGTCATAAAAATCAATCTGAAAAATGCCTGACCCATTCTAGACCAGGCCAAAATCTAGGTGGTTCTATCCCCTGCCACAAACTAATAAAGCAAATTGAATTATGTTCATCTATGAAATTATTCACAAACAAAAGTAATACAGTCTCGGTGAGAGAAAAACAAAACAACTGCATCAACTCAATGAATAAATCTCTATGGGAAAGTGGGACTTACTTTTTACTACAGTTCTAATTTCATAATCAAAGAAATATTTCAAACTACGTTTGATTTGCTTTCAAGACCCTAGATAGTGGCAAAGGAAATTCTCCCCCACCCTCCCCCATTGTATCATCAGCCAAGTTTACTAAATATATATAGCTGTGAATGTAGCCCCCACCCTATCTATGTGACTTGTAGCCCCTCCCTCCCCTATTTATGTGACAAATACTAACAGTTATTGACGAATGTTTTAACCTTTTAATATATTATTTTTATTGAAATCTCTATATACTGGAGACAATATTTATTCTATTTTATACAATTATTCAAAAAAATAAAATGCACTAAAAATAGAAATAGTTATGTATTCATCTAAATATAATTACAAACTGCTTTGCAGTAATTTAGTGTTATAAAACATAACAATTGCAAAGTTAATAAAAATAAAACTCTATAACTGGCACTAACAATGATTTCATGACATCATCAACTATTATTGATAAAGAAACAATTGCTTACAGACAAATGGAGTAAATGTAAACAATTACTTACAGCATTGTACCACGCAGGACTCTTGGACAACTCAACTTTATCTCAAATTTCTTACAAAACTTGAACCAAATAGTCTTTTCTTAATTGTCTTGCAAAAAATGAAAATGAAACAAATCTAGAAGAAAGAAACCATAAAAATGTCTTTGTACATTATACAGGAAATAACATGCTGGCCAAACTTGTGAAATAGCCAGGACTATTTACAGCTCCTGGCCTGTCCAGCTGTCCATGCTGTGTTGTGCAGGCTACAAATACTGAACTGACAAAAGCAAAACACAAGATGAGTTTGTTTGGTTTTATGACATTGATGAACAAGGTAGGCCAGGCGAGCCCATTTGTGTCAATACTCTGTCCAGCCATTGCAGAGGTCCATTTAAATGAATCTCAATCCAACTTGGTGTACTGGTCACTGTTTGTCTTCTGTTGGAAGAAAGTAACATTCATTGAAAGTCATGTCAAGTAAAATAAATGACTCTCAGCAAAGGAGAGGCTTAATGAAGATGAAACATACAAACTTCAACATTGATTAGAATTTAAACATGAAATATGGCCATGATAATGCACAAAGTTTCTACTCGGTCAAGTTTAGAAAAAAGGTCTAGCTTCTACGTTATTTCCTTCTGTATATAAATCAACTGTATACTTTGACTATAGAGTAAAAGATCTCCAAATAAGACCAATAATGTTAAGATATCATCAAACATTAAATCAAGGTGGCCTGCAAGGCAAATAGTAGTCTTAAAAATTTTGCCACTGCAGTCAATAGCAGTGTGTCGCCTCTACTTGTAGACAATTTTAGTTGCAGTGCGGCTTCAATCTGTAGTTGTTTTGTTTCTGATAGCCCTGCCTAAATGCCTAATTAAACATTTTAAAACTCAAAGAGAGCGATAGTGATACTAATTTTAGGTTTAAAACACATTATGTTTGAAAATGCAACATTTTCTCAAATGCATAGGCTACTACTTTCTTCACACCTCGCTTTTTAACCCACACCATCTGCCAGCACCAATGACTTGGAAATTAGTTGCCCCCAAAATACACTAAGACAAACGTGACTATAAAGTGACACACAGCAGGATTTTTCTTTTTATTTATTTACTTTTAATTCTTTAAATGCTTCCAGTAACTTCCGATTTTCTTTGTTTCTGTTTTGAATATTTATCTATATTTATATATCTGGAGGTATTTTATCCCTTTATCAGAGAATAATACTGAGTTAGACTTAGGCAAGGAGTTAGACTATCTTAGGCCTGAACCTAACAAAATAAACTGCTGCAAATGTGAAAAGTGACACAGTGTTTTTAAAAGAAATAGTTTTTTTGGTCACAAAATTTTATTTTTGGTTTTATTTTATTTACTGTATTTTTTAAGAGGAAAAAATTTCAAATAATAAAAATATTTCAAAACTCCTGGCGGTCAGGCTACTTCTGCTGGCTTAAATGCTGACATTCCTGGTTTTAACAACGATGACATTTTTTCACAATTCCTGTCTAAATTGTGGTTTTCCTGGTTGTGTGAGAGCCTGGACTATTGCGACAACATCAGACTGTTTAAAGTGCTGACATTTACAAAATTCGCTAATATTTGCAGATGAATCATATTACTTTTGGTGACTCATTGCAGAACCAAACGTTGAAATCCAGACCAAACAGAATCTATACTCATTTCCAATATATTCATTAAGTGTTGTTTTACTGCCAATACTGCTCCACACAGTAGCTACTTTTAACAGAAAAGATGCTTTAAACAAAAATTTCTACACATGTATGACTGGTTAGCACATGTGCATTATGGCGCCAAGCCTGTCACATACATACACATATATTTGTACAAGAAGTATGTGATGGTGTTGGCGCAATGATGTCATCATGCTGCATACTCATATGTGGATGCATCTACTTGTGGGCCCACATAAAGACGAATAGATAAGCGGTGTCTTGGACCATCAAAAATATGTGTTTTCCTACGGACTTTGGCGACCCTTGTGAAATGGTCATTTGGGACTCCCAGCTTGGGACCCGCTGGTCTAAGCTAATGAAGGAAAGGACATATTATTTTGATAATGCTAAGATAATAGTGATACTCACAAAGTGTTGCAAAGGTTGAATAGGCTTTGAATAAGAGGATTTGTGTCCATTATGATAATTTCTAAATTTCATGAATAACTATTGCAACCGATCAATGTATGCTCTTTATTTATTTTAATTTTACTTTTATTTATCAGTCAATTGTCATCCTTTCTGGTTTGATTAAAACTTTATATATTTATATTTTAACTATGAATAATTTATTTTAGTTGCTTTAATAGTTTTTTTTACTGCTAATATTTTTTAATAATATATTTTATCTGATTTATTTTCATTATACAGAGTTATGCAACTTGACATAGGGATTGCAGAGTTATAGGCTGGCAACTGCTTAGAGCTTGATAAGAACACTACATAAAGAAAAAAAATAAAGCAAGAACCCCATGTTGCAATTATTAATCCTAAACTTGATCAATGTTATTGATTATTTGTGAATTCATTTGAATGTCATTAACAAACCTGTATTCAGCACCCCAGCCTTTAACAAAGCTCATCCTGATAGTACACATTCGTGTCAACTGATAAACTGACTCGAACCCTTGGTTCACAGACTGAGCCAGTAAAGCTGCAAACTCCTGGTTATTGAAAATTTTTAAATTGCAGCCTAAGGAAAAAAAAAGGTTTATAAATGATTAAAATAGAAATTAAATTTTTTTTAGCGTTTAGTTTTAATCTAAAGTATCTATTTGCTCATTCAAACAAATCATTTAAAAGATTCTTTGATAGGATTGAAAAATCATTTCTAATAAGTTAGTAGGTAACTAGTAAACAAAAATGTATTTATTCTGGCAATGAAGAGATACAGTTTTCTGAGAATAAGAGAGAGCATTTAAATATTTTCTTACATATTTTATTTTTCATCAAGACTTGCATAATTTATCCCATTTGCTAGATTCTTACAAAAATTCCTATTCGTTGCAAACATGCCCTGAGTGGGCCTTTTCTATAACACCAGTCCAGCGTTGGTCAATGCAAGAAAAAAAGGAGACTAAGTAGTTCAACCTTATCTTACTTCCCTCACACTACAATACAGACATGGATGGTGTTGATTGCAGAGATCAAAATATTGGAGGGCATGAGTGGTACTGGCTAAAGTATGCGTTGCTTAATAATGCACATTTTACAAACTGCATGGCTGCTATATTTGATGTTGCCATTCTATATTTTGCAATTGTCTGAGTTCGACATTGAGCTCGGCAGGTCCAGTCATTATTACTCCCATGTTGACAGAACATATTTATAACTTTGAATCATTGTATAAAATATAAGGTGTAAAGAATGGTGCTGGATCCTACTCCCAATTAATGTCATCAGTTTTGTTACCCATCTTAATGCTATTATTATTAATACCTACTTTTCTTTCTGTATTTTTGAACTAATTAGCCCAAAGATCAAAATTATATCATAAATCCCTAATGGAAACAGAATGACAAAATCAATTTTTAAGTATTTTGCTTTGTGGCATGAGAGATATATAGAAAAAATTAAACATTAAATGTATATTTCCCTAGGTAAGAAATGTATGATTTGATGTGGCTATAGAGAACTACATAAAATGAAATTACCTGGAGGTATCTTACACACAGTTGCAGGGTGCCATCCATAGCGTTGGTTACAATTTGGACTTTGTACAAATACAGCATTGTCACTCAGACATTCTGCAAACACTTCACCACCAATGTAATATAACCGAACCCCTCGTCCTGTAAGGGGAACAAATACTTTTTCATCTTCTGGTCAATAAATAAACAAGTTATTTTTTTTGTTTTGTTTATGTTAATTGAAGGTCATAATATTTCAAGGGCTTTATATTAAATTTGTTAGACACTTTTCAGGACATTTGGCTGAATTGAATAAAATTGTAAAAGCTGTAGAAACAATTTTTCTGTAATTTTTTGCAATTTTGTTTTTTGGAGTTAAAGTTTAAAAAAATTAAAAGAGAAGTGGGAATACAGGTTTTCAAATAAAGATGTCCATTGTTTGATATGCAATAATAGTTTAGGATAGTAAACAAGTTATTATAGAAATGTTATTTTAATGTCTGTTTATTTTTACTACCTTTTGTATTTTCTGGTAACTATTTCACCTCAAATTCAATGCTGTACAGTAACAACAGTTTGTCTACACAAACAATTTAAAAAAATAAAACCAAGATCTTACACAAGTTATATTTTGTATAATATAATGCAACTAAAACCATTCTTAGCTATAAAAATGTCCTATTGTCTAGGTATAATTTATGCATACAATGCAAATAATTTTGTGTACAAATAATCCATTCCTTAATTGCCTCCATAACCATAGATTCCAATGCAAACAATAAAAAAATGAATATTTTAACCAAGTTTTGAAAAAAACAAGCATGTTGAGGGGTTAAAACAATGTGTTCTTCCTTTCTCCATCATTTAGATGGGCATAAAAATTAGTTCATTTCATAAAGAGGTAATTTTACTTTCTTTTCAAGCATGACATTCACTTTTCTAAATTGCAAAGCTGAAAAAATACAAAAATACGGACCACGGATGAGCGTAGGACGCAATAATCTTCTTTATAGAAAGAGCGTCTGTAATGTATAAGATAAGATTATGATACAATATTACTATTAGATATGATGTGATAGTATCTACCTATATGCCTTCTTGTCATCTCAACCTGCTGTGTTCTGTTAACATTTGACAAAAGCCCGAGACAAAACCTTTCAGAATTACTAGGGTCAGTGAAGCCATCCACAGTTAAAGATGGTTGTGATGCATGGAAGGTCTCCCCAACCCTCATGTTCAGCTCATAATAAGCTATGGAGCACCAGTATTCAGGCTCCTTGTATGTAACTGGCTGTAGCTCAGCGTTGTTATCTGAAACCAACAACAACAACAAAAAGTTGATTTTTTTTAAAATCTCACTCAGGTCCTTTTATCTTCTAATAAATATATTCAATGCTTTTGTCTTCTTACCTAGCGGTGGACTTGGTGACATGTCAATGCCATCTGAAACAGTTAATTTTTTGCACATAAAAACATGAACATGACATTAAGGTAAATAATCTGTTTTAGCAGAATATAATTGATATCATAATTCAAATAAAAATTATGTGTTCTAACAATAAAATTCATTTTTTTAATATGAATATTAAGGCCAACAATTTCGTGTAAGTATTATTTTGTTAGAAGCCAATTCTAAATGAAATTCCTAGTATAAACAACCTATGACTGTGTACTTACCCATGCCCTGGCTGTCTGTTGTATCCCCTTCCTCACTCAGATACCCCGGGGGAGATGGAGTATCTACAAATAAATAAAAATAAACAAAATTGCTCCTAGGAAATAATTTCTTCATAACATAATTAGTCCATTACCAACCAGAAACATCAATATACTAACCTGGGATATTGAAAGGGGTATCATTTATACTGCTGCTAGTTGGGAGATCCGTGTTTTCGGGTATTGTAGTACTGTAGTCTTCAAGTTTTGGTAAGATGTCTGGGATCTCTGTGTGCCTCGGCACAAGAACCCTTGGAAGAGCTGAGGCAACAAAAAGGTCTGTTATTAATGATAATAAAAAATGGTTTTTCACTTGGTACAACGACTACTTTGAAGAAACTCAAAATTTGTATAAAATATTTACTCTTTAGTTCAAGTAATTGAACAATGTAGTTTTATCTTACACATAATAAGATAATAATAACTTTTGTTGTAATAATTAATAGGTTATTACCAACTTCTACCCTTGTGTAATGATATGGATTCACGCAAACTTCGTCTTTTTTCAAATGAAAGGCATATTCACAACGATCACCAGGTTGTAATTCTTGGTGATTTTGAAGATCTGGCCACCTCCAAAGCCTACAGTAGATGACGTGAGGGAGTCCTTTACGGTGGGACACTTGCAATCTACCATCTAATGATCTGCAATAAGATATGGAGAAAAAAACATATTATTTTATGTGAACAACTTTAATTTCAACACATTATGTAATAAATGGAGCATAATAATAATAATAATAATAACAGTGCTTATATAGCGTATATCCCGTTGGTGACAGTTTTATGCATAGTGGCCAAGCGGAAGCACATTTGGCTTGTGTACCAAAAGTCCTGGGATTGAACCTGGTGAAGGCTAGACTAGGATTTGTTCCTGAGTATGAACGGTACCCGACTTTAGTTGGGGTAAAGTAAAGGCGGCTGGGCATTGTAATGGTAATTTATATAGCATGCTCAGTGCACTCTTGGAATAAATTGCAGTGGCAGTTGTATCGGCACACATCCCATAGCCAAAGAGAAAGGTCTTTAAGCTCTTTTTAAAAGACTCTTTTGTCTCAGATTCTCTCAGTGTCTGAGGCAAGTTGTTCTACTTCACCATCCTATGGATCAAGTTGGTCAGACATGATACTTTACTATAATTTTATAACTCTAAAATCATTTTAAAATTGAGAAACTAAAAAAAAAAGTCATTAAGCTAATGCTAGTGTAAAAAATAAAAGTGCCATACTTGTACTTATAAGTGTCTGCTGGGGGAGGGGTAGGTGCCTACCTTCAGCCCCAGTTAGGTAGGGACAAGGGGGGCATGTGTCCAACTTTAACCATTTGCACATTGAAACACAAGTTTAAGTCAGCCCTCTACATTTCTGGAAATAAACTTTTTATACATGCTTCCTATAGAGATGTTCAGGTAGTATAGTATATTATATTGAAACTACTGTTTATACTAAGGTCCAATAGCTGTGTTCAAAGCAATTAATTTTTTAAAATCCAAGCCGTTTTTATCCTATGTATGATGAAAAGGTTTATAATGTAATTGTTTTGGCTTTTTGTAGCAATACACTTAAAAAAAAAGATAGTTTTAAGTTTGGTATAAACAGTCTATGGGACAGGACCTAACAGCAGCGCACTCATCTATATTTTCCCTCAAAGCAGCCTTTTACATCAAACAGAAATAAACTAGAGATTAAGATCTTGAACAGCCCTATCTATGTATTAGAGTTTGGTATATTTAAGAGTGTTCTGAATTAAAATGGGGAAAAGAAAATTGCAAGAACACAAATTTGAGAATGAAAGTATGGAATGTTTTTTTTAATTATACAATGGCTCCTTAGTCTCAAAGACAATTAGGTTTTTAGGTTCTTGCACCCATGTGATGGTTTTCCACCAGCTCTGTAGTATTTGCTGTGACTCTGCAAGCCAATCCACAAGAGACACATTCTGTTGCATCTAACATTTATGACATATGAGCTCAGAACATCCAGAATTGAACTCAGACAGACTTAACACTTTTTGTTTCCTTGCTGCCCTCTTCTGTGATGCATGAAGCCATTTCCTCTCCTGCACTCAGACTTCAGACTACTGTGTCATTTTATTTAATTAATTCTAACTTTTAGGAAACAGTATGTACAAGAACATGAACCAGCCAGGTTGCATCCAACAGGTGTCCTGCTCTACCGGAGGTCATCAGCTCAAACTGCATGTTCCACACACACACACACACACCAACCTCTACAATTTTTCCTTTTTTTCAGTCAGCCATCAGACTGTGGACCAAGCACCCATCCCTTCCCGCATCTGTACGGGCTTTCAAATCTTCACTGAAGGGTTGGACTAAGTACCTCAACTGCTTGATGAAACGTTTGTGATGTTATAACATTTTATATGTAGTTAAATTGTGGACTTTTACCTCAGAATGAGAATAAAAGTCATTTTTATTATCATGCTTACCAAGCCTGCATTAGCAGTTGTTTTTTTTAATACTACTTTCTAAAGGTGTATTTTTCAGACCATCGAGAAATCTATCAGTTTTACTAACTGGTGCCAGTTCCTGAAACTAACACAAGTTTACTCAACTAGCTATTAGACTATACTATTAGACTCCTTTATTTGCTCCAACACTGAGCCAACAATTCAGATGCGAGAATGTGGGTGAGGTTTTAAAAGTTAGTGTGGGCTGGCTTTGCTATGTATTTATTGATTTTCAATATTAAAAAAAAAATTGAGGAATTGACGATCAATAGGAAGTCAATAACGTTTTCAAAGTACAATAACAATACAGAATAGATGTAAAATTTGAAATAGCACACCATTGAATCACTGTTTAACTACTCCTTACAGACCAAAATACGAAATCCAACGACCTACTGGGCAGCTTGCCAAAAACACTACCAAGGTAAACAAACGATGGCCGCGTGAGAAATAAAGGGAATGGGTCATTAACTGACCTAATTTCCATCGCTCTGCTGTCGAACATTATAGTTTTATATTTCAATAACATTTACCAACGAGGACAAAAATGTAGGCTACGTGCTGCGACGGAAGAAGACCCTAAGCACTAAAAAAAAACGTTGCCACCCCCCCCCCCCCCCTTTAATACAAGCAGAGGTAATACAAACTAAAAAATAAAACGAATAAAACAAATCCTACTCACCATATATATATATATATATATATATATATATATATATATATATATATATATATATATATTGCCATTTAAACATAAGTTACAGTAAGATGTTTTGTTGTATACTTCCACTTTTACCTTTAAAATTTGAACATTTTTAAAATGATTTTATGTCTGTTTTGTGGAATTAAGTTAAGCGGCACCTTTAGCAGTATTCAACCCTACGGGTCAGGAATTATGTTGATAAAGCCATAAATGGGTTACAATTACCGAGTAGTACATTGTAGAATATCTAGTTACAAAGCCAACTACTGCATTACTATATGTAACCTACTCACAGAGATGTTACGGTAACAAAATCCTATGTCCAATGGTACTTCTATTTCTAATCTCCTAACTCTAATTGAATGAATCTTCACTGAAGGCTAGCGTTTACAAAGTCTACTTCAACACAATCACCATTTATTCCTATCTACTCATTAGGCCATATATTTCACAACTCCCTGGCTGGACATATACAAACACTTGGACACAAATATCCCTTTAAAAATGGAAGTAAGCCACCCCCCAAAACTGACCTCGCACTGTCATTGCGATGAGTATCGATTTTTGTTGGAATGGGTTGAGAAGGCTGGGTTTGTAAAGATACTTTAACACTGACGTTGAGTTGAGGAATAACAAACGGGGGGGGGGGGGGGGGGGGGGGGGGTTGTAGGAGGCTTGTGGTGAGACTTTCTCGAGTATTCAAATATTCATACTTTCAAACAGAACTTTCTATTGGGAAAGTATCAGTTTACAAAGGCAATGTTGGCTTAATGTTCTTCTAATGTCGTTAATTTAATTACAAATTGAAGCCATATTATTATGTACAGAACGCACCACCCACTACCGTATTTGTAATACATTTTGTGTGGCTGTCCTAATGGCATTGATTTCACAAGTAAGGTCTCACAAAGCTGTAATAAATTAAAATATCAACAACATTCGAGGTTTCCCTATAGCCTACACTAGTTAATTTTTTATTTTTTTTAAGCTGAGTTATTTTGTTATAAGCGGTTATTGTATTGCTTTGTGGAATTCGTTTGTTGCGAAGGAACTAATAAAATATAAACATCAAGTTGTATAATATTATACAACGTAAATAAATGTAGGCCTACTTTTAAATGTACTTTGTTGTCTTCAACAAGACAAGTCAACATTTTAAAGCGATTAAATCATGTCTGGCGAAAGAAACTAGTCCGGTTGTAGCTGAGCATGTTTCGTACCTGTACAATGCAGGTAAACCAATAATTAAAGACAAACAGTGTGCATGGTAAACCTTCAATGGCATGGTAAACATCAGGTTAAAATTAGCATTATGTAAGCAGAAACACACGTTGATACTAAGAGGGTCATCCATATATTAGCCTATTAGCCTACGTACGCACAAAAGAAATCAGATTTTCATATCGCCCCCCCCCCCCCCACCAGTTGCAACCCGTACATTTTTTTTCGGTACCCCACTTCCTTATATGCCTACGTACAAATGAACATGCTAAGTTAGATAAGAGCAAATAAAAAGTGAGCTATTAAGTTCCTCTAATTTTAAGCAATAACTCTAATCAATTAGACCAGAGTGATCGATAATAGCAAATGGTAGCCTACGGGACACGGTACAACTATGTTTTGAGGTCAATCGAATATGTTTAAGTAGGCCTTCTATAGTGACATCTTCAATAGTGAAACATTGCTATTAAATGTTATTAAACGACAACAAAATAGAACATAACGGTACTGTATAGAGGAGAAAAAAAATAACATTATGTATCTTATCTTATCCATTACAGACGCTCCTTCTATAAAGAAGATTATTGCGTCCTACGCTCATCCGTGGTCCGAGTCTAGTCTTGCATTTTTATTAATGTTTTAAATGATGTTAGGTTATTGGTTTTCCTGGTTTGTTCAGGCAACCCATTCCATGCCCGAATGCCACTCGGGAAGAAAGAGTACTTATATGCATTTGTTCTCGCATAAGGGACAAGGAAGGTGTTTTTGTCTTTATGTTTATCTGAGCTTTGCAACAGATTGTTATTGGGTTGTATTTCTAAATTAGAGTTTAATGCCTTATGTATTAATACTACTTTACTCTTTGCCCTTCTGTCCTCTAGTGTTTCTAGGTTTAGTGATTTGACTAATGGTGTTACTCTTGTCAATTGGGAATATTCACTAGTTATAAACCTTGCAGCTCTTTTTTGAATTTGTTCTAATTTTTTAATGTTTTCTTTAGTTGATGGGTCCCATACAGATCCTGCATATTCTAGTATAGGCCTAACTAATGTGAGATAGCATTTTAGTTTTATATTCTTATTACATTTGTAAAAGTTCCTTTTTATGAATCCTAATGTTTTGTTTGATTTTTTAATTACTTCATCAATGTGAGGGTGTATATATGTCAGTAATAGGTGTTCGAACATGTGGTACTGATAGTATGCTTTATGAATAAACTAAACAAACGTGTGCCTAAACTACTATACTACTAACAAATATAAAGTAACAAAACTAATAAACACCAACAAGTACAAACGTAACGCAACTAATAAAAAATGAATGAACTAAACACTAAACAGACATGTGCCTAAACTGCTATTCTACTAACAAATACAAACGTAACGCAACTAATAAAAAATGAATGAACTAAACACTAAACAGACATGTGCCTAAACTGCTATTCTACTAACAAATACAAACGTAACGCAACTAATAAAAAATGAATGAACTAAACACTAAACAGACATGTGCCTAAACTGCTATTCTACTAACAAATACAAACGTAACGCAACTAATAAAAAATGAATGAACTAAACACTAAACAGACATGTGCCTAAACTGCTATTCTACTAACAAATACAAACGTAACGCAACTAATAAAAAAATGAATGAACTAAACCCTAAACAGACATGTGCCTAACCTAAACTGCTATTCTACTAACAAATACAAACATAACGCAACTAATAATAAATGCATGAACTAAACCCTAAACAGACATGTGCCTAACCTAAACTGCTATACTACTCAGAAATATAAAAGTAACACATCTAATAAAAACGAGCCACTTTTCGTGGACTTTCTCATTGGGCTTAGGGCTATGCTACAGCTGAAAATGAAATGTGGAAAATAAATGTCTTCCAAAACCAATCTTTTATCAGATTTACGGTACACACGGAACCATATTATAAGAGCTGACAATAAATATAGGTCCAGTTAATTTTTTTTAAAAAGAACACTCTTTTATCGCTATCTTTTATTTGAGTTGTTCAATGAACGTGTTTGTTGTTAACTAAGGAGTACCGGTAAATGTTTCTCTGTTGTCTTGATTAACTGCAGAATAGGAACCACTGCGTACTTTGCTATATTATGAGAAATAAGCTCAATAGGTAAACTTACAAACAAACAAAAATCGAGAGTGTAGTAAATATATTCATGTAAAATTACACAGAATAAACTGCTAGATAATTAGCATAAATGTAGCCTATATATTATTTAATATGAGAAAATCTTAGAAATTGATTAAGAGACAGGTATTTTGCGAATACAGAAATGATGTGCTGCGGTTATCTTCTAACTTCTAACACTATATATAATATACAGCTACTGTTGTCAACAATGATTACTTCCAAACAGGGTGCAACAACTCAAAGCTGTCGGTGATGCTGGCGGGCTTGCATCATTTGATTGTGCTGAGCTTCCACCGCACGCTACACACGCATACAAAGCCGCATGCCGCGCGAGTTTAATTCCACAGACATTACACGTCTGAGAAAAAAAAAAATATGCACACAGACCTTGACCTGATTGAATCAATTGTTTACTTGAATTACAGGGTGCGTTTTAGTGGGGGCGTGTTAACAGCTCCATTCAAAGTATGCAGCATTGTCAATTTGGAATCAAATTATTGTCTACCACTGTAAAGTGTTATAAATATAAACCAGCCAAATATAGTCTAGATCTATTACATGTGTATTCGTTGATTACTTTCTAAACATTTTGTGCGCCTAGGTGTATAATACAAAACCGCCTGAATGTTCTACTCAAGTCTACACCAGTCAATCATCAGCGATTTCTAGTACACAACTATATATTATACAAGCGCAATTCTACTAGTGGTAAAAATAAAAACATAAAAGCATATTAAAGCAACAGACATTAATGTACAAACGTTATCCCAGGAGAAATGTTGACTCCACAACCTAAAAGTTGAAAGTCCTTAAATATCTAGCCCTTCTGACCATGTGTTTAAATATAGACTATTCAATCTCTTGACGTGGTAACTATAAATACTTATTACTACAAAAATAACTGATACAGATGATATGTAGGCTAAGATTGTCCAGACACTAAAACCATCTCAAATTACATAATAATATAGACTATAGATCTAGTACTATAGTCAAATTATTCAAAGCAGTCTGGATCCATAACAGACTGCTCTGCTTTGAATAGCCTCCTAATTTACGGGCTTACGACGTAATTAACGGCTGGCTATCAATTATTTAGTGAGAAGCGGACTGATGGCATTATTCATTATTCTATCAACCAAGACCAATGTCCAAGACGTGTTCATTATCGCAGATATGTTCATTACTTGAATAACAAAAGCTTACATGAGCTATGGTGTACTCGATATGTCATCATATGTCGGAAATGTTCTTGGAGTTAAGACATTTTTAGTGTGAGTGTGATCGAGTAGGTTATAGTTATACAATTATTATACATAGGACATAGTGAGATTGTGTGTAGTCGAATATTTTTTATTGATATTATGTCAATAGTCAATATATAATATAGCCTATATCAATTATTAAATGTCCTACGTCCTCGCACAGTCGCTAAGAATACAAAATGTGTTTAACACAATTAGGCCTATATAAATTATAAATTAAAATAGCCTACCTACTATTTACCATTAAAATTCATGGTAAGAAAAGAATCCCTCCGTTAGTTTCCAGTTCCAGACAGGCAGTGAAAGCTTAACCAGAAGTGATTTGGACAATGAACTACGACCTACCATCCAATATAAAGCAAACACAACACACTGTGCACTGTCAAGATAAAATTCTTTGTAAAATAAGATAGTTATTTTGTTTTTAATATTTAAACCAGAGAAGTCAATATAGTCAGTAGACTTATATAGTTCAATAAAGTCTGGGCCTGGGAATAGGTTTCCAATCCGATACGCGACAAGTGATAGAACAACACATTAGTAGACCAGATAGCAACACCATAAGACACCATTATGAAGCGAACTCCAGTGTAAACTCCACTAGCGCATTCATCGACCCGACTACAGGCAAAGCCTTTGCGAAAACATCACTGTCATATTCGAACACTCAAACTCGATTAGTAGGCCTTGTACCTTGGTTTGAAAGGAGTCGGGTGAAAAGAAGCACTGATTTTTTTTGGATTAAAGTCTTAAAACTTAAGAATAATAATTCGAATATCAATTTTAAAACATGTATGTTATTGTCCATTGAAGGAAAAACAGCAAATAATATGACAAAAATGTTGTATTTATTCCTATCTCCCAATACTCGGCAATACACTTGAAATTTACATTAAATTTGTGAAAATAAAAATTACTCTTGATAACATACTATATAATTCAGTTTAAAATATAGAGCATTATTGTATTGTAAGTTTTGTAACACACTATGTAAAAGTAAATTTATAACATGAAATAAACCAATCACTTTAAATTTTAAAACATTCCAAAATTGCTATGATTAATGTTGAAAATGTTGATTACAAGAAGGAAAATAATATTAATAAATAATGAAAAAATATAGGCCTACGTACGTTAAATCTGACACTCCAACATTTAAAATATTCTTTTTTTCAACTTCCCAATTTTATAAACATTAGCTATAGCCATAGCGACTGAATGGTGAAAAGCTGCCGAGGATTGAACGACTGGTAGCAGTTTAAAAAACCTTATAATGCGAGCACAGCCATCACAGAGCAGCCTAGGAGAAACTGCAAGCTTTGTGGCAGTCCCGATCCAGACGTGCTGACCTACATTTTCACACCGCTGTACGGTACACTAGAAACATTGACCTCCTTTATATTTTTAGTAGCTATTCGAGGTGAAATGCCCTTCATACACTTCATACCCTATCACCAAGCAATCAGCCTAAGCCAGACTATTATTAAAATGTTTCTCTTCAATTCTAGCAGTATAATAAAACGTTTGCTACGATGTATTTAAAAGATAAATTTTACTCTAATTACCGTAGTACATTTCCCCCCCCCCCCGACTATTCATTATTGTCATGATTGTAGAATACCTATTATTTCTACATACGATACGCCTTATTCAGTAGGCCTACAGTACAAAACTTAACAAGATCTGATCGTTTTATCATAGACTATAATATACATTATAGTCTATGGTTTATCAATGTCAATATAGGCTATTTATATATATATGGGCAATATATGTGTGTGTGTAATTTTCTTTGGTTTCATTAAACAAAAAATAATAATCTATTCTAATGTCTAAAGTCTAATGCATGGATGGGGCCGAACGTCTAAAATCTAGTAATAATAGAAAGCTATAAATAGTCTGGTGATTACATTATGATGTTTAAACTACTTTAGACTACAAGCAAAATAAATGAACTATTCTTAGTAAGCACTTTTTTTTCAGTATATTTTTTTTCTCTCAAAAGGTTCGAGGGTGAAATTTTAATATTTAAATTGACTTTGATATCGTCATATGTCGTAACTTTACAAAGTAAACACGTAGTGTCACGGCATTAAAAATAAAAGAGAGGGTTGCTTTTATGCTTTAAGACTTCTACACACGTAGGCAATGAACTGCCAAGAAAAAAGAAGTTCTACAACGATTATGGGAGTTTTGAGTTGAAAGTTGAAACCAACGAAGCATAAAGTGCCATAACTCATAACGCTGTGAGTCCTTAAGCATTAGAACAAAGAACGCTTATGTCCCCAATACAAGCATGTATTAAACGAGTATAACACCAATGCCTATAGTCACTATAGACTTCTATAATATATACAAGATTACCGGTAATTATTTTTAGTATTTAATGTAATTAATAATTAGATAACAATGGACAATGATAATAAAAATGACAGTATGCCTTGTAAAGAAAATGTGTAGTAGGCCTATGCTAAAACTTTCTAGCTTTCAAGTGTTTATGAAATAAAAGTTATTTAATGCATTAATTAGCCAAGCATGCTAAGCTAATTAAAGAATTGGCACACTTAGAACTTTTAAAGGATCAGTTGACATAGAGACCTAATGACCTACTTGTTGAAAGACGTCACACTAGTTCAGTGTAAAAGGATTGTTACAATGACCTAGATGCGTCATCACAAGCCAACAGCAAAACTCAAATTGTTATGTGACACGTAATCAATAGGGAAAATCATTTCAATGTTTAAAATAACAGACATTCGGGGATTTAAATTATCCTGGTTTTTTTTTAGACGCTTTTTTGTATATGGATTCACACTCTGTTTGGTTTTTAATGTAGAAAAATGAAAGAGGTTAATTAAAAAAAATTATGCCAAACAATGAAACATGAACATAGAACACATTCTAGTGACAAAAGGTCTCATAAGAATTATTGCTAGTTGACATTAAACCCGTGGGGAAATATAAAATCCTCTTTAGTTAAAAAAAAAAAGAAAAAAAAAGAAAACATCTTATCTTATACGCTACAGACGCTTCTTCTATAGAGAAGATTATTGCATGATTTATAAAATGTTTTTACTTTTTTCTTGGCATAGATGGCTGACTCCTACTCTAAGTACCAGTACATGTTTTCATATTATAAGTGCTATCACTATTCATGTATCACTATAAGTGCGGCGGTGCCTACTCGGTGTACATTGACCATGTACATACAATAAAACTAGCTTTTTAATATACATGTATGCACAAGATATATAGATAGATACTAGATAGCTTAGGTGGATGGAGATTCATTTATATAAAAGATATATATAATGCAGACAGGTATACAGATTACACAGAGAATGTGTATAATAGCATTATAATATATAGAATATATTCTGTGAAATAATATTTTTTTTTGTAAAATAGTTAATTGAGCCTCATATGTGTTTAAGTTTAGGTCAAAGAGTTTATTATGATTATGTTCCCTGAATATATACTGGTAGATTGTTAATTTTTGAGAAATGAAACATTTTTTTTTAACAAGGGCTAATGTCTAAGTCACATTTGATTTTACTGCAATATTTTTTGTCTAAATTCTTAGTTGAATAATATTCAGGGATAATAAGTACAGAAAAGGATGAGAAAACTATTTGTTTCATTAAAGATGAATTTCAGGACCTGAGATATTTTTTTCCAATAAGCTTTGAAATATTTTTAACAAAAAGACACTAACATGAGAGAGTTTCAGTATTGTATGATTGCTATTGAAAGACTAGTCACTATAATATAAACAACAAGATGTTTTGCTAGATATATTTCATATTATCTATAACAATCCTTAAAATACTAACATAGAAGATTGCAACAATCTCTTGACATCTGATTTACCATCTTATTACATGGTTGCCTAAGCTTTCATTCACTTCAATGTAACCTAGCGATGTTACAGTAAATGATTATCAGAATTTGAATTATCCATTTCAAAAGCACTTACTGGTTGTGAAAATCTGGTTTTGTTGATGGGTAATCTTTTCTTTCAAGTACCCAAGATTTACTGGTTCTGAAGGAAAAATTAGATTGACAGAATCATTTTGGATTTACAGACATCCAGTCATTAAATGCTTGGCAATTACCGTAATAGACTTACAATATATTTTTAGTTATACTGTTTATTGTTTTTTTTTTATATATTATAATATAGCTTTACAAGCCTTAGATGACAAGGAGGGGAGAATGTTTCCTTTGATCTGCATTCTTTGCATTAGGAAGAAAAGCAATAAATGGTTAAAAAATGGGATGTTAAACAATGCCTTTGTTTCGAGTTTGATAGCTACTGACTCTAAGGCTATTAGACTAAACACACAAAAGCACATTTACTCTAGAGCACAAAATCACATTAAGAAGATACTTTTTTAATGAATAAAGTTTTCTGTTGAATTTATTGATTTAAACCCATCAAAGTATTCCAGATGTACACACACATATAGGGGGCACTGTGGCCGTGGGGGAGCGCACTCGGATGGCGTACCGAAGGCCCTGGGGTTCAAATCCTGGTGCAGGCTAGGATTTTTTCCCGGGTCTGGAGGGTGTCCCCGAGTCTACCCAGCTATGATGGGTACCTGACCTTAGTTGGGGTGAAGTAAAGGCGACTGTGCATAGTGCTGGCCACACAAGCACCTAGCATGCCGTGTCCACGGAAACTGGTGAACGCTGCTTCACCGGCCCTATGGATCAATTTGGTCAGACAGAATACTTTACTTACAAACACATATAGATAGTCTAGTCTTGCACAATTATATTATGGTAAGTTATCGGTTTTCCTGCTTTGTTGAGTTAACACATTCAATGCACAGATCCACTTGGGAAAAAAAGAGAACTTAAGAGTCTATATAAATTTGTTTTTGCATATGGGATAAGGAAATTGTTTTTATTGTTATGTCTATCTGAGCATTGTAATAGATCATTGATGTGTTGTATTTAAGGTTAGAATTTAATGTTTATTTATGATTTTTACTTTGTTCTTTGACCTTCTTACCTATAGTGTTTTTAGGTTTAGTGATTTACACTTGTCAGTTTGGAATACTCACTAGTAATGAACCTTGCAGCTCTTTTCTGGGTATCTTTTAGTTTTTTTATGTTTGCAAGTATCTTAAATGTTTTGTTTTGTGCAAGCCCAACACATTTATTTAAAATATTTTCTTAAGAACTTATAACATCTTAGGCCACCACTTATAAAGGTTAATTCCAACAAACTAACTTGAGTGTCAGCTTGAGGCCATACTATCTACCATGAGAATACACAAAAATGTATGCAACAAAGAAATATATCGTCAAGACTACAGTCAGCCAGAATACAATAGCTGACTACTAATGAACTTTTTCGTGCATGATAAATTGTGTGGTTGTGTGCGTGCATGTCTATTTTTATAAGTATATTTCTGTGCTTGTATACAAATAATTCTATTATTTTGCTAAAAATATGCTGAAGGACAAAAAATCTGTAATCAAGAAAAATGTCCATTTGTTTGAATCAATAAAGAAATCTTATCTTATCTACCGTATATACTCGCGTATAAGTCGCACCGGTGTATAAGTCGCACCCCTAGTTTAAGATTTTTTTTCCTTATACGTTGTCATTGACCCGCGCATAGGTCGCACCCCGACTTCCCAGGTTACACTGCCTTTTAATATCTAAAAGATGCATACCTTTTAAACATAAAAGTTACTAAATATTCACCCTATTTTGGAAACTTTCCTTAAAAAATTGTTTTAATCGTGCATAAGGCAAACATAATCAAATAAAGGCATATCCTAATAATTCTACATAACTCCAATCAACTATAGGTTTATGTAGGAAACTGTATAACAGAGTAGTGATGTTTTTGAACTTTTCAAAAACAGTGTCCATTGTATAAGTCGCACCCCTACTTTTTGTTGAAATTTTCTGTAAAAAAAGTGCGACTTATACGCAAGTATATACTGTAAACCACAATTTAGATTTCCAACTATTGTTTGTTTAACTTTATATAATGTAATGACAATACAAACAATATATAATATTATTATATACAAACAATATAATGGTTATCTGCTTCCCTTCAATGTTTTTCAGACAAGGTCAATTTTAGTGAAATTCCAAAACTTTTTTCTTTACCCTTTTTCCTCACTTAATTCAGGTTTTCAAGGCAGGCTTTTTTTTTTTCACAAACTTCCAGATGAGTGAGAACCCTGGCTACTTTGGGGCATAACAAAAATAAGTTCATGGTACATAAAGACTTTATTCAAAAATATTTTTAGAGTTTTTTTTAATTTACGCTTTATTTTGTATTTCAAATTTTTTGGTCCCATTCAGAATTTATTTTTTTTTTAAATATTTTTTTTTAAACTTTGTTTTACCCAAGCCAAGTATTTTTGGACTTATTATTTGTAGAGAAAAAATATATATTTAAGAATCAAATGTCAAAGACTGTATTATTGCAGACCCTCTCCCCCTTTTACCTGCGGACTGCAGTATTGCAATAACGTTGCAAAAGCCTAAGAACAGGAGGGCGATTATTTACATTGATTACAAATTACGGTCTGGGGAAGAATCAGAAATGTCGGCCTAAAAAAGACTTTAAAAAAAAAAAGCCTGAGTTTTTACAAGTTTAAGATGGAGTAACTTTGTGACTTTAGGGTAACAGAAAAACATGATCTCGAGAGAAAAAGATTTCCCAAGTTTTGGGGTAGGCCTACCTGTTTACAGTTTGCACTCTTAAATAAAGATTGAAGTTTAAATTAACTTCTAAAATATAAAAAATTTCCATAGAAAATAGAGAATATTCAAGGTTTATTTTGTTTGATGAATAACAATTATTCTATTCAATGTAATTTAAGTTTAAGAAATTTAGTATAGGTCAAAATATAAAGACACTGAGAGAATCTGAGACAAAAAGAGTCATTTAAAAATAACTTAATTTTAAAGACCTTTCTCTTTGGCTAGTGGCTGTGTGCATTACATACCAATACAACTGCCACTGCAATTTATTCCAAGAGCACACTGAGCATGCTATATTTAAATTTAATAGCATGGATTGAGGCTCTATGTAAATAACCATTAGTATTAAAAATTATTATGATTAAATACAATTTAATTTTTTTACATTTTATTAAATTATAAAAAGCTTTCAATATTTTTTATTAGACCTAACCTATGTTTATGAAAAAAAAATTACATTGACATAGGTTATAGGACATATGTCTGAGCACATAGAATAGATATATCTAAGAGGCCTACTTGGTATGTAAATTGCCAATTTTTACGTCACAATTTATTGAGGTGTATTTGAAAATGTTTTTCAGTGTATAGGCCTAATTTGATAAATTCACACTAGATTGAGTTCTCACAAAGTAATACACTTATTTTGCCCACTTTGTGTTCTTTAGTTATGTATTGGGGCTTACAAACTTTGGATTGTACACCATTGAAGTCACATATATATTCTGCTTAGCAGTAAATTAGTAAATGACAGGTGTCGTTAGTAGCGTTCAAAACATTTCTGTTTTTTAGATAAACATTATAAATTTAATTTTATCTGACTAAAATTGTAAAATTTTCTTTAAAAATCTGGATGCAAAAATTTGTATAACACAATCTGTAAAGTACATAAAATTAGGTTGGCTGGAAAATAACACAGATAGGGAGGTAACTGAAATAATTTTAATTCTAATAAGTCAGCTTCAGTTCTCCTTCTTTGTCTTTGTTAGGCTAAGTACTCAGATTTCATCACTTAAAATTCATAATTAATAATTTTTATTCAATTTCAATAACTGATATTACTATAACTATCGTAGTACTATAGACACTAGGCCTATAGAAAAGGCAAAGGGGAACCATTTAGTGAAATGGATAAAAAAATATTTAGTCTTGTCTTGCCTATAGCCTATGGCCAGTAGGGCCTATGGCCATGGCCTATAGGCTACTCCTATAGCCTATAGTGTAAAGTCTATAGTATAGGCTATTTACTAAATACTAAATAATTTAGCCTACTTTGAAAATTTAATGTCACATACCAGGCTATACTTTAGTCACTATCTCTTGGCCTATAGATTGTATCTGTGTTCTTAGTTGTTATGTTAAATGCGCTCTGAGCTTGCATTATGTTTGTTGGTAGCGCTATACAAATGTCATCCTTATTATTATTATTATCTATAGTTCACTATAGACATTATATTATATATAAATATATAAATGTAGAGTCATAGCATAGCACATAGTACATAGTACATAGTGAAAGTGGGGCATAGTCGGCATAGATATTAGATATACATAGGTACATAACTATAGTATAGTACATAGGCTACCTACTTCTGCTGCTTACCTTGAATCAAGGCTTGATAGTACTTAATTAATACTGTGACCCTGTGACTTACTCAACCAACTTAGTACTTTTACTTTACAATTTAAACAACATATTTTTCTTCACTTTACTAAGAACTTTACTTAGACTAGACTAGAGTTGACTAGAGTGTATTTAAATAAGATATGGACAATATGGTCACTATTCTTCAATACTTGTATCTTATCTTATTTTTTCGTAAATAGATCTAGATCTAGATCTAGTAATTTTCAACATTTATTTTGTGCTACAGTTACACTGTAAGTGTAAGTTACAATTACAATGTTACAGTTAGTAATTTAGTCTTGTGACTAACAAAATTAGGAATCATATTGTCATATTAAAAGAAAAGCAACGAGTCTAATGTAAACAATTAAACTTACCTTGGTATTGTAATGCACTTTGTACACTGATCTTGCGTGCACAATGCCTTGATTAATTCATCTAAGCTTCCAGTTTTCTTTAATTTTTTTACCAAACTTTTCACTGCTTTTTCTGCCCACTTATCATCTTTTTCATGTTCGCCCTTCTTCCATGCGAGAAGTTTTTTTACAATAGGAGAAGTAAATGGCGATAGAGGTGATGACATCATAATTAAAACAGTTCAGTTACAGAAAAGTTTACTACAATTCGAATGTCACATAATAAAACATAAATCCAAACAAAATACGAATATTGATTCATTGGTTACATTTTGGATGACGTCTGCCATGTTGAATCGACGGAAAACGAAAAACCTTGTATACTTAAAGAGTTCATCTAATTAAATGTATGGACATCCATTATATCTTTACTAAATATTTTTTAGTAGACGAAAATGTTAAATTTGTAGAAACACGGAACAAATAGTACTAATAATTGTGACGAATTAAATTTAGACCTAATAGCAATTTGTTTTTGCTCTAAAAATCAATTCGCGGAACTCGTACTATTTTTTTTTCATCTAAAAATAGACACATCGAAGTATGGCAAGATAGGAAATCAGCTGAGGTGTAGACCTTACATTTTTTTTTATAGGTCATTGACTTGGAAATAACGTACAAGAATAATAGTAATTTTAACCACACAATAATAAATAATAGATTTAGTAGCCTATCATACATTAACTTTTTGAATTATATAATTTAGTATATTACTATAATTTACTTGGATAATAAAAAAAAAGGTTAGTTTATATTGGGTTACCAACAAACATAGACCTACGTAGGCTATGTAAGCCAAACCCAGAGCGCATTAAACACTGAGCAACAAAAAAAGCCTACATTATGATTATGATAAATTGATCTAGATTTAGTCTAGATCTTTTATCTAAAACTATTTTTTAATGAAAAAAAAAGTATTGCACCAAAAGATGGGCAATATAAGCTTATAAGCGCTAATTAGCTAATTGAAAATAAAAAAACTTTACGAAAAACAAAAGACAGAACAAAATTATAATTGTAGGCTATTTGAAAATATTACAGTAAAATAGTAGGCATATAGTCTATAATTATATTATAAGGGGTTTGTCTAAAATGTTTTATTGAAGAAGGAAAATATTAAAACAATGAGTAGGCCTAACTTAATCAGTAGGCCTAGCTTACCCAAAAAGGGGAACTTTTTTAAAATTAAAAACAAATGTTGCTTTTTAAATGATAAAGGGTTCGATGCATTTTTTAATTTATAGGCCTAATAATAAAAAATGGACTCTTTTTAAAAAAAATGGATTTTTTCGAGGACAAAATAATAGGGCTTTTTTCATTAATAAAAATTGTGTCAGCTATTCAAGAATTTTTTAAAGTGGGACATTTTGAATGATAAAATATTGGACCTTTTCAAGAAAACAGTGGGGCCTTTCAAGAATAAAATGGGGCCTATTCAAGAAAAATACAACTAGGGAAAGTAGCTATAATAATGCGCAAAGTGAAGCATCTCCTGCTTAGGTAGTGAACGCCTAAATGTGGCAAGTGCTGCCTCATCTATAACACTCCTGGATGCTCCAACCTATAGCCTATATTTGTCTGAGGGCACCTTCACCAATATGTAGCCTACGTATTTTAGGGTTCTGTTTGTCCTGTTTCAACAATGATCCATTCAAGTGCGACCGAATGCTAAGCGGAATATCTGGACTTCTGGGAGGAGCAAAGTGAAAAACATGTCTCGTTTCACTAATTCAGTTCTACTCTCTATAGAGCATGTGTCTTTTTCTAACTTACAAACACTTTCTCTCAAAGCTCCCTCAGTGGTTGATCCAGTGGCGGCATGATCTCTCTGATCGCGCCAATGATAGGAAGGTGAGAACTACATCCCAACGACTTGCTGGCTAAATCTGTTGGACTCTTAATACATGATCATGAAATTCGTTGAACTGACCCATGATGTGTCGATTATGATGTCTTAAAACTAACTAGGTACATAAACCCATCAAATAATTAAAATTGTGAAATGCCAGGATGCAGGTGGTGGGGAATAGTGGGTATGAAGCAAACACTACTTGGATGACACGTGACATGGTCCATGAGTGACATGCCCGATCACGGTGGAGTGTCTTGGATAGAGCTGTCTCGGAATTTCGGGAAGGTAGAAATCTTATCTTATACATTACAGACGCTCCTTCTATAAAGAAGATTATTGCTACATACAAACAATTAAGTATGATGAAGAATTAAAAAAAAAAGAGAAAAACTACGAATAATAAGTAGGCCTAATCCAAAGCGTCTGGGTGGGACAAAAAAAAATCAACAACAATGAATTTGAAGATCGTGCAAAAGAGTCATCAAATATGCGAAATAAGAGCTGCATCAGACAAAGAGCTCCCTATGAATCGTTGAGCTATTAACAACACCCAGGCTCGGGCTGCTGGGAATGATCAGGAAGTGGGGCCTGTTTCTACAGAATATCGAATTACTTCAACTGACTCTTATATGGGGGACGAAGGGGGACACGTCATGCAATCATTGACACATCTAGATCTATGTAGTCCTATTACCCAACAGACTGCAACAGATTCACATAAGCTAATCTTTCCCAAAAGATGAAATTGGGCGTAATTTTTCAGTGCTATTAGATACTTTAAAAAACAACAACTGAAAATGAGAGTCAAATTGATAAGCACTGGATTGTTTAGGCCTACTCACCGCCGTTGTCACTGCATTTGAGGAAAATAAGCGGATGGAGAAGAGTTCGCCTCTCAAGTAGATGGTAGATTCCTGGGAGCGTAGAAGGCGGATTGCTATGCAGTCCTCCACAGGGGCGAAGCCAGAATTTTTTCCAGTGGGGGGGGGGGGGGGGGTGAACTTTCGCGTAACAAACATTTACCAACTTTTTAAGCGAATTTAGTAGCCTACATATTAAAAAAAAAGAACTTTTTTTTCAACAATTCGAGGGAAGGGGGGAGGGCGTTTAGCCCCCACCCCTGTGGCTAGCGTGAGCAGAGAGATCGAACTCCCAATGGACCGCATGCACCAACGGACGGGAAAAGGGCCTTCTCCACATATTTCCATATTTCTCCCTATATCTATCGAAGGTACGAATGCTCTTGTTAGATCGCGCAGTCGGAAAACACAGCAGCTGGAGAAGTTTGCTACCGCTCTCAAAGCGGTAGGCCTACACATCACGTGTACGGGAGTACATTACGGCGTTTACTTTGGCAGTGCCACCAGGGATGTCTTTTACCCAGGGGCGGGTACCGTAAGAGAAGAGTTGTTTGGGCCTTGTGATGCAATCTGCAGCTACGAGGTAGAAACGGAGACCATCAGACATGGAGGCAATCGGGAAAAGGTTTGAAGATGGTTCAGAAGTGGTAGACAATATTCTCTGATGCGCTTGGTCACACTCCAGTGGATACCGGGTCATGCAGGCGTCTCTAGAAACGAAATAGCGGACTCGTTATCCAAGAAAGGGTACCTGGTACCCGCTCTGAACGAACAGTGCTCATCTGAGAGTGACTACATAACAATCCGAGAGTGGAAGACTGAACGGTGGTACACGAGCTGGGGCGGTCCGACAAGGAATGCATCATAAAATGGCCAAATCGAGCTGACCCGTTGTGAATAAGCTTACTCACCAGAATAGAACAGTTCACGGTTGCCCAATTTCGAACTGACCTTTATCCGAAAGGGGCCTAGTTTAGTTGACTTGATTCGCGGTGTCAAAACTGCAAGAATGCAGACGAAACGATCGAGCACGTGCTGATTACTGCCCTGTGGGTTCGTAAAGCGGACAGGAACGGTCAACCGTTTGTGACGAAGCTATATATGGAAATGTATCGGTGTATTCTGTGGTTTTTCTTCTCTCCCAAACCAAGAAACTGACCTATCCAAAACACTCCACGTGATCAGGCATGTCAAGGACTCCACATGGACGCAGGTAAGGAATCTGTACATGGAGTCACCCCTGGACCATGTCATCCAATCAGTGTTCACTTCATGCCAATTTCACACCACCTGCTAGTCACAATGTAATTATTTGATGGGTTTATGTAGCCGTTTCGTTTTAAAGATCGTCACGACCTGGGTCAGTTCAAGAACTTTTATGAGCATGATAATCATGGTGTTAAGAGTCCAACAGGTGTTTCCATCGAGGCGATGAAATGTAGTTCGCACCATTCTGTCAGTGGCGCGATCAGAGAGATCGGGTCGCCTCTGGTTAAGTTAGAAAAGGGCACCTGCTCAATAGAGAGTAGAACTGGATAAGTCAGGGGTCGGCAACCTTTTGAGGCGGAAGAGCCAAAAGTTACAATTTACACAATTTCCCAGTTTTTAAAGAGCCACTAACATTTTTTTTCATTATTATCGTATTTGATTAGGAGTAGGATTAGCCTACCTAAAAGGCCTACAAAATTGATTTTTGATTTAAAATAAATAGTTTTAAATATGAAATAATAGGGGCCTATTTATTCATATAAAACATACAAATGTTTCGTACAAAATATATTAAAGTATTTTAGCTAGCTCTGCTAGAATAATAAAATTAGTAATCAAATAGTTGGTCTATAACTATAATTATTGAATAATAGATAGTTACAATAGTTACATCAATGGGAGCAATGGCCTTGAATGCCTTTGAAAGTTTGGCTAAATCTGGCTCATAACTTGTTGTTTTCAGTTTCAAGCACGCCTCTAGATTTTTATTTGTTAGTTGGCTTCTTACTTTACTTTTTATTATATTTCATGCAAAAGAACGCTTGCTCGCACGAATATGTTGACTCGAAGATCGTCAGCACTCCAAATGCCAACTTCTACTCCTCACTGTAGCATTCTGGAAGACTATTCCATGCGTCAAATATGAGTGCCTCAATTTACGGCATTTCTTTTAGAGTTTAGAACTGTCCAGTTGTGCAGCGTGACGTGCATGCTTTTCTGGACCTCCAACTCACAACCTTGCTCCGAAGAAGACTGAACACTACCGCCCGTTGGGTTGTTGGCTGAGTAGTATATAAAGTAGTCTAAGTAGTGACTAACGGCTGTCAGCTTCGGCTGTCCGTATACTCTATCCTCCCAGCCTGTTCATGTCTGCCATGGTGTGCCACATGGGTCTATCCTCGGCCGTGTTCTTTTCACACTTTACACCCAACCCCTCTCCTTTGTCATCGAACGCCACAAACTGAAATATCATTCTTTCGCCGATGACACCCAGCTCTATAACAGTGATAAGCCTGAAGACTTCGATAGGCTCATTGCTTCCATCTCTATCTGTTTCCTGGACATCAAAAACTGGATGACGGAAAACAAGTTCAAGTTCAACAGTGAGAAGACTGAAGCTCATATCGTCGGTACGAGACAGAGGGTCGTGTCCCTCACTGCGTCCGATCTTTAGCTGGCCGACGCAACAGTACCTTTGTTCCCCACTGTCAAGAGCCTTGGCGTCTATCTGGACTCCACGCTGTCCATGCAACCCCACATCTCCTTCCTCACCAAAATCTGCTTCTTCCACCTGCGTCGTATTGCCGCCATCCGTCGCTATTTCACTAAGGAAGCTTGTGTTAAGCTTGCCATCTCTCTCCTCTTTTCCCGCTTGGATTATTGCAATTCAATCTTGGCTGGCCTCTCGGCCTCCTCCCTTCAGGGCATCCAACGTGTCCAGAACTGTGCTACCCGACTGGTCCTTAAGAAGAAGAAGTCGACACATATCACTCCTCTGCTCCGATCTCTGCACTGGCTACCGCTTGGCCAGAGCCATAGTTTCAACACCTTCAGGAGTCGGCTGAAGACTGAAGACCCATCTATTCAAGTAGCAGTATTCACCTGTACATGTATACATTTTCGTCCTTTATTCGTTGACTGTATTCTGTCTGTAACTGTTGACGGCACATAGAACTGTTCCTAACGGGATATGCGCTATACAAGTAGGCCCTATTATTATTTGGCTATTATTATTACTCCACCTATTATCATTGTTCTCTGTTGAGTGATTTTATCCTGTTTAATATAATATTTTTTATGAGTTTTGAAAATAAAATAATATAATTATTAATATTTGCGCATGGAACTGGAGAGCCGCATCTTGACATCGAAAGAGCCGCATGCGGCTCGCGAGCCGCAGGTTGCCGACCCCTGGGATAAGTCAAACGAGATGTTTTTCGCTTTTCTCTGAAGCGGGTCCCAGCCTCCTTCAATAAATCCAGCGATTCCGCTCGGCATTCAGCCGCTCCGTAATCTATTTCTATTGAAACAGAGTGATAAACTACGCGAAGGTGCCCATTCAGACACATTTTGATAGAAGAGGGGTAATTTCAGAAGTATCCAGGAGTGCAATAAATGAAGCAGCATTTGGCACATCCGGGCGGTCACTACCTCAATTAACTCTCCTTTTTTTTAAAAAGGCTTTATTTTTTCTTGAAAAGGCATCCCTCTTTTCTAGGAAGGAATCCACTTTTAATCTTCAAAATTTTCCTTTTTTAAACATTTATTTAGACTATTCACTCACACTTTTATTTATGAGAAAGCCCTAAGGCCTAGAGGCTATACTGCTATAGGCCTAATTTTTGTTAGTGAACAGATAGCCTGAGATAGGCCACTTTCTTATTCCAAAATAGTTAAAAAGCCGCATCTTTTTTATCATTGAAAATGTAACCAGGCCTATGTTTATTCTAAAAATAGGCCCCACATTTCGGAAAATGTGCCTATGGGGTGTGGCCGCTCGCCCTGCCCCCTCTGGCTACGCTACTGGTCAATGGACGCAATAATCTTCTGTGAGACCGGCTGGTCCTGCGGTTATAAGTTCACTGGACTGTCAACCGACACGTCGCGGGTTCACGCCGGGTTCTATCCCTGCCGCCGACCGATCCTTGCCGCCCTGCAGGAGTTTTGGGCCTAATGGACGTAATAATTTTTCTATCTAGAAGGAACGTCTTTAAAACATATTATAACTTATAGTCTAATCCTTATAGAAGGGACGTAGGACAAGATTATTAAAAGAATGACGAAATAAAGGGGCGTAATAAAGAATTTGTTTTGATTGTATAATATAAGGGTTGTTTCACAAAGAAAAGATCACTCGGGAATTATTTACATCTTAGCAGTAGCAGATCGATGATCATTTGCCAGTAGGTTAACATTAAATAATAAATAATAACAAACTGACGAAGGCAAATTCATTGACTACAAAATTTCACCAAGTTCACAAAATACTTAAATTATTTAGTTACAACTAGATCTAGGTTGTAAATGCTTTTATTCTATAACTTTAGCCATATTAATGATTGTCAAATGTAAGTTTGGAGTTTAGAAACTAGCAAAACAAAAATATAACTCTTTCCTTTAATTATATTTATACTCTTTAGACTTTAGGTTTAGGCCAGGCCAGGCCTATAATCCTATATATACTATATTCAATAGTGAATAGTGTGAATAGGCCTAGTTATATATGCTTAATCTAGTACAGTTCAGTATATAAATATAGACTAGGTCTATTTTATAGGCTATACTAAACTAAAGTACATAATAATACATAATACAAATACAAGCTAAACAATACAAACTAAATATAATTAAATTAATTAGCCTATAATTTGGCTATAATAGTAATAATAGGTCTATAGTCTATAGCAAAGTAGGCTAAGTATAGGCCTACCCTAATATTATAGATCTAATATAGTACTATATTAAAGTACTGCATAGCCTACTAGTAAATCATCAAAAAATATATAGGCCTATGCGGCCTATGCCTCTAGTAGGCTATATTATAGTATAGCCTAGTACTATTATATATTACTAGCCTATTTATTATATATAGTATATAGGCCTACACTGCCCACATGAACACAGTTAACACAGCATCAAGAAAAACAGATCCTTCAAGAAAAAAAGATCACATAATTGTATTTCATATTAATTAATAGGTTTAAATTAAGTTTAATAGATAATACATTTAAATAACTGTAAACTCAGGAGTTCCACAAGGAACTGTTCTTGGCCTCCTACTGTTTCTAATGTATATAAATGACTTACCCAATTGCATCAATACAGGAGCAAAAGTGAGGTTATTTGCAGAGGCTTGCATTATACTTTAAAGAACAATAAAGACAGGAAAAAAATGGCAATCAAATTAGAGATGTCTTAATTCTACACAGAAAAGTGCCAAAGGTTAAGAGTATCAATGAAAAAGAAACAAATAAATAGGCCTACAAACTACTTTATTCATGGAAAAGACCTAATAACACTAACTAAAAAAGCAAATTACATTGGAGTAATAATTTAATAAACGATAAATTATCTTGGAGTCCACAAATTGATGAAGTAATTAAAAAATCAAACAAAACATTAGGATTCATAAAAAGGAACTTTTACAAATGTAATAAGAATATGAAACTAAAATGCTATCTCACATTATTTAGAACTATACTAGAATATGCAGCACCTGTATGGGACCCATCAACTAAAGAAAACATTAAAAAATTAGAACAAATCCAAAAAAGAGCTGCAAGGTTCATAACCATTGAATATTCCCAATTAACAAGAGTAACACCATTAGTCAATCACTAAACCTAGAAACACTAGAGGGCAGAAGGGCAAAGAGTATAGTAGTAATAATACATAAGGCATTAAACTCTAATTTAGAAATACAACACAATAACAACCTGTTGCAAAGCTCAGATAAACATAAAGACAAAAACACTTTCCTTGTCCCTTATGCGAGAACAAATACATATAAGTACTCTTTCTTCCCGAGTGGCATTCGGGCATGGAATGGGTTGCCTGAACAAACCAGGAAAACCAGTAACTTAACATCATTTAAAACATCAATAAAAATACAAGACTTGACTCGGACCACGGATGAGCGTAGGACGCAATAATCTTCTTTATAGAAGGAGCGTCTGTAATGTATAAGATAAAATAAGAAGACCTAGATGAACTACAAAAATAGGAATCAAACTGTAGTATGTCTTTTCACCCAGAAAAATGCCAACTAATAAGGGTATCCAAGAAAAAGAAACAAATAATAGCAAACTACTTCATTCATGGTAAAGAACTAACTCAAACTAACAATGCTAAGTATCTATGAGTAATAATAAATGATAAGTTGGATCTTGGAACCCTCATATTGGTGAAGTAATTAAAAAATCAAACAAAACATTAGGATTCATTAAAAGGATCTTTTACAAATGTAATAAGAATATAAAACTAAAATGCTATCTCACATTAGTTAGGCTTATACAAGAATATGCAGCATCTGTATGGGACCCATCAACTAAGGAAAACATTAAACAATTAGAACAAATTAAAAAAAGAGCTGCAAGGTTCATAACTAGTGAATATTCCCAATTAACAAGAGTAACACCATTAGTAAAATCACTAAACCTAGAAACACTAGAGGACAGAATGGCAAAGAGTAAAGTAGTAATAATATATAAGGCATTAAACTCTAATTTAGAAATACAACACAATAACAACCTGTTGCAAAGCTCAGATAAACATAATGACAAAAACACGTTCCTTGTCCCTTATGCGAGAACAAATGCATATAGGTGCTCTTTCTTCCCGATTGGCATTCGGGCGTGGAATGGGTTGCCTGAACAAACTAGGAAAACAAATAACTTAACATCATTTAAAACATTAATAAAAATGCAAGACTAGACTCGGACCACGGATGAGCGTAGGACGCAATAATCTTCTTCATAGAAGGAGCGTCTGTAATGTATAAGATAAGATAAGAAGATCTAACAAAACATTAGGCTAAATAAAAAGGAACTTAACAAATGTAATAAGAACATAAAACTAAAATGCTAACACTAGCAGTTAGATTTATATGCATTTTCTGTATGGAATGGGTTGCCTGGGCTAACCAGAAGGACCAGTAACTTAACATCATTTAATCACTAATCAAAATGCAAGACTAGACTCAGTCCACAGATGAGCGTAGGACACAATAATCTTATTTATAGAAGGAGTGTTTGTAACATATTAAAGATATAATAAACTACCAAATCCATTTCTTACTAAATACAATGGAAATATCCCAAGATATCTGGAGATCCATAAAATTAAATTTTTTAATACCAATTTTTGTTTAAACATGACCTATTTAATACATATAGATATTATCTTTTCTTGTGAGGGATATTTGTTAATGAACATTTTTGGTGGAGATTGCTAAAAAATAAATAATATAGTCATACTATTATCTAATATTCAAACTCTTTAGTATATCTTCAGGCTCATATAAGGATTGGAAAAGTTTGGGAAAACTTTTATTTTCAGTTTTGGTTAAGTTTTTAAAATCTTACCAAAGTTTAGGAATTGTATTAAATTAGTCAAAGCAGCATACACAATATTATTTAAAAATGAAAGTAATTATTTCTTTAAGTAATAGATCTACTTAATATCTAGTAGTAGTTTTTGTTTTCAGAAATTATTTTAATAACTGTTTCTATGAGATACATGAGCACTGAAAAAATCCATTAATTGATTCTTCTATTTGGACTATCAATCTATACACACTAGAAGTTACTATTGGCAATTTACACATACCAATAGACAAGGCTGTTAATTATATTTGGGAAGTACTTTTTTTTTAGTTAGGGAATTTTATAAGATTTTAGAATAAGAGTCCTAAAATCTTCTTGTAAATATTTAGTGATATATTTACCCATATATCCATGTCACTCATCAAATTATTAATTTATAGCACTTTTCCTTATTAATAGTAGCCCTTTTGATTGACATATAGGTCTTTTCACATAGGGCCTAGGTCTTTTTTTAGGCCTACATATATTTTGGTTTAAATATTGTCAACAAAATGAATAAACAATTGAGGAGAAATGAAATAATTATCTGTAAGAATATCTATTCCTTTATCTTATAAATTTACAGACGTTCCTTCTAGATAGAAGATTATTACCTCCACTAGGCCCAAAACTCCAGCAGGGCGACAGGGATCCGTCGGTGGCAGGGCTAGAACCCGCGACCTGTCAGTTGGTTTTTGGTTGACAGTCCGGTGAACTAACCGCTGGACCAGCCGGTTTCACTTTAATAAGGCTTTTTGAATTATAAAAGTACTTTATTTACACCAGTGAATGACAGGCTGGTTACAAACTTGGCAGTACGAAATAAGTTACAGATATCTTGTGTCTGTTCTTGATATGATCTTATTACAAAGAACTTGTTTTTTTATGTGATCTACTGTGTATAAAATACAAATAATCGTATAAAAATAATATAATTATATTTTAAATTATTATAATAAATAATGCAAAAGCTAAGCTTAACAATGACTTCTTCCAAAACATGGTTGATCTATATTTAGTAGCTAACACAGATCACCTTTTACATTTAAAAGTATTTTTTTTTTAAAGTGAAATTTTAAGGGAGATCACTAAATAATTTTATTATATAATACAAAAAAAGCATTACTACATGAGTTATTGTCCTTTAGTTTAATAAAGCAGAGGACTAGACACAAAACACATTTCATCTAATAAATTTCATAAAAACATATCCTCCAAAGTACTCCTTGTTTTTATCGTTGTTTCTATCAAAATACTGAAATGGAATTCAGACAATTAATTCTCTGCATGTATTTTAATTGACTGTATAATGCAGATGATAAATTGTCTGAATTCCATGACAGTATTCTGAAAAAGAAATAAATTTTAAATACATTTTACAAAACATAAAACACTTAAAGCAATGACTACAATAAAGATTTCAACAATGTAATGTAACAATGTAAATTTATTTTTATTTTTCTCCTATAAAAACTGAAAACGTTTAATTGCTGGTTTCATTTTCTTATTGAGCACTTTAACAGTCTTTGAATGGTCTCTAGAACTTCAGATACTATTGTGTTGGGCCACTCATTCAGCACACAATCTTGATAAGGAAATAGTTGTAATAGTAAAATATATATGTTGCAACAATTAATGCTAATAAGTAGGTAACGTAATAGAAACTAGAAAAATAGGAGGTTTAAATTTGAAAAAGAACAACATCTGCCTTTTATTATAGGCTATCCATATGATTTCCATAACACCCATAAATTTACATCAAGTTTTCTAACATACTTATAGTTTAGAAGATAAATATAGAATGCACATTTTAATTAGGATGATTATAATAATTATATTAATAATAATAATGTTTAAAGCTGAATTGGTAAATGTTAAAACAACAACATTAAAATAGAGTAATTGCAAAAAAAAAAAAAATACAAATAAATTGGTAGGTAAATTGTAAGTAGCTTGTTTTGTCTAATGAACTTGAACTAATTCAACTAGAGACTAATTAATAGTACCATTTTTAAACTCACAATATTGGTAAAGAAAAACAAACTTATACCCTTGATAATAAAACAATCTAGACATTTCAACAAAACCTTATTTTGCCCATGAGATCCTTCCATATTCTGTAGTCTAGTGCAATTGTTAAGAAAAGAAATTGTTCATGATCTTTTAAAATTAACAGTAAAATTGCAGGTAATAAATAATTTGAATTAAATACTTAATAATCAAAACAAAATTTAAAACCAAGAAACAAGTTTTACCTATTCATGAAGCTGTTTCTGAAACTCTGAAAAATTAAAAAAAGATAATTCAGTGACAATTACAGTAATAGATTCATTTTGGCAAACATTTTAAAAAATGTCTATTCTGCAATAAAATACAATTTGTACTAGACTCTATAGAAGCACATTATAATTAGCACACATCTCACTATTAGCTTTTTACCAAGCAAATAAATTGGTTTATCAATAATATACATTTTTTCATCTCTTACCTTCTGTTGTCTTTTGGTAGGCTTTTCTTGATTGACCAACCACAGAAGTAGCAAATAATTCTATAGATTCAGATGGAATTGAGCTAATAAGAAATTTAAAAAATAAATGGCATTTGGAAATTATCCAAATGTGAGAATAAGCTCATTCAAATATCCTTTATATAAATGACATTGAGCTTTAATCCTGTGCATACAAAAAATTAATATATTTGAATAATTTCCCCCTAAACTTCCAATCAAACCGAAAATAGATTTTAAGTTTGAAAACCAATTATCGTTTTTAATGTTATTACTACTTCGCTCTTTGCTTTCTTTCCTCTAGTGTTTCTTGGTTTAATGATTTAACTTTTGCTATACCACTTGTCAAATGAATATTTACTAGTAAAGAGCCTTGCAGCTCTTTGTGGATTTGTTCAAGTTTTTAAAATGTTTACTTTAATTGATGGGTCCCATAGAGAACAAGAATACTCTAGTATAGGTCTAACAAATGTAAGAACGGTTTTCAGTTCTATGTTTTTATTACATTTATAAAAATTCCTTTGAAGCCTTATGTTTTGTTTGATTTTGTAATTACTTCATCAATATGTTGATTTGAAAACTTAATAATTTATTTTTACTCCTAAATACTTTGCATTTTTAGTTTGGATTAGACTAAGTAGTTTTTTTTGTATTTACCCCTATTTGTTCCTTTTTTTTGTATTTACTCTAATCAGTTGATACTTTTCTGTTTGGAAAGACATACTCCAGTTAGATTCCCATTTTTGTAGTTCATCTAGGTCTTTTTGTAAGATTTCAGTAATTGTTTCCGTTTTTCTTTGTCCTGTAAATGACATAAAAATCTGCAAATAACCATTATTTTGTTCCTGTATTTATAGAATGTTTTGAAAAATCTAGTAGTATAGCATGCATTTGGTCATTATTTTCTAATAGTAATTATTTAAAGTAATTATAATCTACTATTATCTTTTCACAGGAGACAATACATAAAAGCTATTCTCTATGTTCTCCTTATTTCATTGTTGCCAGCGAGCAGCTCTCATCACAAAGACCCGACACCACCAACTTAGTACTTTTGTTAAGTGTATATTGGCAAGACTAGGGTCAAATCTAAATAACTCAACATCCTTGAGTAGGCTAAATTATAGTGCTACACATCTGTCAGGTTGTCTGTACTTCACCAGATACTCATTGCCCACCAGAGCCTTCACTTCATATCCACACATCCATACAACAATGGCAGTGGAAGCAAAGGACATTAAATACCTTGGGTAAGTATGGAAATCTTTTTTCTTATGGCTTTCATGACTCATTCATCTATCAGCACTATGTAAGTGTTAATATACTTATTATGATACCACACTTACAGTTTTAAGAAGTTTTCTTTCTTAAAATATTTTTGTACAAATAAGTCTTAGTACAGCTATTCCAAAATACTAAATACTGAGACTTGCTTTCATGTTTACACATTTCTGTGTGAAAACTTATTTGTATAAGTTCTTATTTCCCGGATTGGAATTCAGCAGTCCTTAAAACATTAAAATGCTAGACTAAACTTAAACCACAGATAAGCCTAAGATTTATATATATAGAAAGAAAATTTATAACATTTAAGATACCATATAAGATAACAACTAGGATAACATATAAGATAACATATAGGATAGCATATAAAATAACATAGGATAACATATAAGATAACATAATAAAACATATAACATTTAAGATAACATAAGATAACAGATTAGATAACATATAAGATAACATATAAGATATAACAATTAGGATAACATTTAAGATAACATATAAAAAACATAAGATAGCATATTCAATAACATATAAGACATCATTTAATATAACATACGAGATAACATATTTGATAACGTATAAGACAACATTTAAGATAATAAATGAGATAATATATAGGGCCTAAGATGGTATAAACATATGGAACGGTCATTAAATGTCACTCTCTTACAAATTGAAGTCTTTTTGTATGTATATAACTTTCTCCTATCCCTGGACAAGGGCGATCATTGGGGCACATTGTACTCTCTAGGCTATTTATTTGTAGACTATAGGCCTACTGCATACCCTACTAATTGTATAAGAATAGTTTGTTGCGCAAATTTGATTCGCTATTAAACCAAGAATACACGTATCATGACTCTCTCTCTCTCTCTCTCCACTCTGTTTCTCTGTTTCATGTCTTTAAAAATAACTATTATCCTTTATTTTCCTTTTTAAAACAAGTAGCCTAATCATAACAACTATACACATGGAGCTAATTAACCTTAAGAACATGTGATCATAACATATATTACTTACGTACTGCCCGTATCGCCGTGGCCGCAAATGTCTCTAACAATGAATCCTGTATGCTCTTTAGGTCACGATGGACTATATTTGAATATCTGTGCACTTGGGAATTTTTTGAAAAGTTCTACAATGTTTAATGCCCATGTGTGTGCTTAAATAGACAAGTAGGAGTGTCCTCTCTAGGGCGCAAATCTACCTCTAGGTAGAGGGGATAAGAAGAGAGAAAGATGTTGCCCATGCACCTGGTGAACCCTAAGACTAAGAGAAAGTTGTTGCCCTTACGGTTATAGGCATCAGATCAGCGGTGTCGTTGGAGTTGCCAGTAGCATCCATGACTGGCAGCACACTGGCTTATGGATTCCGGTTCCTGATTTGGTCTTGGAGTTTAACTTCCATAGCTTTTTTTCATGCATGAATAGAAATATACCTAACTGAATGCGTAATCCCTATAACTTATGCAGAGTCACTAAAAGTGAAGCTCGCGGCTAACGTCATTTTCTTTTGACTAAAGGCAGCGATCACTACTATAGTGAAAAAGAAACAACCGATAACGTATATCAACAATATATGTGTATAAATCCATAGGCTATATACAAAGTAGAATGTGTGTGTGGTATCCGATCGTCATTGGTCAATTGGAAGACACGTGACCTCATTGTCTCATATATTATTGCTTTTGCTATCTCGCGTTCTCCATGTAGCATACTGTTAATACCAGTGTACACCATCTGTTGGCTAGACTGGTGTCATGATATTAATGAGTTACCTTCTTAGACCTCTGTGATTGTTTCTCTGTTTTCTTCAATTATTTCATAAACATTTCAATCTTTAACATATAAATCAGATTTTAACACCTATCTTCCATAGCTTAATGGTTAATTGGTTAGCGTATCCGATTGTCATGTGGGCGACCTGGGTTCAATTCCGCTCAGATAGCATTATTTTTTTTATTTCCACTAACCCAGGAGTCGGCAACCCAAGGTGCCAGACTTGACACGCAGAACGATTTACAGTGGCACGCGAGAGACCTCCGAGAATTTTTTTTTTAATGCAAATGAGTATAATGAATGGGTGCTGCGTGGCGAACTGCATGGGAATAACCCTGGACGTCGACTGTTTTAGTTCAGGAATGTGTGTATGCAAAGCTCTCATCATTGGACTTGCGATTTGTGATTGAATCTATTAAGATAGTAAATTGTATAGTCTCTTCTAGAAGAAAGTGATACGGAGTATTGGTAAAGTATTCTCATTCAAAGTATTGGTCGTGGAAGGTGATAGCTCCTGCTTTGGTCCGGTCATGTCTGGAGTTCCACAGGGTTCGGTGCTGGGGCCCACTCTGTTCTTGATCTACATCAATGACCTGGGAGACGGGATCCACGCCAGGGTTCGTCTTTTTGCAGATGATACCATCCTGTATTCTCACATTGAGAGCCCCAATGACGCTTTATATCTACAGGGCGACCTCAATAGGTTGGAGACCTGGGAATCAAAATGGCAAATGACGTTCAATGTTGATAAGTGCAACCTCCTCTCTATTTCAAGGAAGAGGACTAGGATCCCCACCAGCTATACCTTGCATGGTCACACTCTTGAGAGGGTTTCAGATGCCAAGTACCTTGGAGTTAACATCACAGAAAAACTCCACTGGGGCACACATGTCCAATCTATTGCTGCCAAAGCAAATAGAGCTTGCGCCTTCGTCCAAAGGAACCTCAAGGGATGCTCCACCAGGATCCAGACCCATTGTTATAAAAGTTTAGCTCGTCCCATCCTGGAGTACGCATCGACTGTATGGGATCCTCATCAACAACACCTGATATCTAAGCTAAAGATGACCCAACGTCGAGCGGCACGTCGTATCTTACAGGACTACGGCCTTAAAACTAGCGCCTCAGCTTTGGTGGCCCAACTCCAACTGGAGCCCCTACATCATCGCAGAGCGATAAACAAGGTCACCACTATTTACAAGATCGTGAACCGCCACGTGGAAATGTCCACTCAGCCAGGCCGTATCCAACAGGTGTCCCGCTCTACCCGAGGCCATCAGCTCAAGCTGCATGTCCCACATGCACGCACCGACGTCTACAAATATTTTTTTTTTCCGTCAGCCATTAGGCTGTGGAACACCCTGGACCAGGCCTCCATCACTGCCCCTACAGTTCAGGCTTTTAAATCGTCACTGAAGGGCTGGTCTAAAAACCTAAAGTGACACTCTGTCATCTGTTTATAATTGTTGTTTGTGATGCTTTTTATTTTATGTGTATTTAAATTGTGGACTCTTTCCTCGGTTCTAACGGGGTCTCCACAGTATTATGAAGAAGAAGAAGAAGAAGTATTGGATAGATTCGTTCCTTGTCTGAATCAATTAAGGTGTATCTTTCCGGTATTGAATGAGAAGAAGTGACTGTTGAAGCCGATGTTTGTGAATGACATGCCGACACATTTCAGTGAGTTTAACATGCATTTACAAGGCATATGAAGTGTTGGATCACTGGAATGGTTTTGCATTAAAACTGAACATATCTTGCTGTGAAATCAATTTGAAAACATTTAACTCTTTCCCTAATTTAAGGCAAATTAAGATAGATGAGCATTTTCAGAAGTAAATTGAAGCTCTCAATGCGGAGTTTTCTCAACATAGGCAAGACTCCCAAATTCATCGAGTATGTTTCCACACCACATCAAGCTGCACCGGCTTTATCTTACTACAAACTACTTAGATGTTGATATTTTTTATTGTTGAGGAAAATGACATATTTTTTTAATTTTAAACATCAGAAATATGACGATTTGCGTGAAAATCTGAAAGGAAGCTGCTTATGAAAGTCATCTGTTGTCAACTGCAAGGCATTCATTCTACTTTCAGCTTTTGATTTAATTTACACTAGTGAACATATTTTATCACATATGAAAGCTGTTTCAAGCATACCAAGAGGTCATTTAAACTTGACTACTCAGAAATAACTAAATATGTTCCTGACATTAAACAATTAGCGAAGAGCATTCAAGGAAAATGTGCTCATTAATTAGTACATGCTAATTACATTAAAAAGAAATTGCATGCTCATCTCTTTTAATTAAAAATAAATATAACTATTTCTAAAACAATTTTTTATTTTTTTTATTGTAATTAATATAACAGGCTTATTTACTAGCATTTTATTATGTAATTGTTGAATTATTAATAAAAAAAAAATTCCTTAAATCGACTGTATTATTGCAGAAAATGTTTATTTACAACGTAAATTAATTTTATGCATCAAATCGGGCGACATTGCAGGTAAACGGGCGACATTGCAGGTATTGGCGAGCCAACACGATAATGATCAGAGGGGAATTCCGCAGTGGGAAAACAAATAGTGTGTCCCTGGACATAAGAGCCGGAAGGCTAGTCCGGTTATTTCAAGGCAATTCTAGTACGGTGCGACTGATTGACCTTGCTTGGATTACATGCATGACCTGCTACCGCTTTATATAAACCGGCACTAATGGCACAATCTCACAGTCGGGGGCGTAAATTGCAGTTGACTCTCGACTAAAAAAAAGAAAGGTGAAACCGAATGTCCAGCTGAATAACTGGACTTCTGGGAGAAGGCTGACCCACCTTTTTCTTTTCAGAGCAAAGCAAAAATCCAGTAGAATATCTAGGCCTAAAGTTTTCTCTAACCCTGTCCATACTCTCATACTGTCCTATTAATGTCCTTTTTTAAAAATTTAACTAGCTCTATTTCTTAAAGGTACACATGCGTTGATCCAGTGGTGACCTGTGACCTCTTTCACGTCAGTGATAGATTGTTGACAACTGAATCTCTTCGACTAGCTGGCTAGATCTGTTCGGACTCTCGGAGTAGGGTAGTTGGTTAACTCTTGGGTTCATACAGCGATCTTTGTCTGGTGCAGATGACATCGTGCTAAATGAGAATAATGCATCCTATTTCGCATAGTTAAAGACTTGAAAAATGATAATGCAAAAGATATGCACTGTCTGAATTACTCAACAAAAGCTAATAATATGATTTTTAGCATGATGGCTTATTACTTATCGGTAGTGACGTGAGTTTATCTAAAATCATTTTCAAGAGTTTAGCTAAAGATACTCACACAATTGAAAATAAAAGAAGAGAAAAAACGTTTTCATACAAAATTCAATTTAATGATATAACTTTCGGGTTTAGTATTTCAACAACAGAAAGGAAATACTTGTAAAATAAAGTATGCATTCCTATAGAAGCATAACGGGTATCTTTACGATAAAAGATGTCCATCCTAGAAATCAGCAGTAGATGCAAACAATTTGGCAGAATTTTCCAGCACTTGTAGTTTCTCTGTTCAGAATTGTGGGATGTGAAAAAAAACTTCACTATTACATAGTTGGCTGAGACACCGGGTATACTTGTAACACCTTAGAGTTTATAGGTATGAATTATTTGTTCTTCTATTAATCTGGAAAAAGTGCTTAAAGTGGGGCATTTTTCTTAAAAGTTTGCTCACCTTAGCATCGAAAACCTGGCCACGCCACTGATTGTAAGCATACGTAAAGAGTGTAACCAGGTCTGAGTAGTTTAAACAATATTATGGCGTCGGTATTACTTCCGAAAACAGAAAAAAAAACGCGATTGCGCTTTCTGTTCTGTGGGTTTGGCCACATGGCAGTTGTGATTTAATTGCGACCAGAGTTTTTTCCTTATCCTAGATGGGCTGACAGCCCCATCTACCAGAGGCAGACGTTTTTTCTTTGAGTCGCCAGTGTCTTTTCTCCTGTTAAGTTGAGACTGAGCCACTTATATTTAGATGCCGGATTTGTTTATAAGGGGTATCTGAGACGCTAACGGTTTAATTTGTTTAAAAATGGGGGCCTAAAATGAAAAGATGTTTTATTTATTTCTTAAAAAAAAATATTTAAATGAAAATGTCCTCTTTTTAAAATAATCTTTTCCTTTTTATAAACTATAGTTCACTTGTATAAAACTTTGAAACAACAACAATAGGGTTTCATTATGTGTGTGATATTATTGCCGTTCTCCAGACCCAAAGGTAGTGCGGTTGCCCATAACCCTGCTATACACTACTGTACCCTAGTCCCCTAACTATTCATGTCTCCCTCATCTAATGAAGATCGATTGTGTACAGCCTCCAACTCCACGCTCCACATCGCGCGTGCGTTGAAAACATGACTACTGCCCCCCCCCCCCCCCCTCATCCCGCTGGCTGCCCCAATCATCACTGTTGGAGTCGTCTTGGACGAGTAGACTACAGTGCAAGTTTGGATATCTCTTTAGTTCGGATCTCTAGTTTCACATTTGATTATTTCGCCCATTTCTCGGATCACGTGTCCTTGGTTTCTACTGTTAAACCGTAACATTGGGTAATTAAGTCTGTTAATTTTATATCCATTAGCCAGATATAATTGGCGATTTAAAGGTCTATGCATATTTAAATATAATAACCTCTATATCTACGGTATATAATAATCATTAGGAAATATCTAATGAATTTATTGTTATTATACTGTCAAGTTGTTTTGAAAGTTGATTACCGGTATAAAGAAAGTTGATAATGAAAGGGTTGATTGTATAAACAAGCGCCACTGATTCCTTCAAGAAGAACTTAAAAACTCATTATTTCAATATTTATCTCAGTTAACATGCTTTAGAGCCCCACTGTCTTACTTATATGTTAGGTCGGTTATTTTGTTTTAGTTGTTTGATTTGTTCTATGTTTGTAATGTTTTGAATCATCATTTAGTTGATTTTTTTAAATCTCTTGGCCTATAGAGTGTATCTGTGTTCTTTAATTGTTATGTTAAATGCGCTCTGAGCTTACAGTATGTTTGTTGGCAGCGCTATACAAATGGCATCATTATTATTTATTTATTATTATAAATGGTAGGCTACAAACTGATTCGACTCTTTTAGTTTTTATTCAACTGTTTCATTAGCATAACTCGTTTGTCAATACTTTCTTAATTGATTCAAATGTTCTAGATCAGGGGGGTGGCAACATTTTGATAAGAGTGTACCAAAGAAGGATTTCTAATTCATTCAGCGTGCCAACAGCCTAGTAGTCATCCTGCTTTACCACTTAAATTTTCTGTGTAAGAGACTTGAAGTGCCGTTTTTGGGAGTCTTCCAGGTGCCAATGAAAAAGGCTCTGCGTGCCAAGTGTGGCACGCGTACCGTAGATTGCTGACCCCTGTTCTAGATGACTGTTTAAAATGAATGAAATTCTCTCATTTTCAGCCTTTTTACTAGTTCATTTATTTTACTTTGGATTTAAAAATAATTATAGTAAAAAATCATTGACAAAACTAAACTATTGAACACATTTTTTTTAAAGGCAAGCTGGGCAGAGGATAATAGGCCTAGGCCTTTAGGCTAGATTCTACCAGCATGACAGTTAGAATTTTTTTTTTCTCACCAACATAAAAAAACACAGTCATAACTCAATATTAACCCAATTATAAGTAAGATCATTCTTCTGTTTTATCTAATAGTGTTGTGAAATAATGAAAACCTTTTTTTTAAACTTATTTGTTAGAAAGCTTTTTATGCGCACTCGCACAAAGCAAGAGTTATCTTTTCATCACCTTGTGTTATTGTTATTGGTTGTTCAAACTTCAAGCTGGCGTTTTGTTTGATACATAACTTATATTGGCGTTTTGTTTGATACATAACTTACATTGGCGTTTTGTTTCGATACATAACTTACATTGGAGTGTATTGGACTAGACATACAACTTTCAGAAACTCTACGTTAGTGCAACATAACGTAGAATAAACTTTTCGAATTATTTCATTTTGGGAGGACACAATGAATAAATTATATACATACTCTTTGGTGACTTGATCGTTGGAGACATTTATTTAATCATAATGATAAGCATACATAAGCAACTCTACCAGCAGGGGAGGCTAGATGTGTGACCACATTTTCAACACGAGTAGACCTATTGAGGGTTTTCTAAAAAAAAAAACACATTAAAAATAGTATTTTTTGAAATATTTCAACTTTTTTTTTATAATAAACTAGTGGTTATGCCCGTCAAAATGACGGAGAAACGAATGACTACAATGTGTCTTGTTAAGGGAGAAGAAAAAAAAAATACAATAAAAACTGCAATGAGAAAGTTTCTTTCGGTATTTAGTTTTTGTTCTTTTTATTGTGTCCAGTCACCCTGGCCATGGCACATGCATAAAAATTGTTGCTGCCAAGCTTCTGGTATTAAAAATTAATCACTTATAGATTGTCCTTTGTAATTTGTATAATTTAATTGATAGATTGTATAAAGTCGCTCATTAAAGGATGTTCTCAATAGCGACGTGAATCCATGAAATAATTAAAGCATTTGGTTACTATTACTTAAAATTAATATAACAAAGCAAACATCTACCCTTAATGAAGTGATATACATTACGCCATACGCTAGTTTTATTTTTAAAGTACAACATTAAAACTCTCCAAGCCAAATTACTGGTGCGTACCTTTTATTAAGGAGATTACACCGCGTTAATAAACAACTGAATGCAGGGGGGAAAACCCGATAAGGCCTAGCGTTCAACATAGTAAATGAACGTTTAAAGGGAGATCATTCTGAAATGACGCTCAGTTTAGAACTTTAACATACGGTGATTATCAATAGGTCTAACAGTCTAAGTATATTAAAACAAAATAATTTAGGAATTAAGCAATATTGTTTATATAATATAAAATTTCTTTTACAGGACGTTTCCAATTTATACTTTTAACTTTTGGCCCGATTAGTTAAACGGCTTAGGAGCCTATAGAGCACAAACATATAAATAAAAAAAATCTACAAACATATATATAAACAAACTCACGGTAATTATGTATATTGATGACAAATATTGAAAAAACAACATTAGTAAATAAGAGAATGAAGTTAAAGCATTAAATAATTTGAAAAAATCAAGAGCTACATGCAGCTCTTAGAGCATCATTTGTCCACCCCCTGAACTAGACTTATATAGCCAGCAAGGGGAGAGAAGACTGATATAAAAACCAAATTCTTATGTAGCGGTGTATAAATAAAAACGCAAGCAAGCTTAGAAAGAGGTTTTAAAACAAGCTCTTAGTGTTCAATTTGTCGTAGGCCTGTATCGAAAATCGTTTTATAGATCGGCTATCTCATTCGACGTCAAATCCACAATAATGGACAAGGATATTTGAAAGTGGTTGAAAATTATATTGAAAAAAAAAAGTGGGTGCGGGTAGGGTTTGTAAAATTCACAAAACATTATATCCAATCATTCATTACAATTCTGTCTATAGGGACAAACCATTGAATATAATATACAATATCTTCCCGGTATCACTGAATGAAAATATGTTTAAAAGATATCTTTCAATACACAGCTTACTGTTGTTATTTTCTCAAAACTAGTTTTTGTGTAGAGATATTTTTTTTAAAATCAATTTTATATAGTCTACTTACATTATATTGTATTATACTTTTTAAATAAAAAATAACATATTTAATTAACATGTTCTATTATTCAGTCCCGACCATTTGAAGCATTACGTACGTTATTCAACCAAACTTTTTTCAGAGTTGGAAACAGTTACACATAGACTTTGTTTTCTACATTCAGGTTAAATTAGACGTTTACTGATGTCATTGCACATAACCCTTCCCGTACCGACCTACTTCTATCTATGCTGCCTTCAGTTCCGCTATATACGCGCCCGGGACTGTAAGGGTTAACTTTGTTTTCAACATTCAGGTTAAATGAGAAGTTTACTGTTGTCATTGTACATGAATTTTGTTTTCAACATTCTGGTCAAATTAGAAGTTTACTGTTGTCATTGCACATGGACTTTGTTTTCAACATTCTGGTCAAATTAGAAGTTTACTGTTGTCATTGCACATGGACTTTGTTTTCAACATTCTGGTCAAATTAGAAGTTTACTGTTGTCATTGCACATGGACTTTGTTTTCAACATTCAGGTTAAATTAGAAGTTTACTGTTGTCATTGCACATTGACCTTGTTTTCAACATTCTGGTCAAATTAGAAGTTTAGTGATGTCATTGTACATTGTCCTTGTTTTCAACATTCAGGTCAAATTAGAAGTTTACTGTTGTCATTGTACATGAATTTTGTTTTCAACATTCTGGTCAAATTAGAAGTTTACTGTTGTCATTGCACATGGACTTTGTTTTCAACATTCAGGTTAAATTAGAAGTTTACTGTTGTCATTGCACATTGACCTTGTTTTCAACATTCTGGTCAAATTAGAAGTTTAGTGATGTCATTGTACATTGTCCTTGTTTTCAACATTCAGGTCAAATTAGAAGTTTACTGTTGTCATTGTACATGAATTTTGTTTTCAACATTCTGGTCAAATTAGAAGTTTACTGTTGTCATTGCACATGGACTTTGTTTTCAACATTCAGGTTAAATTAGAAGTTTACTGTTGTCATTGCACATTGACCTTGTTTTCAACATTCTGGTCAAATTAGAAGTTTAGTGATGTCATTGTACATTGTCCTTGTTTTCAACATTCAGGTCAAATTAGAAGGTTACTGTTGTCATTGTACATGAATTTTGTTTTCAACATTCTGGTCAAATTAGAAGTTTACTGTTGTCATTGCACATTGACCTTGTTTTCAACATTCTGGTCAAATTAGAAGTTTACTGTTGTCATTGCACATTGACCTTGTTTTCAACATTCTGGTCAAATTAGAAGTTTACTGTTGTCATTGCACATTGACCTTGTTTTCAACATTCTGGTCAAATTAGAAGTTTACTGTTGTCATTGCACATGGACTTTGTTTTCAACATTCTGGTCAAATTAGAAGTTTACTGTTGTCATTGCACATGGACTTTGTTTTCAACATTCTGGTCAAATTAGAAGTTTACTGTTGTCATTGCACATGGACTTTGTTTTCAACATTCTGGTCAAATTAGAAGTTTACTGTTGTCATTGCACATTGACCTTGTTTTCAACATTCTGGTCAAATTAGAAGTTTGCTGCTGTCATTCTACATATACTTTGTTTTCAACATTCAGGTTAAATTAGAAGTTTACTGTTGTCATAGTTTTAATAGATATTTTAAAAATTCTTATTTACACACGCAGCTGACATCATTTATATCTTTAAAATCAAATTGAAATTTTTCAATTCTAATTATTTAAAAAATATTTATGTCTTTTCATTTTCTATGTCCAGACTGTAGTGCGTGTGCGTGTGCGTTTGTTGTAGAAATTGTGTAAATTGTGTATTGGCAAATGATTGGGTTTAGATAAGATAAGGATACTCTTGTTTCTATCGCATGTATTGCTGGCTGGAGTTATTTGCCCATTATTTTGGTCTAAACTTGAGGAGACTAGTTGCGTGATGTCTCCATTTGTTTATGTCAGGTCTGCACGAACACTAAGTCCCATGCTCGGTAAGCCAATGCTATTGTCATGGGAAAAAGTGCTTTAATTATATCTGCTTCACCCTTTTTTGTCTGCACAGTCAGACCTACCAATAAATATGAGATGGTTCCAATAGTGTTATGCTTCATAATTGAGGGGTATGTGTACTCCATTCATTAGGATAATTCTAGGTTAGGCTCCAATGTATGGAAGAATGGAGAAGACAAAGTCATGCAGGCAATTGCTATAATATAGATCTAGATCTAGGTGATTCCACAGAATAACAAAGATCCTGGTTTAGTGGTCGCAGACAAAATTATAAGAGATATTTATATCGACTGCTTACAACCAGAGACGCATTCAATAGATTAGTTATAGAACAACGTTTCAGGCTTTCCACTTATAGTCTCTACAACTTTGTCAAGGTATTTTATTCTCTAACACTTTTTTCTTTCTTCTTTCTTTCTGCTGTCTGTCTTTCTTTCTTTATGCTTTCTTCTTTCTGCTTTTTTTTTCTTTCTTTCTTCTTCTTTTTTTGCTTTCTAATTTCTTACTGCTTTCTTCTTTCTTTCTTTCTGCTTTCTTTCTGCTGTCTGTCTGTCTTTCTTTCTTTCGTTTTTCTTTCTTTCTGCTTTCTTCTTTCTTTCTGCTTTCTTCTTTTTTTCTTTTTGCTTTCTTCTTTCTTTCTTTCTTCTTTCTTTCTTTCTGCTTTTTTCTTTCTTTCTGCTTTCTTTCTTTCTTTCCCTTTTTTTCTTTTTGCTTTCTTCTTTCTTTCTATCTGATTTTTTCTTTCTTTCTCTCTATTTTCTTTTTTTTTTGCTTTCTTCTTTCTTTCTTTCTTCTTTCATTCTTTCTGCTTTTTTCTTTCTTTCTGCTTTCTTCTTTGTTTCTTCTTTTTTTTTGTTTTTGCTTTCTCCTTTCTTTATTTCTTCTTTCATTCTTTCTGCTTTTTTCTTTCTTTCTGCTTTCTTCTTTGTTTCTTCTTTTTTTTTGTTTTTGCTTTCTCCTTTCTTTATTTCTTCTTTCATTCTTTCTGCTTTTTTCTTTCTTTCTGCTTTCTTCTTTGTTTCTTCTTTTTTTTTGTTTTTGCTTTCTCCTTTCTTTATTTCTTCTTTCATTCTTTCTGCTTTTTTCTTTCTTTCTGCTTTCTTCTTTGTTTCTGCTTTTTTTTTGTTTTTGCTTTCTTCTTTCTTTCTCTCTATCTTCTTTTTTTTTGCTTTCATTCTTTCACTCTTTCTTTTTTTTCCATTTTTTCTTTCTTTCTCATCCTGTCAATCAGTTTGACAGATCTCCTGTCTTCCATCTATCTACCTGTATGTCTTGCTTAAAACTTTTTTTTCTATAAATATAACGTGTATGTCTTTGGTTATCATGTGCATGTTCAAATGGCCGAAGCGATAACCTCACACGTAGAGTCTAAATATGTCAGACTAATCATAATGTGCGTTCAGGAAAGATGAGCCCCATTCTGCAGTGTTTCTCTTTTCTAGTAATACTATACAAGTACAAATAACTTTATATTCTATTATCGAGTGAAAATAAAATTGACCACAAGATATATTGTCAATTTCTCAAGCCTGGGATTGCATTAATTAGCTGAGAACATATTTTATTGAAGTCAGTAAAGCGATTTTATGGTCGGCTGCTTAGATGGATTGGTTTTATTCGATGCTTGACATTACTGAAGTATTTTTTATAATATCCTTATGCTCTGAGTATTTGCCCATGGTCATGGTCTAAAGACCTGTTCTCTGCCTAGAATTACAAAGAACGTGGAAACTTTGCATTACCATTCGGAATACGCGGTTGGTCGAATTCTGATGAAATGTCTTTTCTAAACCAAATGATAATAGATCTTGTGTAGACCACACCATTTTCTTGCATTGCGTGACTTAAGGCCAAGATTTTACAATTTACTACATACAAAAAAGAGAATTAATTGTATAGTTATTGATCTGCAGCATTATAAAATATTGCCAATGTTTCTAATGCTAAGTGAATGTGAATCTTCCACTAATGGCTGTCTGGAGACACTGAACACTTGCATGACAATAGACTCACCGTTACATTTGGTGGCGTCAGACTTGGGCTAAATCTTCCACAAGTAGATTGGGGATAATACCATTGACCTGACACCCCACGCCATTTACAGCCCTCGCTCAACCCCTCGGAGAAACCGAAAAAATTCTATCGTCTCCCATTCTCCCCCGTGTATCTCCCGTAATCCTACGTCTCAGACCCATCCATTAGCCAACAGGGGCTAAAGTAGATTTAATGCCTCGCTAGCTGCGCTGTGCTTCTAGTGTTCTAATTCTTCTGAAGAAGACAGTGGCTGCTGATCCCCTAGTCTGACGCCTACAATAAAACATAGTGTTTACACCTCAATCATAATAGAATTGTATTTATAGTTAATTGTAGGATTAGATAGTGTTTGAACCGAACAAAAAAACAAGGCAGTTTTAACAGGTCTCGTGGAACTTTTTGTACCTTATTGGCAATTTGAGCTGGTACATACTTTGTGAGTTGGTCTAAAATACCAATAAACTAGTCAAATACACTAGTTGATTTATTGTCCAATTTAGTTTTTTTTCCTCTCAAGGGAATTAACTTGCCACTGTTTCCATACATTTCAAGTGATTGAGGTTGTGTTAAGGGTTTCCAAAAAATCCCCCAATGTATATCGTCTCTTGTTCAAATTTCTTGACCCGTGGTCAAATTTAAGGGGCGGCCATAAAGGAAAAGTGTATAAAGGACATCACGTGTTAAACTATGATCATTGAATATAGACAATGTAGGAGGCATGAAACTAAACAACACTTTATAACAAAAGGAAACACAGAACATGTTTTGACAGATGTGCAATGAACGTGAACCTCAGTGACTGAACGAATCGATCCAATACATTTAACCTCAGTGACTGAACGAATCGATGCAATACATTTAAATGCATGACTTGTTTTGTTGTACAACTTCCTTATTGTTACACGTTTTCAATCCAAGAAAGAGTTTTCCAATGATATTATTATTGACTAGGTACAGAGCCAACATATACCATCACAACAGCTGACATGAAAATACAGTCCCATTCATTTCAAGATAATCAAATGGCATGGACATGAATTGAAAGTTATTTTACTTCAGTTAACTTTGACCTTTTCAGTGTCTCGAGGATGAAATCTCTATGGTCAGGCTCTTTGTTCAGAATACTCGACGCGAGCCTTCCGTCGTGGGAAACGTCTGCTGTTTCTTCTTCTCTTTTTCATACCAGAGATTTCAGATAATATGAATTTATCACACTGTTCAATGTTCTAGAAATGTATGTCTTTGTTACGAATGGGTCAAACGCAAGGATTAGCTTTCACCTAGATATAAAAACACACATTTTCACACATACATTCACATACACTTTTTTTCTCATTCACACTTTTGGTACATTCACACATTCAAAAACACATTTTTTTTTCACACACATTCACTCACAAACTTTTTCACGCACATGAAGAACACTCGTACACTTTCACTTATTTTCATATATAACCGCAGAAACATTTTAAGACTCATTCACGCACAACCGTTTCCATACACATTTATACATTCATTCTTTTAAATGCATTCACACCTACAAAGTCTATCACACCCATTCAGACATAAACGAAAATAATTGCTTGTACTCATTCACACACTCTTACACACAAAAAAAAGTACCTTTTCTTATAAGTTTACAGACTTTCCTTCTAGAAAGAAGATTATTACGTCCACTAGGCCCAAAACTCCCGCAGGGCGACAGGGATCCACCGGTGGCAGGGCTAGAACCCGCGACCTGTCAGTTGGCAATTCAGGTTTCTTCTACAAGAAAATAGCAGGTTTACATTCGGGCTGGATAGGCCTATATTAGAAATCCTACTTTAGCAAGCTATGATCAAAAGGTTGCTCTAAACTATTTATAATCGACTTTTATATTTGGCGCAACGTGCTAACGACTTTGCATTCGCCTCGAATATTTTCTGCTTAAACCATTAGAATTCTTCTATTTCTCCGCATACGTTTATTAGGGTAAGGTCTATGCATTGGTGTAAAGTATAAAGGAACAATTCCGCATAATCTAAAGTGTAGCCTATGTGTTCTGAATAAATCTCCACATTTAACAGATTTATGCCCATGCATTTACATTTTAACTCCCAGACTATAGTCTTTATTGTCGTTGTGTTAACATAAGGTTTAAAAAAAAAGTAATGTTTAATTTAGGTCATATTTAGGTCATATTTTACAATCATTTTACCACATGGCTTATTGTTTTTGTATATTAGTGAAATTATTTAAAAATTAGGATATTCTAAAGCTAATGTATTACATAATCCAAAAGCACTTATTCTAATGTTAATGATTGTTTTCTGTGCTTTGTCATCCTCATCATGAGCAGCCATGCCGGTTGGAGTAGGCGATCATGTCATTCCACGTATATTTACTTCTAGCAAACTCTAGCATTTTCTGTTGTTTTTTGCCAAGCCATGCCATTCCGTTTTATCATCTAATATCTTCCTTCTCTGTCTTCATCTGCATCTCTTTCCCTCGAGCTTTCCAGTTGTTATAATGTTTTCCATTTTTTCTTATTATGTGGCCTACTAATTTTGATTTCCTCTTCTTGGTCTTTACAAATAATTCTCTATTAGCATTTGACATTTTGAGCACCTCCACATTAGATGTTTTCTCTGTCCGTGCAACTAGCTGTATTCTTCTATCATGCATAGTATATAACCAATACACAGTGAAGAATATAACTTTTTATACTAAACAAAACTTGAAAAAATCTGTCTAGTAGAAATTAAAATATTAAAATAGTTCCCATTCATTCTGCTCACTGCTCTAACTCTAACTCTAATGCAGACGTAGTAGATCTATTCATGTCATACTCATACAGAGGTAGCAGATCTATTCGTGTCTTACTCATACAGAGGTAATAGATCTATTCGTGTCTTACTCATACAGGGGTAGTAGATCTATTCGTGTCTTACTCATACAGAGGTAATAGATCTATTCGTGTCTTACTCATACAGGGGTAGTAGATCTATTCGTGTCTTACTCATACACAGGTAGTAGATCTATTCGTGTCTTACTCATACAGAGGTAGTAGATCTATTCGTGTCTTACTCATACAGGGGTAGTAGATCTATTCGTGTCTTACTCATACAGAGGTAGTGGATCTATTCGTGTCTTACTCATACAGAGGTAGTAGATCTATTCGTGTCTTACTCATACAGAGGTAGTAGATCTATTCGTGTCTTACTCATACAGAGGTAGTAGATCTATTCGTGTCTTACTCATACAGAGGTAGTAGATCTATTCGTGTCTTACTCATACAGAGGTAGTAGATCTATTCGTGTCTTACTCATACAGAGGTAGTAGATCTATTCGTGTCTTACTCATACAGAGGTAGTAGATCTATTCGTGTCTTACTCATACAGAGGTAGTAGATCTATTCGTGTCTTACTCATACAGAGGTAGTAGATCTATTCGTGTCTTACTCATACAGAGGTAGTAGATCTATTCGTGTCTTACTCATACAGAGATAGTAGATCTTTTCGTGTCTTACTCATACAGAGGTAGTAGATCTATTCATAGCTCACTCATACAGAGGTAGTAGATCTGTTCATTGCTCACTCATACAAAGCTAGTTGATTTATATTCCAGTCCTTCTTATGAAGACCTAGTTGGATGATTTAGAAATACTTATCAAGTTATCTGCTAAGTAACAGTACAGGTGTACTTATCAAGTTATCTGCTAAGTTACAGTACAGGTGTACTTATCAAGTTATCTGCTAAGTTACAGTACAGGTGTACTTATCAAGTTATCTGCTAAGTAACAGTACAGGTGTAATTATCAAGTTATCTGCTAAGTAACAGTACAGGTGTACTTATCAAGTTATCTGCTAAGTAACAGTACAGGGGTAATTATCAAGTTATCTGCTAAGTAACAGTACAGGTGTTTTTGCTACATGCAAACAGGTCTTGTTCTGACTACTGTTGTTTCTTTGATAGATAAATGTTTGCAATTGAAGACACTATTGAGACACTTTTTACTGGTTTCCCACGCACTATTTCTTTACTGATATGGCTAACATATTGTTACTAAATGTGCAGTAATACAATCCTTTTTTTGCGTCTATTGTGTTATGAAAGATTGGAATTGTATGACCGCAGTCAATAATTGTGTATTGGATGTAATCCTTTATTGTGTATCCATGTAAAAAAACAACAATAATACCAAGCCAGCTTATCACTAGCTATCAATTACATTAAATATTTATTCTATGTAACTTAATCTCCTCATTTTTCAATGCGTAGATAAGGGAGTTTATGGTGGATACTCTGCAACCTGGTATCGATTTACAGCGCCCGGCGCCACCACATTCGGTGTTATTCTATGATGGTATTTGTAGTACATGTATATGGTCTTGTGTTGATTGAGTCTACTGTCTGATTTAACTTCAGACATCGGATTGTATTCTCTGTGGCAGGGGTCGGCAACCTACCGGACTTGGCGCTCTGATGGATTTTCAATGGCACGGGGAAGACCTCCCACAAAGGCAATTCAATATTTTCTACACGAGTTTGAGTGCTGGAGCAGGATAAAGTTTAGGCTGTTGTCACGCTGAATGACTTAGAAATCCTACTTAGGCACACTGTTATGAAGATTTTGCCCACCCCTGCCCAATGGCATTGTTTCTTCACTAATCTCTGCAAGTTCAGGTGTGACAAGGTGCAAATGACAATGAATTCCTCATTCAGGATTCATAGGTAAGATCCCTGCACCGTCATACTGACTTCTAAGTGTGTATTGTGGTATTCGACTTTTTGGTTGGCTTCAAACAGCTCTATGTGAAAGAAAGTCTGTTCTTAGTGTAAGTTGTACCACAAGTTGAAAGCAGACTAAATGCAGCTTTTATTAAAACAGACGAATGCTTCAAGGATGAGATAAGATTAGATTTCTTTATTGATCCAAACAAACGGAAAATTGTCTCCATTACAGATGTTTTGTTTTTCAGCATATTTTAAACAATATAAAATAAATCTGTTTGTACTTAAGCACAGAAATATAATTATAAAAATAGACATGCACGCACACTATCACACAATTTATCATACAAGAAAATGTTAATTAGTAATCAGCTATTGTATTCTGGCTGACTGAAGTCTTGACGTTATTTGCTTGAATTCTCATGGTAGATAGTACGGCCTGAGGCTGACACACAGCAGTTGAGAATAGCAGATGACTTTTCTAAGCAGATTCCATCCACTTTTTTTCCCGCAAATCGGCAAATTTTGATGTCCATACATTGGATGTTTTGAATTCAACTTGCTAGATTTCTGAATCGTTGATATGTCCATCCAGTTAGAAAGATATAAATCAAACTGTCTTGTAGTAACACCCAGCAAGTTAATATTGACGAGGTTTGAAATTATGAATCCATGAATTCGACAGTTTTGGCTTCGGTTAGAAAACTCCACATTGAGGGCTTCACATTGAGTGCTTCACATTGAGTGCTTCACATTGAGTGCTCCACATTGAGTGGTTCACATTGAGTGCTCCACATTGAGTGCTTCACATTGAGTGCTTCACATTGAGTGCTCCACATTGAGTGGTTCACATTGAGTGCTCCACATTGAGTGCTCCACATTGAGTGGTTCACATTGAGTGCTCCACATTGAGTGGTTCACATTGAGTGCTCCACATTGAGTGCTCCACATTGAGTGCTCCACATTGAGTGCTTCACATTGAGTGCATCACATTGAGTGCTTCACATTGAGTGCTTCACATTAAGTGCTTCACATTGAGTGCTTCACATTGAGTGCTTCACATTGAGTGCTTCACATTGAGTGCTTCACATTGAGTGCTTCACATTGAGTGCTTCACATTAAGTGCTTCACATTGAGTGCTTCACATTGAGTGCTTCACATTGAGTGCTTCACATTGAGTGCTTCACATTGAGTGCTCCACATTGAGTGCTTCACATTGAGTGCTTCACATTGAGTGCTTCACATTGAGTGCTCCACATTGAGTGCTTCACATTGAGTGCTTCACATTGAGTGCTCCACATTGAGTGCTTCACATTGAGTGCTTCACATTGAGTGCTTCACATTGAGTGCTTCACATTGAGTGCTTCTCATTGAGTGCTTCACATTAAGTGCTTCACATTGAGTGTTTCAGTGTAAGACCACTTCTTAAGCCCTTCTTTTTTTAATGTATCAGGAACTGAATGCCGGACGTCTGGCAAACCTAGAGTTGTAGAGTTTTATCTTCCACTGCTGCATCCAGCTGACAGGCAGACAGCTCTGTAAAGTGTTAGCCCGCAAAATGTATCTCATGGCATACATCGGTTTTACTATCCCACTAAAGAGTGCAATGGTTAAATGAAACGTTGGTAGAAATAGAAGAACCGAGATCGCGAGAGACACGAAAGAAAGAAAGAGAGATAGAAAGAAAGAGAGAGAGAAAGAAAGAGAGAGCTAAGAATACTTAGAACTTTAAAAAGAAGAACAGTAAGATCTAAAGTATTCCAATGTACCTTTAAACTATGCAGCTACATATATCATACTAAGCTTATATCATACCCTGCAATGTGACATGTAATATGTTTTTGTCTGAGCATAAGGCCATATTACGGCTTATGTCTAATCTCTTTATATCCTCTTTGTTTTGTCTTAGTGTCAAGCTAAGCTTGCATTCATTTTGGACATCTTCTAGCATTCTGTACATTTGATCCCCTGTGTGTCCAATGTTCTAAATGTTAAATCCTATACATAAATCCCTTATATTGTTTAACAAAGTCCATCTCTCTAGTCCCGTTTCTAATTTTCCATATACTGTGGGAAGTTTTTGTTTTCTGTTTAGCCGAAAGATTCTCTTCTTGATATTTCTACTGAAGTTAGATCTAATGCTATTTAAACCGGATCAGAATTTTGTTTGCGTAAAAAAATGAGAGCAATTGTCTCTATAAACAAGTAACCATTAATCTGTTACTAAATCCTTAACTTAGCCTAGATGGAAGGCCATGCCCTGGAGTATAATATAAAGTAAAGCAAATGGACATTAATGTGTCAACAATTCTACATATTATGAATGGGAGCCTAGTAATTTCATATATCCTGGCGTTATTCAGCTGTTTCATATATTTTGGCTATATATACACTAGATCACAGCCATGAGAAGAAATCCTATCACTTAACAAATAGTTTCCATCACATTGATTATATGGCTTCTACTGTTCCTTCCATTTGGTTTGCATTGAAAACTTCTTGTATTGATCGGCAATTACTATTGATTATTGACTCTTTAAAGTTGTTGCTTTTCTCTTATCCCTTTCTTATTGGTAGCAGTTGAACGGAAGTACCCCTGTAATCTAATACATAAAATAAACATGTACATACATATCAAGTGCAATGACACATTAGATACTATCTTTTATTTACATGATACAGATTTCTAGTAGGCCCTATATGCGTCTTTTTCTTCATCCTCTATTAGCTATTTATAATGGTAGGCTACAAACCCGAGATACAATAAACCTGATTTATTGTTTGCATGAAGAAATTGATGGCAGGTCTTAATTAATAATATCATTTCGTAAAAATAGGTAATAGGCCTAAGCTACATTTTCACCTCTAGACTCAAGGCGTATGTTAGTAGTGTAGTTGATCAAGTAGGTAGCGCTATAAGGATGTAAAGCATAAAGAAGAAGAATAGTCTTTCAAAGTATGAATGGCTCGTGGAAAACACATCGTACTGGATTGGATTAAGAAAAGTGAAAATTACACAATGTAGTCAATCTATTGTTGATCTTATCGTCTTATAGGACAGACTGATGACATCAACAAAACACATTTCTTCAAGTTTTTTCAATCGGCAATATTTTCATTTTTATATTTGGACAAGATTATTTTGTCAAGTTACCGGTATACATACTGGAGCTTAAATTTAATGACAAGATACAAGTCAACAGTATTGTGAACTTGTGGATAGTTGTACAACATAATGACGACAGATAATAGATCTATTACAGAGTCTGAACTTTGCTCAACTCCCAAAGGCAATAGAAAACTGAAGGAAAGAAAAAATCACTTATCGCCGTGTAAAAGAGTCGGAAATGAAAGAGATAAATAAAATGTTGGGAGAGGTTTAGCATTAACAGAAATAAGTGATGCTATACATTCAGCAGAGCGTAGCAGGATTGAGTTGACCTTTAACAGAAATAAGTGGAGTATTCCTTGACTCTATACATTCAGCAGAGCGTAGCAAGATTGAGTTGACCTTTAACAGAAATAAGTGGAGTATTCCTTGACTCTATACATTCAGCAGAGCGTAGCAGGATTGAGTTGACCTTTAACAGAAATAAGTGGAGTATTCCTTGACTCTATACATTCAGCAGAGCGTAGCAGGATTGAGTTGACCTTTAACAGAAATAAGTGGAGTATTCCTTGACGCTATACATTCAGCAGAGCGTAGCAGGATTGAGTTGACCTTTAACAGAAATAAGTGGAGTATTCCTTGACTCTATACATTCAGCAGAGCGTAGCAGGATTGAGTTGACCTTTAACAGAAATAAGTGGAGTATTCCTTGACTCTATACATTCAGCAGAGCGTAGCAGGATGGAGTTGACCTTTAACAGAAATAAGTGGAGTATTCCTTGACTCTATACATTCAGCAGAGCGTAGCAGGATTGAGTTGACCTTTAACAGAAATAAGTGGAGTATTCCTTGACGCTTTACATTCAGCAGAGCGTAGCAGGATTGAGTTGACCTTTAACAGAAATAAGTGGAGTATTCCTTGACTCTATACATTCAGCAGAGCGTAGCAGGATTGAGTTGACCTTTAACAGAAATAAGTGGAGTATTCCTTGACTCTATACATTCAGCAGAGCGTAGCAGGATGGAGTTGACCTTTAACAGAAATAAGTGGAGTATTCCTTGACTCTATACATTCAGCAGAGCGTAGCAGGATGGAGTTGACCTTTAACAGAAATAAGTGGAGTATTCCTTGACGCTATACATTCAGCAGAGCGTAGCAGGATTGAGTTTACCTTTAACAGAAATAAGTGGAGTATTCCTTGACTCTATACATTCAGCAGAGCGTAGCAGGATGGAGTTGACCTTTAACAGAAATAAGTGGAGTATTCCTTGACTCTATACATTCAGCAGAGCGTAGCAGGATTGAGTTGACCTTTAACAGAAATAAGTGGAGTATTCCTTGACTCTATACATTCAGCAGAGCGTAGCAGGATTGAGTTGACCTTTAACAGAAATAAGTGGAGTATTCCTTGACTCTATACATTCAGCAGAGCGTAGCAGGATTGAGTTGACCTTTAACAGAAATAAGTGGAGTATTCCTTGACTCTATACATTCAGCAGAGCGTAGCAGGATTGAGTTGACCTTTAACAGAAATAAGTGGAGTATTCCTTGACTCTATACATTCAGCAGAGCGTAGCAGGATTGAGTTGACCTTTAACAGAAATAAGTGGAGTATTCCTTGACGCTATACATTCAGCAGAGCGTAGCAGGATTGAGTTGACCTTTAACAGAAATAAGTGGAGTATTCCTTGACTCTATACATTCAGCAGAGCGTAGCAGGATTGAGTTGACCTTTAACAGAAATAAGTGGAGTATTCCTTGACTCTATACATTCAGCAGAGCGTAGCAGGATTGAGTTGACCTTTAACAGAAATAAGTGGAGTATTCCTTGATGCTATACATTCAGCAGAGCGTAGCAGGATTGAGTTGACCTTTAACCTTGAAACAAAGTCGACGATGAGCACTGGGAAATTCTCGGTGTAAACTTTACGTGGGTAGCCCATAATTATAGCAATAGTTCTAAGTCAAGTTCTGTGTAGAGCTGATCAGGTTATCTCCCTATCTGTATGAGAGGAATAGTTGGACCATTTGCTGTAAACAGTTTCAATATAATACAATAGCTTATTGATTATTACAGGCAGAGAGGCTTATATCTTACTTTTACAAATCTATTTGAAAAAATTTTAACTCACTTTATAATTTATAAGGCACGGTAGCCGTGCGGCAGCGCGTTCGACTGGCGTACCGAAGGTCCCGGGTTCGAATCCTGGTGAAAACTAGGATTTTTTCCCCGGGTCTCGAATGTGCCGCGGAGTCTACTCAGCTCTGATGGGTACCTGACCTTAGTTGGGGTAAAGTAAAGGCGGCTGTGCATTGTGCTGGCCACACAATCACCTAGTATGCCTTGGCCACAGAAACTGGTGAACGCTATGATCAATTTGGTCCAAAGTGTACTTTACTTATAGGTTAACTGTCACATGTCTCTCTAAAATGTAAGGCAAACATTTAAGTTTTTTTTTTCATGAAAAAAAAGTTTTTGTTAGTAACTTAGTTTCCAGGTCACTGACTATAAAAACCAACATGAACACAACAGTAATGAAAATCTCTTGTCCCATCATGCAAGTGATGATGTCAACGTACTACTACGTCTAGTTGTGCAACAAGTCATCCAGGCACATGAAGAATCTGACCAGACATTATCACAGTATAATGACATCCTTTTATCAGTTTTGTGTGTGTATGTGTGTGTCAGTTATTTTTTGTTTAAATTTAAGAGTTATGTTTCTGGTAAAAAAAAAAGGTGGTCTCATGAAAGTTGGTCCATTGCTTGCTCGTAGCCTTTATGTCCCATATTTAGCCTTTCTTAATGTTGCTATAAAATAACGACATTCTTTCATAACGACATTCTTTCATAACGACATTCTTTCATTCCGGAGATAAAAGATATTTTCATAGCTAGTGATTTGCTTTGAAACGAAGACGCCGTCTGATTGATTTCGAGGAAACTTGAAGTACAATGTGTCATTGTGCTGGCCACTCATTTCACTGATATTATATGGCTGGATTGGGTATTTAATTCAAGTTGCACAAGTTTTATTTTTCTACTTCGCGAAATACCTATTTTCGTTCTGGAATTCTCGAATATATAATGAAACAATTTATATAGGCGTGTTATTATTTTGCAGGGTGTAACTTTTTTGATATCAATCATTCTTTGATAGTGTTATCTTCTTATACATTACAGACGCTCCTTCTATAAAGAAGATTATTGCGTCCTACGCTCATCCGTGGTCAGAGTCTAGTCTTGCATTTTTATTAATGTTTTAAATGATGTTAGGTTATTGGTTTTCCTGGTTTGTTCAGGCAACCCATTCCATGCCCGAATGCCACTCGGGAAGAAAGAGTACTTATATGCATTTGTTCTCGCATAAGGGACAAGGAAGGTGTTTTTGTCTTTATGTTTATCTGAGCTTTGCAACAGATTGTTATTGGGTTGTATTTCTAAATTAGAGTTTAATGCCTTATGTATTATTACTACTTTACTCTTTGCCCTTCTGTCCTCTAGTGTTTCTAGGTTTAGTGATTTGACTAATGGTGTTACTCTTGTCAATTGTTAAAGAAATGTATGGTGAATTAATTTTAAGATCAAATTCAACGCGTTGATATCATACAAATAATTGAAGCCAGCGCCTGTATATTTCACAATATTTCACAATATTTCACAATATTTCACAATATTTCACAATATGTATATTTCACAATCTACCGCGACAATACATTGTCAATTACTCTGCACGTGTTTACGAAATTCGCGGCGTTTCAGAACACCATACGTATAAGACTAAATTCTAATTGAAACAAAATAAATTGCCTTTTCTTATTCATGACTTCTTAATCAATCATTATTCATAATCAAAAGGGTATAGCAAAGCGTTCACGTCCGCACATTTTAATCCACAGATTTGCTTTAGGCCAACTTTACTGAAATATATGTAGGCCTAATATTGTTCTTAACTATCTAATGATGTTGCCGAAGAAATACTTTATTTATTGTTGAAGACAACGGCAGTAAAAGCTCGTAGATTTTCTTATGACAGAGACTAGCGCAGTGGGGGACAGCACTGACACATATTTTGAGAGCGAACTTGTCTCATCAAAAAAAAAAGAGGTCGGCAATGCAATGTAAACTTTAGCAAAAGCTGCATAGCGAAGCATTTTGAAATTACTTTACCCTATAGAGCGTTCTCAGTGGGCGTGGCTTAGGTTTTTACTCTATTTTTAGTGACGTATTTGTGTAAATATAAGAACCCACTTGAGGTACAAATGTAACGTGGTGAAAGTGAAGTTGCTCTTTATCATGCAAAATTCACATCTGAATATTGGCTATCCTAATAAAAATAAGGAGGTAAATAGTAGTACTGTAGATTAATTGATTAATGTGATTAGGCTAGGGCCGGCTAGACCTATTTACACTTTCAATTTCACTTTATAGGCCTACACTTTTAATGTTTCGTAGGCTAGGCTACGATGTCAAGTGATAGTGTTGTTGGTGAATAGTCTATCTAGTCAAGTCACTAATAGGCTCACATCGTCTATGATCTATGTCTATGATAAAAATAAAATAAAATAGCCTATTTTATTTAACATACATAATACAGCTTACATCTTAATAAGACTTAAAACACAACACATCATTTAAAAAAAGCCCGAGCCTATATGAAACTTTATTAATACAGCGGCCATTATTACTTGTACGCCATTACAGAAAGTAAACACAAATCACGTGCTTTTTGTCACGTGATTGCAAACGCCCTATTGCTTCATTATTAAGATGTTTTTTCTCTCCTTTTATCCGGAAAATTATTGCATTCTTTGCTTATTGGTGATTTACAAACTAGTTATAGTGAGATATTTGAATTTTTTTTATTCTACCCGGCAGTTCAATGAATTCCGAGGGGTAGCGCCTTACCTTGGAAACAGCTTCATCTCTCCAGAACGTCCCTTTCAATAGAATAGTGACAGGAAAAATATTGTATTGTGAATGGTTGAGTATATCCTGTCTTCCGTTCTTTTCTTGACCAAACATGATCAATTTATCTTATTTTTACTTTCTGCAAATGTTAAACAAAAGAGAAGTACAGGAGAAAAACAAACCAAAGCAAGGTTTCAGCTCATTTATTTGTTATTTTGTTTTGTGCTATAATTAAACTTCTAATGTAACCTTGGAACGAGAAGAAGATTATTCTAAATCTAGAAATTGCTGGAAAGAAACAGTTTGAAATAGCCCAACATATTTACTTATTTACTTACTAAATACACACATAAAGCAACGAAACAGTTTGAAATAGCCCAACATATTTACTTATTTACTTACGAATATCGGTCATAGAGGAATGACGTAGTAAGGCATTGACCTCTTAACAAGTGCGTATCAGAGTCCAAGGCGACCAAGGTTTGACCTTTATGCCCTGAGGGCAGTTTAAATAAAATAATTCGTCAAACCCCGTGGAAATTGGAGGATAATTCTGGATCGTAGTAATTATAGAGAAAGAGGTTAAAATGCGTATTAAGACCCTGTAGAATCTTCGATGATAGTTTTCTTTGGAAAGTCCCGACCTCCTTAAAGTTAGTTCAGTTCGGAAGTTTGTCGAGTGAAGTCGCTATATTCATTTGTATATTATATGCCATTGTATTGAAACTTATGTTGCCATCAGTTGATGAAGTTTATTGATCGTTTATATTGAGTCTACAATTTAAATAAAATTGTTTATTCAACAACTGGAGTTGTTTGATCTATCATTGTTGAGAAAGGTGTTGAAGTTAATTATCACGAATATAACTACATTACTGCATAGACCTGTGAGTCAAGGAACCCCTAGCTTGGGCTACAGATTAGCAGAATCTAGAGACTTCTAATAAAGATACAACTATATGCATTGAATCCGATTTAACGAGTCGTAATAATAGTCAATCATTTAAAGAGGACCATAACAGTTTGCGGGCTGCGTCCGATATAGTTGTATAGTGAAGCATATATTCAAGTTGTGTTGTGTTGTGTGTTGGAGCAGTGACCTACTGAGCAAGCCTAAGAACGCTGAAATTATTCTTCCGATTGGAAAAACGTAAGTTGGAAATTTACATTTTATAAATCTCTTAACTAAAGAATGGAATTTATTGAAAATCCAGAAGAAGAAGTTCTGAAAACTTTATCAATAAAGAAGTTAAAAGAGATCGCTGAGATCTTAAAGATAGAAGTTACGGAGACTACACCATCGAGGACTGTGTTGACACAGCAGATAAAAGATGTGTTGATTGCGAGTGGAAAGTTGAAAGTAGAATCAAGCGCGGAGGGATATCAAGTTGAAGGTCAGACGTCGAAATCTATGTCAGAACAGTTTAGATTTCAGTTAGAAATGAGACGGATGGAGATAGAAGAAAAACGTCTTGATCGTGAAATCGAAGATAAGAAAAGTCAAAGAGAAAGTCAGGAAAGAATAGAACTGGCGAAGATAGGCGCTACTAAAAAAGAATCTCATAATGATGTAGAGATGGCCAGATGGAAAAAGCTAGTCCCTACCTACATTGATAAAGAAAGTGAAATAGCTAATTTCTTCCAGACCTTTGAAATTTCTTGCAGAGATTTTAAGTTCCCAGAAGATAAATGGGGAATGTTAGTCAGAACAGCTTTTACTCAGGGAAGGGCAAGAGATTGTGTTCTATTGTTAAAAGAGGAGCAATTAAATGATTATGAAGTCATTAAAGACACTGTACTTAAAGCCTATAACCAAATACCGGAAAGTTATCGGAAAAGGTTCCGTCAGTACACAATGTCCCCTTACCAAACACACTTAGACTTCCTTAGAGCAGAAGAAAAGTTAATGGATCAGTGGATAAAATCCAGAAATATCTCCACATTAAAAGAAATGAAAGATATCATTCTGTTAGAGGATTTTATTAACAAAGTGAGGCCGGATGTAAGAATGTATTTATCCGAGCGTGACATCACTGACCCACATAAGGCTGCTGATTTAGCGGAGCAATACACATTGTGTCATAGGACAGCTGGTGAAAAGAATTTTAATAGGACACAACGGCAAGCAGAAAACACACCACAAAAACATCGTGAAAAAGAGCATTTTGTGAAACAAAATGATGTGAATAAGAAACCTGTCAACAAAAACGTCCAATGTACTTTTTGTAAAAGAACAGGACATAGCATCGAAGACTGTTGGAGCATAAGGAAAGATAAAAGACCTAATAAAGTGGTAATGTGCGTCAGACATGCACCAATACAAAATGTACAAGAAAGCGAAGATACAAACGAACTGAATTCGAAGAAAGATTCTTCTAAACCAGAAACACTGAGGGTGGATTTGCCTGAGAGCAAAAGTCAGAAGGTAGAGAAATCTACAACTGAAGACAATGAGGATAAATATCCTGATTATAAATACAGAATGGCTACTATTGGATTAATTGTCCAAGTCCACAGAGACGAGAAAGTAGACCAAAGTATTTTTGACTCGAACAAGAGTCTGAAGTCATCGAAAGTGGAAACAACACCCGAAAGTCATGGTCAAGGGAAGAATAAAATTGACACAGAGACCCTGTGCAGTTTTCAACCGTTCATTAGTGAAGGTTGTGTGGCCTTACAAAAGGAAGGACCACTGAAGTCCGTAAACATATTACGAGACACAGGAGCATCATTAACCCTGCTGCTTAAAGATGTATTACCATTGAATGATAATACATTGACAGGACAGACTGTCCTATTGAGAGGTTTTGAATGGAAAGAAGAAATACCTCTACATAGGATATACCTCGCATCTGGCTTGGTGACAGGATATGTGACAGTTGGAGTAATATCAAAACTTCCTGTTGAGGGCATATCTGTTATCCTAGCAAATGATTTGGCGAAAGGGAGGGTGAGACCTGAACTGATTGTAAAGGAAAATCCCGACCCTAGTCCTATGGTGGAGACAGGAAAAGAAAAAGAACTTTATCCTGTAGGTGATGTCATAAATGGTATGACACCACAGAAAAAGAAAGAAGAAATTCTCCCACGAGAGAAGAAAGAGGAAGAAGAAGTGGAACTTGATACTACTATTTTCTCCATGATTGAAGATTGTCCGAAAGGAAATGGACAATCAAAGAAGTCATCACAAAATGAATTGATTGCTGAGCAGAAAGTAGACCCAGAGTTGCTACAGTTGCATGAGAAAGCTGTCGACGAAAAAGAAACTCCTACTACTGATGTCTATGAACAGATAGACCACAGCATAAACAAACAACAATGCAAACCTGCAGTTGCCGGTACAGATGAAGATTTGAGGAGCATCACTGAAGAAACGAGGGATGAGAACTGGACCGAAACTACCAAAAGCTATGGGTTACTACAATCCATACCGACAGATCGAAGGACCAACTTCGCCCCGGAACTCTTCAATCCAGTCCTAAAGAACTTATGCCTGGAGCAGGAGAGGTCAACTGAATCCCATCCGGAAAGTCGAGGAGCCTATGGACCAATCTTTGGACCCACTGTCCGAGGACCACTCAAACTACTTCAAGAAGCATGGCAGACCGAATTGGACCTCCCTGGGCTGATCAAGTACCTAGATAAGTACATAAATTTTTTGTCTGACATAACTGTATTTGTTAGAAAAAAATTGTACACTGCTCACATGCAGATGCCATTGTTGTGTGATGAAAGAAAGGCAAAAATATTATATCATTTGAAAATGATAAAGCCTTACCTTCTGAAAACAATTGGAATAAGCTTGATTTTGTTAACATTGTTACTCTTATTTGTAAAATTCATGCCTGGAGTACAGGATGAGTAAAATGACAGATTCACTGATAGTTAGTTACCAAACTTACTATTTTAAAACTAAATCCCTTACTTGTGAAGAAAAAGGAATGAGTAAAAGTATTGTTAGAGTAAATATCATTATAGTGTGATATTTCTAAACAAACTTGTTAGGTTGAGCATTTAAAATAATTGCTATAAGAGAAAAAGATCAGTTTTATCCGCAGAATTGGTTTCTAAATCAGAGGACATTATAAATGTGGACTGATTATAAGATGTGTTTGAGAATCTCTGGAAATGATAATTGAAACATTTGGCAGAGAGGATAATTTGATTGAAAAAGATGTAAATGGTTTTGAGAAAAGAGAATTTTTCTATCACTAAAGTATTGAGAAATGTTTTTTATTGTACTATGGAAATTTATTTTATCATGTACTGTTGTTGAAATAATTGCACTGAGTCAAGATGCAAATTTCTTCTATGTGAATTTATTCATTTGTTCTATTATCATTGAATGTATGATAAAGAAGGGTAAAAAAAAAAATAGTTGCAGCAAGGCAGAACTATGACTAACAAGAATTCCAAGAAATGTATTATATATGATTTTTCACTTTTAGGATACTGTTACATGAAAAGCAGACCAAAAGTAGAAACTAATAAAACTTTGTATCCTTGTTTGTATAAATTTAGGATATGTGCCACTGATTTGACACTGTAAACCAGAATGATTGAGAATTTCATGGTTGAAAATTTATAATGTTGACATACCAATGTTCAACAAATGTATTATTAATTAAGGATTTCATGTCAAGATTGTAGAACTAATCTATTTTTTTTGTATGAGTTAAAATAGATTGAATGAATTGTACTGACAAGCAAAAGATTGGGTAGACCTGAACACTGTGAGGAACAGGAGAACCTAGAATCTATGAATAATGAATAAAACCTTTGTGGAACATGGAAAAGAGCAATGGATTCCAACCTTACCATAACTGAAAAGCTGGGAGATGGAACCATTCAGACCAGAAATTGTTTTGTAAAAATTGTTAAATTGATTTCTGTCTGAAAAAAATATAGTCTATGCTCTTTAAATTCTAATCTTTTATCTTTTGTACTTCAATAATATTGTATTTGAAATGTCTTTGATGTAATCTAAAGAAAATAAGTACTTACTGTGTAGTACTAAGATTGTATGAAGATAATATAATCTGCTTTGATTGATAGTTAATTAAGTAAATTAACCAAATTTGTTTCAAGTAAATCCATGTCTGCATGAAAGATAGAATGTTTCAATGTGAACTCTTTTAAAAAGAAAATAATGACGTCGAAAGGTCATGGTAAAATGAAAGATTGAAATATTTTTAATGAAATTGTCTATAAACTTTTTAAATTCGTGAACAGACTATGTTTAATGTTCTTAAAATAACATAAATGAATTTGATTTTGAGATGATAGTTGTTAAAGAATGCTCATTTAATATGAAAACTATTCAATCGCGTAGCAATTTTTTTTACCTAGGCTGTGATGAGGTAAAAATTTGCATAGCGATGTCAACATTATTAGAATCAATTGGGAATGAGAGAGTGAAAACAAAAGAGAGGGAGAGAAAGAAAAAAAAAAAACTGACCTAGAAATTTTGGGTTTTGACACAGACAGTATTGTTTAAAGTTTAATGTGTTAGCCAGCCTACAAACATGAAAAAAAAATACTGTCGAAGCAATAATATTTTTTGTTGTAAAGTGAAATTAGGTCAGGGCTAGTATTTTTTTTGTTTTGTAATTGAGTTAGGCCTAGCATGTGTTCTATCAGAACGTTGGGTTTTTTCTCTTTATGAAAAAATAAGTCGTGTCTGCATAGACATTAAGTGATTTTTTCTTTTGTTGTTTGATTACAAATGTAAAAGCTAAGTTTATAATTAAATGAACGAGAGAGTTTTTATTAACGTGGAATGATAATGGAATGGAAATTATTAGATTGTATAATGTTTAACCCTATGTATTTTTCTTGTATACAAGATTTAGATAAACAATTTAATTGTCCATTGTTTTGAATTAAAAATTGAATGATTGAATGACTGTAGTTAAGCCATTTGATAAGATGAACTTATATTGCATATATTATATGTTATTGTTATCAGTTTGATTGAATTAGTGGAATAGCCAATTGAACTGTATTGTTTTCCCCGAAATATTTTCTTTTATAATTATTCCTTAAAATTAACATTTTTAGTATTGTTAAAATGTAAAAGAAATAATTATAAAACTTTTGAAGGAGGGGGATGTTACGAATATCGGTCATAGAGGAATGACGTAGTAAGGCATTGACCTCTTAACAAAGTGCGTATCAGAGTCCAAGGCGACCAAGGTTTGACCTTTATGCCCTGAGGGCAGTTTAAATAAAATAATTCGTCCAACCCCGTGGAAATTGGAGGATAATTCTGGATCGTAGTAATTATAGAGAAAGAGGTTAAAATGCGTATTAAGACCCTGTAGAATCTTCGATGATAGTTTTCTTTGGAAAGTCCCGACCTCCTTAAAGTTAGTTCAGTTCGGAAGTTTGTCGAGTGAAGTCGCTATATTCATTTGTATATTATATGCCATTGTATTGAAACTTATGTTGCCATCAGTTGATGAAGTTTATTGATCGTTTATATTGAGTCTACAATTTAAATAAAATTGTTTATTCAACAACTGGAGTTGTTTGATCTATCATTGTTGAGAAAGGTGTTGAAGTTAATTATCACGAATATAACTACATTACTGCATAGACCTGTCAGTCAAGGAACCCCTAGCTTGGGCTACAGATTAGCAGAATCTAGAGACTTCTAATAAAGATACAACTATATGCATTGAATCCGATTTAACGAGTCGTAATAATAGTCAATCATTTAAAGAGGACCATAACAACACACATAAAGCAACGAAACAGTTTGAAATAGCCCAACATATCTTCTTATTTACTTACTAAATACACACATAAAGCAACGAAACAGTTTGAAAGAGCCCAACATATTTACTTATTTACTTACCAAATACACACATAAAGCAACGAATTCATAAACTGGAAATGTCCAAACTGTAAAGAGATTTGTACAATTTTTATAATTCCGTTATTCTAAATACAGCAGAGATTTGCACACGTAATGTAAGCATAACCTGGTCATTTTTGTGTGGTTCTAAGTACATCTTCTAATGAACACTGTTGACCGTCAGACCAGACAGACCGACAGGCTAACTATAAAAATGTGCTTAAGTTGAAGAAAGGAATAGTAGATTAATCCTGTTTCGTAAAGGCTCTAACCAGATTGATAATTTTTTCTATACTTTGATCAGCGCGAGACAAAGTCTTAGTCCAGGCTTATCAGAGATCACTCTTGGGTTTTTACGTTGCCTAACTTAACAACAGTAGCCACTAGTGACAAGTAGTAAGTCTCAGACATAACATACCAGTCACAATGTTTTTTTGTAACATTGCAATACACGAACTATTGTACATATATATACAAACATATAGTAGTAACATGAAAAACTAGTCTATAGACTGTGAAACTATTTCAACTTTTGACTGTAAATATAGTTTGTTAACCGAGGTCCATAATTTGTATACAAATCAGGGCTTGGAATGGGTTGCCTCAATACACCAGGAAAACCAGTAATTTAACATCATTTTAATCACTAATAAAAGTGCAAGACTAGACTCAGACCATGGTTGCGTAGGACGCAACAATCTTCTGTATAGAAGGAGCGTCTGTAATATATAAGAATAGAAATTGATTCCACATATTTATTACCGTATGATCAGTTTGGTCCGAAGGGTACTTTACTTATGTATGTGATAGCTATTTTTAAAAGATTATAAACAATGTCTTTTCTTGTGCTAAATGAATATGGTCATACTGTCATACTTCATCCTTTATCTATGTTTACAATTTCCTCTTATAATTTTGATAAATCAATCAAACTAAAACGTAATTTTATATTCGTGTAATTGTTATAAAATTAAATTGACTCTTGTTCGAATTACTTTCTATTTTAATATTGAATATCTGATGTTTAGTATAAAATTAAAGTGAAACAGATGCAGCACGTGTTACATTTTGACGGTACAACAAACCCAACACTAATTTGAATGAAAGCAGTAATATAAACTCTACCTTAATGTATATGTTCAGGCTAGTCTAGATGCTAAAGATGCAAAGTTTAATCAACAAATTATCTAATGGTTCAATCTATCATAGGACGCATGAGTTCTTCTATCAAATGAGTTAAAGCCCTCATTTTGAAGCACACCATTTGATTATAGGATGAAGAAATAATGATTGGGTGACAGCTGGGATAAAAGGTTTCGTAATGACATTTTATTGTCAGAAAACACGCCAATTACCTCAGAAACCATTATGGTAAAATTGAGACAAGAGCACATGTTCCACGTAGTAGGATAATAACGTTTACTGGCTCAATCCGCGTTGCATAGTGACTGAACATTTAATCGCTTAAACTCACACACACCATCTCTCCCCACTACACACATATATTATATATTTACATACGTTGTGCTTCAATTGTGTAACACTGCATACATAATACAAATAACAGAACAACACTCAGGAGAGATAACTCACGAAGCTACAATGCAGCATATTGCTGGCCCTGATCTCAGCACGTATTGAAGCTTGTCACGTCTTTTTTCTTTTATACTAAACTTCAGCTGATAAAGTAAACATTTCTTGTCCTGAGCTTTGGCACAGTGATTCTCAACTTGTATCACAGGAAGCACATGTAGTAATATAATCTCTATGGTTCTATTCACTAACTAAGGGAGTGTTCAAGCCACCAGTTTTTCTTTAACATTTCTCATTGTCAGTCCCTTGACCGTTATGGTCGTTGGGGGAAGCGAATGGACACCTCAGCAGTTAAATTTCTCCATTTTTGATTATCTTGAGCTAATGTCAATAGTTTATTCATTTGCAGCTTTTGTCCAATCTTTTATATTGTCGAACCAGCATTTCCGCTCATGGTCTCGTCGACGTCCACCGTCTACAATGCCAATATTACATTGAATTTGTTTATATGTATGTTTATATATATATTTATTTATATATATATATGTTTGTCCTCTATAGGCCCCTGGACCGTTTGACCAATTGGCACACAAATTAAATGTATAAATTGGAAACATCATCTAAATTTGTATAAACATTTTATCACGTATTTTCATGAATATGTTGATTTTATAAACAAAAAAAATTATATCCAACTATGCAAATACATAGGCTGTAACCGTACTCAATAAATGGCCATTTCCGTTCAATTACTATGTTGAACGCGAGATTTAATATGTTGAACGCGAGGGTCTTATCGGGTTTTCTCAATTCTGCTGTTGTTGTTTTTTTAATGTGGCGAGACCTGCTTCTTTTTTAAACGTTACGCACGGCAGTTTGGCTTGAGAGTTTGAATGTACTTTTAATTTTAAAAAATACTAGCGTATGACGTCATGTTTATCAAATGATCCGCCTTCATCTGACCTAATAAGCTTATTATGTTTCTTTCGTACCACGTGTTTAGGTCTACTTCATTCTATTAAGTAATAGTAACCAAATCTTTAAATTCCTTCTTTTTATGCGTCGCTATTGAGAACAACATTTAATATCTGAATTTAAAACAATGAATTATATACGACATTAATAAAGTGGATATTTATTGACATCTTAATCGGAAAAATAATTCAGTTCTAAGCTTATCTTTTTTCTATTTTATTTTCGAATAAATTATAGTCCTATAGTTTGATAAGACAATTTTACTCTATTATTACCAGCATATCAAGGGTGACGAAATCAAAACTACAGACATTGCTATAGTCATCATCGTCGTTAGTACCAGTGAAATTTAATGTTCCATTAGTTACACTTTTACGAACAAACTTATAGTAGGGATAGGCCTACAATTAGATAAAATAAAGATAATAAAACAAAAATAAAATGAAAACAAGAAGTAGTCATTCGTTTCTCCGTCATTTTGACGGGCATAAAAACTAGTCAAGGCTGCGCCAGTGTTTGTATCTCATTATACTAGACTCGAACATATGCATTGTTTTTTGTTTTATTTCAATGTAAATAAATTGTTCCTAAAACATGTGGCCCTGTAAAGCTGATGCAGAGCTGCACATCTATTTGTGTTTTCCGGAATTAATCATTCGTCTATCTCTTGCCTGAACATCTTGCAATATAACTTGTATACTTTTCACGTAACAGTGACTTCGTCATGATGAATAGTAATCAGTTATTAGGTTAAAATGTGTATTTCTAAATTTTTATTTATTCAGAAATACTGAGAGTTATATCGAATTTCACAGAGGACGTTGAAGTAGAGATTAGAAAGAGAGAGAAAAAGAGAGAAAGAGAGAGAGAGAGAGAGATAAAAAGGAGGCAGAGTGACAGAAGAGAGAAAGAGAGGAGGGCGGGGGAGAAAACTTTAATGAGAAGCTTAATATCTTGGTAAAATATCAATAAATATATTTTATTAAATTATATTCCTAAATAACTTAGATTAATTCGTCGTCATAATTCTTGTTAGATACCATTCCATTACAAAATCCACTACATTCATATATTTTCTCTATTTAAAAGAAAAGTCTGATAGTTTGCAATCCATTTTGAGACTGTTCCAAATAACCTTGCGAATGTAGACACAGATATAAACAAACTATTAGACCGTGTTTTGCAATAAGCCTCCAGAAACTAAACGGTTGTCTTCTAGAAATTTTGTATCAACGCCTTTAACCACTGACAACTAGCTGCTGAATATACTCTTCAACAAGAACTTTCCATCATCGTCTTGACGGACTTTCACGAAAATTTCCGAGGGAAGGTGCCGTAAATTAATGGAGAAAATATCCGTGTCCAGACTGTCGTTCCGTAGGAAAGGAAGTTGGAGACATAAAGAGAAAGAAAAGCCCGAGGAAGAGTTTGACTACTCCACAATGTCCTATCTAGGGTAAGTCTATTATCACTCTCTTGACTTAACTACTCCACAATGTCCTATCTAGGGTAAGTCTATTATCACTCTCTTGACTTAACTACTCCACAATGTCCTATCTAGGGTAAGTCTATTATCACTCTCTTGACTTAACTACTCCACAATGTCCTATCTAGGGTAAGTCTATTATCATTCTCTTGACTTAATTACTCCACAATGTCCTATCTAGGGTAAGTCTATTATCATTCTCTTGACTTAACTACTCCACAATGTCCTATCTAGGGTAAGTCTATTATCATTCTCTTGACTTAACTACTCCACAATGTCCTATCTAGGGTAAGTCTATTATCATTCTCTTGACTTAACTACTCCACAATGTCTTATCTAGGGTAAGTCTAGTATCATTCTCTTGACTTAACTACTCCACAATGTCCTATCTAGGGTAAGTCTATTATCATTCTCTTGACTTAACTACTCCACAATGTCCTATCTAGGGTAAGTCTAGTATCATTCTCTTGACTTAACTACTCCACAATTTCCTATCTAGGGTAAGTCTATTATCATTCTCTTGACTTAACTACTCCACAATGTCCTATCTAGGGTAAGTCTATTATCACTCTCTTGACTTAACTACTCCACAATGTCCTATCTAGGGTAAGTCTATTATCACTCTCTTGACTTAACTACTCCACAATGTCCTATCTAGGGTAAGTCTATTATCACTCTCTTGACTTAACTACTCCACAATGTCCTATCTAGGGTAAGTCTATTATCATTCTCTTGACTTAATTACTCCACAATGTCCTATCTAGGGTAAGTCTATTATCATTCTCTTGACTTAACTACTCCACAATGTCCTATCTAGGGTAAGTCTATTATCATTCTCTTGACTTAACTACTGCACAATGTCCTATCTAGGGTAAGTCTATTATCATTCTCTTGACTTAACTACTCCACAATGTCTTATCTAGGGTAAGTCTAGTATCATTCTCTTGACTTAACTACTCCACAATGTCCTATCTAGGGTAAGTCTATTATCATTCTCTTGACTTAACTACTCCACAATGTCCTATCTAGGGTAAGTCTAGTATCATTCTCTTGACTTAACTACTCCACAATTTCCTATCTAGGGTAAGTCTATTATCATTCTCTTGACTTGACTACTCCACAATGTCCTATCTAGGGTAAGTCTATTATCATTCTCTTGACTTAACTACTCCACAATGTCCTATCTAGGGTAAGTCTAGTATCATTCTCTTGTCTTAACTACTCCACAATGTCCTATCTAGGGTAAGTCTATTATCATTCTCTTGACTTAACTACTTCACTATGTCCTATCTAGGGTAAGTCTATTATCATTCTCTTGACTTAACTACTGTACAATGTCCTATCTAGGGTAAGTCTAGTATCATTCTCTTGACTTAACTACTCCACAATGTCCTATCTAGGGTAAGTCTAGTATCATTCTCTTGACTTAACTACTCCACAATGTCCTATCTAGGGTAAGTATATTATCATTCTCTTAACTTAACTACTCCACAATGTCCTATCTAGGGTAAGTCTATTATCATTCTCTTCGGTTTACTGTATCTTCTACATTGACTTCAACAACGTTACGTAATACACATGGGTGACATTGCATTTACATAAGCCATCATGTATTTAGCTCAATCCGTTCGTTTTTTTTTTAAACACAATTTTTCTTTTTTTTTTTTTAAACAATAATAAGTACTAAAGAAGATTATTTTTGGCTAATGACTTCGTTCTAATATCTAGACAAAAAAAAAAGAAATGAATGTAAGTTGAATTTATAATTTGTATCTCACCATATCAGTTCCATTCAAATAAATATAGGCCTATACAAATAGTTCAGAAAATGAGAATATAAATGCAAAAATAGTTGACATGAATAGCAAATACAAACTACAATAATTCAATTAGTAAAAATAACAAAGAAATTCATTATTTTATTAAGTCATCAATGTGAGGTATGACTCAATAGCTGAACTATGTGAGGTATGACTCAATAGCTGAACTATGTGAGGTATGACTCAATAGCTGAACTATGTGAGGTATGACTCAATAGCTGAACTATGTGAGGTATGACTCAATAGCTGAACTATGTGAGGTATGACTCAATAGCTGAAATATGTGAGGTATGACTCAATAGCTGAACTATGTGAGGTATGACTCAATAGCTGAACTATGTGAGGTATTACTCAATAGCTGAACTATGTGAGGTATGACTCAATAGCTGAACTATGTGAGGTATGACTCAATAGCTGAAATATGTGAGGTATGACTCAATAGCTGAACTATGTGAGGTATGACTCAATAGCTGAACTATGTGAGGTATGTTTCAATAGCTGAACTATGTGAGGTATGACTTAATAGCTGAACTATTTGAGGTATGACTCAATAGCTGAACTATGTGAGGTATGACTCAATAGCTAGTCTATGTCGTCTTTATCTTAAGAAATTCCTATCCCTCTGTACTAGTGCCCTTTAGAAATAAAGTAAGAAATGCAAATGCCACTTGAAACAATCAGGTAATCCATCATGTCTCATTATGGTATAATGGAAAGTGAACACAATGCAAGTGAACATAGTCCACAGCCAGTGCAGTACTCACACATAAACAAGAACTGACCTTTTAGTGGCTTTATAAATTGAACACATACAATGGAACATTTCTTTATTAAAAGAATGTCTTTACCAAATTTATACCAATGTTCGCCATACATTAACTCCAAATACCATGGAATTTTACAAGTGAATCGAAGGATCATAGAATACATACTCTAATATATAACGTAGGAGTTAAAGTTTTGGATAGTTCCTCTAGGATTAAAATAAAGGGGCAACATACGACAGAAGTAAATGGCGTGTAGATTTCAATAGAGTCTAGAAATAGCTTAAAATTAGCCGTCGAAAACATCAGGGCCTGCTAAGGAAAGAAGAAAGAAAGGCCAATATAAAACAACACATAGAACTTTTCCACAGTGTCTATGTTGTAAATATACATTTAGTTCAGGACCAGTTAAAGACAGCGTACACTTATTTCATGACTAGTTGAAGACTTGTCCTCCGTAGCTCCAATTAAGTTTATATATAACGGCTCTAGTTGTCATAGTGGAAAACCATAAACAGCCAACCAACGTATTAAAGTACCCGTCGGACCGAATGGATCCATAGGCCCGATGAAGCAGCGTTCACCAGTTTCTGTGGCCACGGCATACTAGGTGATTGTGTGGCCAGCTCTATGCACAGCCGCCTTTACTTTACCCTAACTAAGGTCAGGTACCCATCAGAGCTGGGTCGACTCAGGGACACCCTCCAGACCCTGGAAAAAATCCTAGCCTGCACCAAGATTCGAACCCGGGACCTTCGGCTCGCCAGTCGAACGCGCTGCCGCTCGGCTACCGTGCCCCATTCAACCAACGTAAGTCATCCCAAATTGACAATTTTATTTGAAACTATCCGTTTAATTATTCCTTATTTTAGTGCTTCTTAATATTTTTTTTTTAGCACATTTATACACATTCGCCTTTCTTACACATTCAATGTCCAGAAAAAATTAGCTTTGCTTAACGGAGAAAATTTAGAAGATGTCGATCGTATTTGTATTTAGAGCGAAGATGTGCCGTTAAGGAAGCTGCGCTCTTCGACACAGTCTCTCCTGGAAATTCCATGTTTGGATGGTCACAGGAAAAGGACTCTTGGTGTGCGCTCGTTTGAGTCTGTGGCGCCTTCACTGTGGAACGGCTTACCTGAGACACTGAAAAACTCTGTGTCAAAAAAAGGCATTTAAGAAGAATTTGAAGACTTTTCTTTTCAACTAAGTTGATCAAGTACACCTCCATCGGCAAAAACCTTGTTTAAAACTATTTTAGAATGTTATTGTCGTTTCGTTTTTATGAGCGCGCTGAGCATGCTTGCAATAGCATTAAGTGTGGCGCTGTATATACGATCAATGAAATAATTAATTAATTAATTAATTAAGACTAATTTTGAAAGCGAAACTTAGAAACCCGTGAAACTATTTCACTGGACATAGAAATAGAATGGATCTTTTCGCAATAAATCTGCTCATCCATGAACATCTGTAAATGAAATCAACGAAATTTTATTTTCATTTTAAATAAATCAAGATTTTAAACTTTAATTAAATTTACACAATTAAATATAAACCAAGATCTAATCTTAAAGTACCTTCAGTAAAAAAAACAAGATAAAGAATAATATTTAATTATTCTACAATCTGGAAACTAGCATTCTTTAAGGGTTGCATGTTATTCCAGTCAATGCGTCTATATTTTCGGAACAATGCGTGCAATTTTAAATTAAGTTGATTACACATGTTTGAAGGTAAATAGATGCCATTAGAATCGTAGCTTGTATGCTTCGTTCTGAGGATGTCATAAAAATGTACACTTGTTTGTTTAACCAAGCTTCTCCTCGTCCCAATCTTCTATTTTCTAATTGACTTATTATTCAACTATTTTGTTTGTTGATTCGATAAACTATAAGGTTCAAATTGTGTTGTTATTCTATAACCAAGACATGTGAAATAATCACTCGATTGATTTCCCTTCCCCCTCTCCCTGAATGGCGATGAGTACCGTCAAGCTGTTGTACTTGGTGAACTTCAAATAATATTTCAATCATGGCACGTACAGTGTTTACCGCCCTTGTTGCTGTTAACTCTGAACTTGTCTCTGTATGACCTTCGTCTTTGATGGTCTTTTGAACATGTAGAATGTGGAAGGTGATATGTTGATGGAGCTATTATGTTTGCTTGTTGTTGTATACGGCCATGTCCCCGGCACTTCCTTGAGTCCTGCTGTGTTGACATCTCCCCATTCACTACTTCAAACGGTTTCACTCATCAGATATTCCTAGCGCGTTATTGACATTTTGCCATGGTGTGTTGTGATATTTCAACTGTCACCAGTTATTTAATAGAAACTTTGCCATGGTGTGTTGTAATACTTTTATTTACAACACGTCATATTAACATTACTTTTATTTACAACACGTCATGTTAGCATTACTTTTATTCAGAAGACGATATTAGCATTACTTTTATTCAGAAGACGATATTAGCATTACTTTTATTCAGAAGACGATATTAGCATTACTTTTATTCGCAAGACGCGTTAGGTCTAATATTAACTATTTTCATGACTTAATTTTGTAATTCTGTGCATATAACTATAAAATGTTATATAGTTGCTTACGCTAATAAACATTTATTTATATTTTGAACAAAAAAACAATATGTTCCTTGATTCGTTAACGAGACACTAAATGTATTATGGTCGTAATAGCAGAGAAGAAACAGTCAAGTCCAAATTGATCAATAAACTTTCGTTCTTCTTACGTAGAAAGTCAACTACGTGCCATTCCGAAAGTACATCTTAAGCTGATGGTAAATATCATGAAGTTAAACTGTCTTTAAATGAACAGTCCAACACTAAAATCATGGATATTGTGTATTTGTAAAGGGATATAATGTATTGGGCTTCAGATTGACTGAATGTTATCGAGCAAGCCGTGGCATGATGGAGAAATGAGGGCTGCATTCAATTAGAGGAAATGCCTGTGTGAGTTTGCGTGCTTCCTTAAACATTCGTAACTCTTTTTTTTAAAGCTCATTCCCATAGGATTTGTTATTTATTGACACGTTTAAAGATCACACGAACAGACGGACGTATGGAATGCTATTGTCGAAAAGCTTTCAACCTTTTCTTTTGCCTTACTCGATATTTCCATTGGTACGTTTTCATTGGTCTTTCTCGATATTTCCATTGGTACGTTTTCATTGGTCTTTCTCGATATTTCCATTGGTACGTTTTCATTGGTCTCTCTCGATATTTCCATTGGTACGTTTTCATTGGTCTTTCTCGATATTTCCATTGGTACGTTTTCATTGGTCTTTCTCGATATTTCCATTGGTACGTTTTCATTGGTCTCTCTCGATATTTCCATTGGTACGTTTTCATTGGTCTTTCTCGATATTTCCATTGGTACGTTTTCATTGGTCTTTCTAGATATTTCCATTGGTACGTTTTCATTGGTCTTTCTCGATATTTCCTTTGGTACGTTTTCATTGGTCTCTCTCGATATTTCCATTGGTACGTTTTCATTGGTCTCTCTCGATATTTCCATTGGTACGTTTTTATTGGTCTTTCTCGATATTTCCATTAGTACGTTTTCATTGGTCTTTCTCGATATTTCCATTGGTACGTTTTCATTTTTCTTTCTCGATATTTCCATTGGTACGTTTTCATTGGTCTTTCTCGAGATTTCCATCTATTCTTGTATATGTTCAATGATGTCTCTATTATTTATGTGGCTATGTCTAAAACTGTATCATGCGTTGACAGTTTGTACAGTGACATATTGTGACCTTAACTTTAAGCTACAGCTAAAGCGAAGTTAATATTTCTGTACGCAATAGAATAAACCCAATAATAGTCACAGTTCTTACACTTTGATATCTACGTCACAGCTATGTGATACTAAAAATATATATATATATTTACTACGGGTGATAATAGTTAGGTGAGAATTTTCCCACAGAAATGACGGAATTCTTTTCACTGTGGGAACCACTATCCTGGGTCGACATTAACATTTCACTAAATCGCGAAAGTATCAAAATTACGTTTCAATTATAGTTCAAAAGGAAATGTCTGAAAATAATTTCTTGTTTTTCTCTTTGACTAGTTTTACCGTATGTCATTTTTTGTTGTTTTTATTGTGTGCCGTTTGCTTATTGTCCGCCAAGCAACTGACATAATCCTGTGCTTCTATCTAAACTAGCGTTAGTCTCTCAGGGGATATTATGCCTGACTGTTCATTCTTTGTCTATCTGTATTGATTGCATGGAACAGTCGTGTACGGCACCAGCTAGACAGAGACAATAATCCACTGATAACTCCCATAGCGCCCAGCCATTGGTTCGCCCGTGACATTGAGCCTGTAGCTGAGATTGTCGTGATTGGGGATTGTGGGCAACAAAGCAAGTGTTAGATCCCCATAAGACCCTTCAAAATCAATGTAAAATATCGCAATAAGATCATTTCTGAAAATTGTTCATTTCGCGAATACTTAGTTGTAGTTTATCTCAAAGTTGATTTGAATAGTTCACTTACAAATGTCTATGTTTTGAAATGTTGCAAGATTTTAATTCTAGACTTATCCTCATAGGTGTAAGTTCACAGTTACTTTGTTTTTAATTATTGGATGTATGTTGATGTATTGGTATCAGCCTTGAAGTATTTCTTAGATCATCCGTAGATAAAACGATGTCTGCCTGGTGAACATTAGATGAACAGAACTTATTGATTGAAATATCGCGGGATCATTGCTCAATTGGAAGACCTAAATGGAAAAAGAAAAAGACGGACGTTTAGAATAGCTTCATTAGCGGCGTTTTAGCGTGTTGAGCTGTAACTCTGGCAGATTGGACTGAATGTTCATGCATTAACTTGATACTGACTTCTAATGATTCCTTTATTTACATCGCTGTTGCCCTTTATGGGGACGTATGGATACAAGTCAGCTTGTGACTGATTTTTTAAGTATAAGCTCAGCTTGTGACTGATTTTATAAAATAAGCTCAGCTTGTGACTGATTTTATAAGTAAAAGCTCAGCTTGTGACTGATTTTATAAGTAAAAGCTCAGCTTGTGACTGATTTTATAAGTATAAGCTCAGCTTGTGATTGATTTTTATAAGAAAAAGCTCGTCTTGTGACTGATTTTATAAGTATAAGCTCAGCCTGTGACTGATTTTATAAGTTCAGCTTGTGACTGATTTTATAAGTATAAGCTCGGCTTATGACTGATTTTATAAGTATAAGCTCAGTTTGTGACTGATTTTATAAGTATAAGCTCAGCTTGTGACTGATTTTATAAGTAAAAGCTCGGCTTGTGACTGATTTTATAAGAATAAGCTCGACTTGTGTCTGATTTTATAAGTATAAGCTCAGCCTGTGACTGATTTTATAAGTTCAGCTTGTGACTGATTTTATAAGTATAAGCTCGGCTTGTGACTGATTTTATAAGTATAAGCTCAGCCTGTGACTGATTTTATAAGTTCAGCTTGTGACTGATTTTATAAGTATAAGCTCAGCCTGTGACTGATTTTATAAGTATAAGCTCAGCTTGTGACTGATTTTATAAGTATAAGCTCAGCTTGTGACCTAGATATTTTTGTATTTTGCGGTCTCAGAGAAATAAAAGGCCACATGTCTTGGCTCGTATTTGAAAAATGGATTTATTGAAATAAGCACGAGCGAAACGGTGTTTAATAGATGACTCTGTTGTTCAATGAGGTATGTCATGGGAATCAAATTAGGTATTTGAAATTTGAGAGAACTTTGTGTGGAAGAAATGCCAAAGCAAAATATGACTTTCCTATTCAGTGTGACAGATATAATTGTAAAAAAAAAAAATTTTTGTCTGACCTTTGCCCCGTTTGTTATATTTAAAACTATTATCAGTTTTTCCGACAATCTTGTTGCAGTCTACCAAATATGGAAATATAAAAACTGAAATGGTACAATATTCTTTAAAACTGTTACAATTCAAAAGCAATGATAATTGACTTATAACTTAATATGTTCTATAACTTAAGAAGACAAAATAAAATGACTAGGTGTAAGACTATGAGATGTTATTTAAATAGTAAATGTTTGTATCATTTGTAGAGTGTACTAGCAACAAGGTGAATCCATGGCAAGTAGACTGCTAATTGACAGCTTAACTTGTCCGTCGTTTTGTCAAAATATGCAAAATATACTCCACGTCATCTCGACATTACAAAGTTACATACCGGTAGTGTAGTATCTACTATCTAGTCAACGGGAATACATAAGCCAAACATATTAAGTCCATAAAAAGGAAGCATCAGTTTGTTAGACTAAGGTTATCAGAGTCCATCTTTAATATCCAGTAGTGGCGTTTAGATCGGGGCCGATTACGCTCATACGGTTAGAATTTCAACCGAAATTTATTCATGACCTGTATATATTTGTCCAAATGTTTACGAAGCCTATACAATACTCCGATACTCCACCGCAAATACTGTTAAAGAACAGCATTCAACTTGTAGTGAAGTCACGTGATACCATTATATTCAAAATCAGCCTGATCTTTCAAACAAGTTCCAAAGAGTATTATATTTAAAAAAGTACTATTTAGTAAAAGGAATCCATTTACCACAATCTTATAGTGCTTGCAAACTGTTGCACTACACAGTCCTTGTAATACGACCTTAAGGACCTGCACGTGCTTACTGAAGCTGAACGAAACATTGATTTCTCGAGTAATAAACCAGAAATCTATGTTTTATAATCAACTTATATTTCTAGTCGCTCATGTAACGTGGAGACGCTAGTCAGTTCAGAAAAATACACATATCTAGTCTTGTTCTGATTCTCTCGATTACATTCCATGGTATTTCTGAAGTCTTTTACAAATTCTTGATAGTATTTTATTTGTGTCATGTTCTGTAAGGAATAGAATAGATGAGTCTATGTGTGTCAAGTTCTGTAATGAATAGAATAGATGATTCTATGTGTGTCATGTTGATATTTGTGTATTAATATAATTGCTTATATATTTATATCGATATGTCTTTGTAAATTAATAATAATATTCTGTGTCTAAATCCTTATAGATATCAGTATTTATGTGAATATTGATATTTGTTATGTTTCTTATATCTTATGATTTGACCTTCTAATGCTAATGGGTTCCTAGTGTCATTTTTTATAATACCACGTTCCACATTGGTCACGAGAAAAATCTCGTATTAAATCGATTTCTAAAAAAAATTATATGAAGATACTCCAGAGAGTCGATCATATTTTTTGATAGATTTGTTGCCTTTGCATGGCTTGAAGCATTCCATTAATATTCCAACTGACCTTTTAACTCTTTGCAGATTTCTATCGAACTGGACATGGAGGAATTCCCTTGTGAGATAAGCGCAAAAGTGCAATATTTTAACGGTCATCTTTTTTTTCTCTTATATTTATGGCCCTTTACGATTATTCCATTTTTGTGTGTTTCCGTTGGGAAGTCAGACAGTGCTGCTATTGAAAAGCAATATTGCCACACGTCTCTATCTATCTATCTATCTATCTATCTATCTATCTATCTATCTATCTATCTATCTATCTATCTATCTATCTATCTATCTATCTATCTATCTATCTATCTATTTATCTTTCTATCTATCTACCTACCTATCTATCTATCTATCTATCTATCTATCTATTTATCTTTCTATCTATCTACCTACCTATCTATCTATCTATCTATCAATCTATCTATCTATCTATTTATCTTTCTATCTATCTACCTACCTATCTATCTATCTATCTATCTATCTATCTATCTATTTATCTTTCTATCTATCTACCTATCTACCTACCTATCTATCTATCTATCTATCTATCTATCTATCTATCTATCTATCTATCTATCTATCTATCTATCTATCTATCTATCTATCTATCTATCTATCTATCTATCTTAGTATTTCCTGATTGCCGTATCTGCCACCATGCTATGACTATATAATGTCTGCCACCATGCTATGTGTATATGACAATTGTAATCGAACACGACCAATTTTAATTTAGGTCGTAATATTGTTTGGCGTGAGAGGTACAAACTAGTTATAAAATAATGAATGTATTAACGCCAAGTGCTAAACCTGCCATCCAAACATTTCTCTAGTGATTGAGCAGAGATAAAATCTATCCATACATATTGCAAACATTCTATTACAGACATGCAAAGGTTATTGGAATTCCGTTCTGCTGGTGGGTTAAGTGCCACCTTGCTAGACACGTGACAGTCCTCGGCAAAATGTCAAGTGGCGACAAGCCACACGTTGATTGGTGTGGAAACGTGTGGCCTTTACCACACTAACACATAGTAGGCTACATGCAAAGGCCAGCTGGTTGGTTGAATGTGATGGAATAGAGCTGTTCTATTCACACACTTGACAAAACAACCAACTAGGAAGTGGTGGTTTTTTTTTACATTCGAGCACACCTTTCATCATGTTTTATCTATTTCATTGTTACAACATAATTCATAGCACGTTTCATCCATTTCATTGTTACAATATGAAATAAGTTTATGTGTGTCTGGAGAAGAAAAACTATAATTGTACTTCACCTGCCAAGCTATTCCATCTAGCACATGTGTGCATCGGCAATATTGGTCAATCATATTTTCTTTAAGATATATATTTTGTTGTTGTTTCAGCCATTTACCTGTCTGTTTTTTTTAAGTATGTTTGTTTGCATAATACGGTAATGGTTAATTTGTTTTTCTTTTAAAATGCCAAAGCTTTTATTTTGTTAATTTTATGTCGTTGTCTGCCACAAGTCATGAACATGCCAAAGTAATGATCAAGTTATTGATAAACCATTTTGTGGCCTTTTCAAAATTACCTTCCTGCATCATCCAGACATTTTGTAGAACTCCCTTGAGTGTTGTTCGAATAAAGTTATGCAGAATTTAATGATTCTACTAGATTTGAACATACTCTGCATGTTGAAAAGTTTTTTTGATGGTAGTGTAAACAATGTTGTGAAAAAAAAAAGAACAATATACTGTTTGTTTTTTTTCCTTGTTGTGACCGTGAGGAGGCCTTGACAATACAGAGTTCTTTGGAAAAGGGAAAGTTTCGAAAACCTGACTTGATTTTTCAAGTTTGGGAAAACTGAACACAGTTTTAGGCACATTTGAACATTTCGCTATAATATAAAAAATGATTTATTCAAAATAATAGAAACAATTATTGACTTTGTCGTTACTGTGACGATGCGCTTCTAATTAGTCAGATACTTAATTAGTCAGTGTAATCACTTGAATAATGTCTGCGCTTCAAGGTAAAACGTGTTATTCGGGGTGTGCCCTGTGTACATATTACGTCACACATCCTTGTATTACGATGCCCAGCGGTGGGGAATGAGGAGGGCGTATTATATTGGCGGTAAGATTGGTCACCTTGATTCTTGACCTATTGTTTATCTAGGACACTTTGAGCGAGAGAGACGTGGATTGTACTTTTGTTAATAGCGACACGTGTGGTTCGAGGCCGGTGCTGATCGTCTATGGGATTGTTAGGGTTTTATTTTCTTTTGTATTGAGTATTGGTAGCGTTGTAAGCTTTTCTAACATATTGATATTATTTAGTTTCATTATACAGTTCAGTTGCACTTGCAATCAAATCTTGAAAATGATGAAGAAACAATATTGCTTCTACACTTACATCAACTGTTTATTGAACCAATACACACACACACACACATACACACACTATTACAGTTTACAGGTTTCATTCTGGTTTTCTTGCAGCTGACAAAGTTGTCCCGCCCCTAGCTCTTTAGTGATTGTTTGTGTTTTGTGACCTATTGGACTATTTGGTTGAGTGAAGTACTTAATGAAGCGGTAAATAGCCCACTCTGGTCTTGGTGCGGGTGAGGGCAATAGAACGTTCTAGAATACTAATACATTGAAGCGATAGTAATTTAAGATGACATCAGTCTGACATTAAGGATCAATAAGCAACGTTTAGTCAATACTGCTGCAAATGGAATATGGTACGCTATTAAGTCAGGCATTAGAGTATTTATGTTTCTTTAGCGTGTGTTGGTCTAAAGATTTTTGTATTGTCTTGCCGTGGTACTGTTGTTGATGAAGAATTTCTAAAAAATTAAAATATCTTGGCATTATACTTGTTTTATCTATGTCGTTGACGTTATTTTTCTAAAATTGTACATTCTTGAATATTAGACACATTGTGCAATTAACGCGTTCAACTTTTTATACTTATAGTGTTAAATGACTAACTATAACATTTTTCTAAGTACCTTTTGAGTCGAAAGTATATGAAAAGAAATGTATTCCTTCAGTGTAGGCTTTATATATTGCTGGAGGCAGTGCGTGTAATAATAATTAGTTTTCATATCATTTAGTCAACAATCGTATTAGAATCTTCCTACATTTCTCAGCGATCAGCTCTAATAATGGCTTCATTTATAACGGGTTAGATTTGTCTAGTAATAAATATAAGCAACGTCTATCCGTACATCAATTCTATGCTTCAAGTCTCTCCTGAATCACACAATCAATCAATGTTAGCAAGTTCGGTTGATCCCCACATCGTTGCTTAGTGTTGCGGATATCAATTTCAGGATAATCTTTCAATTTCAAGATCATTTGAAGCAAAACGTTTCTTTATCATCAGTTGCTATTCCTTTCTCTCCCTTCAACAGAAGACAATGTTTTAAATGTTCACTGTCAGCTCCGTTGTCCCGTCATCAAGTGTTGTCAATGTTTATTGCACGTTTAATTCAGTGGAACAAAATTGTTTCTCTATTCATGACGTGCATTGAGAGTATGAAAGATTGAGATCATTAGAAAGTGAAATGAATCAGAGAATTGGCCATTTTTCTGCCCATTGTTTCATATGATCATGGCCACCCAGCGTCATCTGACTCACAGTAACGAAGAATGCCAGCTATTCGCTCCCCTTTATTTCTATTATTAAACGAACGCAAACCTTGCATTCAAGTTAAAGTTTTATTTTTGGGTGATGCAAAAAACGTGCCAATTTTGAACGAAATAAAATTTAATTAGACAATTTAAATTCATTCATTAAAAAACAACAATAATAACACATAATTAATTATTTTTGTTGACCACAACCTCGGGCGTATGAAGCCGAAGTCCAACTTGACGGCTGGATTTTCCAAATGTCTTTAAAAGAATACGTCAATAAATTTTGAACCATTCTTTAAACTCTATAACCTGAAAAGAAGAATTAGTTGACATATATATATATATATATATCCTCATTGTAGTTTACATTTTACATAACGAAAACATGTCTGTTGTTTAGTTCACTTTATTGAGTAGTTTTACATAATCAAACATTTGTAGATTTCATGGAAATATTTAGACATTGTTAACTTTATAACCATAATTGCACCATTTTTTTTTCATAAACATAGTCATTTAGACTAAACGAGATAATTTTAATTTCATGGACATAATGATATAATTTTAATATCATAATATCATGGACATAATGTTATAATTTTAATTGCATGGACATAATCATATAATTTTAATTTCATGGACATTCAATACTTCCTTGATATAGTCTAAGTCTGGCATGTACATTGGGAATTGAAGAAATAAGTCAATAATTTCATCTGTGAAGTTCTAGTTATATAATATAATATTGTCTTGTTACCTTGCATGTACAACAGATTATTGATGTCCCTGCAGAAGATTCAATTATTGAAGTGTTGTCGTTTTACTCTATTAAAAAAATAAAGTGTGTCGACTTGCTAGTTTTAAATCTAGCTTTTTACTTTCTAATCACGTGATATAATCAGTTGCCCTTTCAGATTCCACTATAACCGTATCGATCATGCCTCCTAGAATACGTTGGTTAAATTCAGAGGAGAAATGGCACAATCTTAGCCCGCGGCTTAAGTTGGACCAAAAAAAAATTTCTTTATAATTTTGGAATTCTGCAATATCTAACATGGTTCTTCTACTTATAAAATATATTTTTAGTAGGTCATACACCTGTACACTACAAATATTTAATTTGTTTTGCAGCTAGTTGCTAGAAACAGTCGTAAGCTATAGTATTTGGTTGATTATGTATACAGGCTGTATATGCCTATAGATGTATTTATATGAGTCAGTGGTTAATACAGACTTTGTGTGTGAGTAAACTGATTATTTTATCATGTGTGAATCCGTTGATAATTCAGCAGTATGTGTATGTCACTACTGGTATAAACAACGCAACTCTCTATGTAGACTAAGTTCGTGTATCCACTTGTTCAATAATTTAAATTATGTTTTCCCTAAGCTTTTTGCTCTGTTTTGATTAACTTCGATTGAGTAGATCTACGGCAGAAAGTAGAACATTGATTAGCAGAGTCTTTTTTTTTTTCTCTCAGAATGCCAGCTAGATCTAGATACCGTCCACATTTTGTGGCCTCATCATAGTGAAAAGAGATATGACTACTTTAACATAGTTTTCACAGGAAAGTTGCGTTAAAACAGTCATGAGAATTTTAAAGACAACCAGGAAAATATTCTCAGGGAAAATTACTTGCTTCAGACGATTTGTTTATGTGTCGATAATTGGCGTTTAAAGCGAGATAATCGTGAATGAACATTAACATTGTAGATTTAATTTTCTCACTTACTAACTAGTCATTGATTAGTCATTGATTATATATACTCAATCAATATTTAATGTGGGTAAATAAACTGATTTACTTTGTTGATTACTGATATTATGATCATAGACAGGAATGACCTCAATATTTTATCGTGGTTGTCATAAACAGAAATGACCTAAATATTTTATTGTGAGCTCGTGTATTTTACTCGACTTCCCTTACTTACAGACACTTAGTAAGGGGTCGGCAACTTTTTGATAATATTCTGCCAAAGTGGGATTTCTAATTCATTCAGCGTGCCAACAGCCATATAAGTCAACCTACAACACCAATCAATTTCTTTATAAAAAAAAAAGACTTGAATTGCGTATTTGCGGGCCTTCCGCGTGTCATCGAAAATCGTTTCGTAGGTTGCCGACCGCTGGACTAGACTATCTTAATGTCTCTTTAGCTAGTGTCACTGGACTACTATGTAATCTGAATGTAGACTAGAATATATTACCAGTACCGTTTATGTAGCTAGAATCACTGGACTACTATGTAATCTGAATGTAGACTAGACTAACTTACCGTTTTTGTAGCTAGAATCACTGGACGACAATGTAATCTGAATGTAGACTAGACTATCTTTCCGTTTTTGTAGCTAGAATCACTGGACTACTATGTAATCTGAATGTAGACTAGACTATCTTTCCGTTTTTGTAGCTAGAATCACTGGACTACTATGTAATCTGAATGTAGACTAGACTATCCTTCCGTTTTTGTAGCTAGAATCACTGGACTACTATGTAATCTGAATGTAGACTAGACTATCCTTCCGTTTTTGTAGCTAGAATCACTGGACTACTATGTAATCTGAATGTAGACTAGACCAAGGGTCGGCAACGCTTAGAAACTAGTGTGCCAAACTAGTATTTCTAATCCATTCAGTGTGCCTACAGCCTAAAAGTCACTCCTCCTATGGCACTCGATTTCTTGTACAAGCTACTCGAATAGCCTTCTTGAGGTTTCCACGTGCCATTGAAAATCAATCTGCGTGCCAAGTGTGGCACGCGCGTCATAGGTTGTCGACGCCTGGACTAGACTATGTTAATGTTTCTGTAGCTAGAGTTACTGGACTACTATGAAATCTGAATGTAGACTAGACTATGTTAATGTTTCTGTAGCTAGAGTTACTGGACTACTATGAAATCTGAATGTAGATTAGACTATGTTAATGTTTCTGTAGTTAAAGTTAAAGGACTACTATGAAATCTGAATGTAGACTAGACTATCTTAATGTTTCTGGAGTTAGAGCCACTAGTCTAGTAAGTTATAAATGTAGACTAGACTATCTGTATGCTTGTTGACTTGTATTGACTATCTGAATACGTAGTGAGAGGACTAACACAACTCCTGGTCGATGCTCCTTCAACTCTTCTACTTTCCGTCTTCCTGTTAGTCTCATGATGGTCACTATGCGGGGATGCTAACGACGTTAATCAACTGCCCACTCAGAACTCTGGCCTTTAGCTACTTCCTGCCCATTAAAGAAACCAACATCTTCTAGTACAAATAGGATTAATTGCAGCCCTGTAGTTTTTATTTGTGCAAACTGTGTGTCCACAATAAAACATACTAACAACCATCAGTTATGTGAACTTCTACTCTTTATAACTACTGAGGAACGTTTCATTTGGATAAACTCTTACATGATAAAATCCATATGAAAATTCTATTTTCAACAGGTGAGAATACTCATTTGTATCTCAAATACATGTATCACATTAATTGGTGAAAGTCATTGGCCACGGGGCATTATTCTGGCCTCCCAATCTTCACAAATACACAGGCCACAGATAAGGATAAAATGAACCTCAGATAAAAGAGTTTTAATTTAGTATAACATAAATAATTACAAATAATATAAATGCTTACATGACCATACATATACTATCTATAATATTACAGCCAAACCTGTATATGATTTAAAGAACAGAACTCTTTGATACATTTACATGTCAAAATACATTAAATAAACTTTAGATTAATGCCTTAAATTAAATTAAAGTAATATTATTTAATTGATTATTCCCAATAGTTGACTAATTTGCCTCCCCTTGTGTAATGATTGACTTTTTCCCTTCCCATGAATTAAAATCAAAACCTGATATTTAAAACATATTAGATCTATTAAGAAGTACTTAGAATATATAGAATAGAAGGCAACAGTTTCACAAATGGTTTTGATTTCACTTTAAACACTGATAAAAGTTATTTATTATTGTATATAATTAGATTTTTAAGATAATTATATAGTGTACAATTTTGTGGGTTTTTTTTAAAGTTTGTAATTGTTCATAATAGTTTAAACTTGGTCTCCATCAGATACCATTATTGTTTGACCTTGCCTTTAAATTGTAACTTGTTCAACAATAATTTGCCCCATTAAAATATATTCAATCTTTGCTATTAGATGTTTGGTTTAGAAACAATTATTTGACAATATTTGTTTTCAACTAAGCGCTAAAACAATAAATATTAACTGATTTATCTCGATATTTTATAAGCAGTGTATATAGGATCTAAGATAATATACTTGTACAAAGTCTGTCTATTTACATTTAGTTACATGTCTGTGTAGGTTTATTGTTTATTGTTATTTGAAACTTACTATATGTTTGACATATAATTTCCTAAAGTACAAATTACACGGTTTATAATAAATAAATATATATACATAATATGTATGTATATATAATTGAATTTTGGTTGTGTGAAGTATTTCATTGTTGATGTATTATTGGTTTTATTAAACAATAAAACACATTGCTACTAATAGCTATAATAGTTTAGAAATTAAATAAAGATAAATGCCCTAATATTAAATATAGAAGTGTGTAACAGGCAGCCCGCGGGCTACACCACAGCCCACGAAGCCGTTAAGTGTGCCCCCCCCCCCCCCACACACACACAGAGCTGCTAAAGGCAGTTTTACAAATCATTATAGGCCTATTAATAATGTCAATACATTGTCAGAATGTCTGGCCCATCTATTAAAGTCCTTAAGCTGCGGCACACCCTAGTATAACTCTTTCAGTTCCTCCAGCTATCAGCTTCAAATATACATTGATATCTTTTGTTACTTCCACTTTACATCTAATGCTATCTTGACTTCTTGGAGAATGACAGAATTAACCTAATCATCTGTGCTGGACTGTACTCTATAGTGTAAGGAGGAAAGAAATCTGTCTCATTGAATGTACTTCAAATGAGTCAAATAGAGTAATGATCATTGAATGATCATAGAACAGCGCATGGGGTTCAAATAAATTTACAGAAAATTCTTTAAATAGGAACATTAGATGACCAGAAATCTGGGCCAGTTCCAGACATTAAATGTACCGGTACTATAATCTCATGGCAGTCGTGGTGACAGTTTTCTTCCCATATCTAAACTAATCTCTCTCTCTCTCTATCTCTCTCTCTCTCTATCTCTCTCTCTCTCTCTATCTCTATCTCTCTCTCTCTCTATCTCTCTCTCTCTCTATCTCTCTCTCTCTCTATCTCTCTCTCTATCTCTCTCTCTCTATCTCTCTCTCTCTCTCTATCTCTCTATCTCTCTATCTCTCTATCTCTATCTCTCTATCTCTCTCTCTCTGTCTCTCTCTCTCTATCTCTCTCTCTCTCTCTCTCTATCTCTCTATCTCTCTCTCTCTCTATCTCTCTATCTCTCTATCTCTCTCTCTATCTCTCTCTCTCTCTCTCTCTATCTCTTTATCATAGAATATGACATATTTTAAAATAGAAATCATACCACAAAAAACAAAGCCTTTAAAAACGTGTTTGAATAAGATCATACAATCCGTAATTCCTAAAGTTTTTATACTGATATAAAGATCAAGTTTCTTGAATGTTCTCTTATCTCCCCCTTAAACCTGTGCCATTGGTTTGGGTGTGGCACTGACTTGGTGCCTGAGTTCGTGTATGTTGATGGAGTCAATTTCCTCAACTCCGACATAAACAGTTTCTTCCATCGTTGTTGTCTGTCAGTTTGTGATGATTTCAAGATAACTTCATATAAACACAATTAAAAGGACGGTTTTTAAATGTATTTTTTTTAAGTCAGAATTTAATTTTGTTGACTCAGTATTTGTTATAGTTATTTTTTTAAAAGATTTGGATTGAAACTTGTCGCAAGTGGCTTTGTCGCAAGTGACCTTTGTCTATACATGAAAACAAAATATGGCCCTTACTTTATTTGGAATTCTGCTTCCATCATTGTATTGTTTTCTTTATTTGAGTTGTGACAACTATTGGAACTAATTAAATTTGGTGTCTTTGTTATTAAAGTACGATAATTAGTTTTATATTGATTTTGTAAAGTGTATTTACCCAAAGTATCACATAGACAATCTTTCACCCTCAATCTTAATCTCTCTCTTCCGCTCTCTCTGTCTCTCTGTGTCTCTCTCTGTGCCTCTCTCAATATATACTAAAGCAACATGTCATTGATAATGATTTACCTTGATTTACGTAGAGACTGTCCAGTCTGTAAGTTGAGACCAAAGATATCATACAACTGCTGACTACATTGAACTACTTGCTACATTTAAATAACGAATATCAACTTTTGTTCCTTCCTATCAAAACCCAGAACACAGGATGTGTATTATTCCTGATGACCTTGTTTTCACTGGGGCACTTTAACAAAAGAACCTAACAAACTGTGGACTCGTAAAGTCATGTCCCCCCCTTTCTCTGTTTCCTCAGCCCATCACCTGGCATTAGTCCAATACTAAGAGCTAATGAAGTTAGTTCTAATAACTCCATATGAGGGATGCTAGAACAAGTCTTGTTGATTGCAATGATACATTCTCATCACACATCCACTTACAATCAGACTAGAATTAGTTTTACACTGTTTGGCTACTAATAAAAGGACAAAAATAGCAAGAATTCAAATATATTAAATATAATAGAACAAGACTTAGTAGTTTGGTTTATAACCATAGAAGAACACGAAGTTTGAATATCTATTTTTCTTAAGGAAATATTCCAAATAAATGGAAATATTAGAAATAAAACAAAACTATTATGCTTACAGTTATAATTTGTTTTACATTAATTTAAACAGATGCTACCGTAGATTATATTGAAATTAGACTTTATTTTGTTAAACTGAAGGTGATCGATGTATGTTGTTACAAAGTGATTGATTTAAGTAAGTCGTATATGTGAATCACAACTAATATACAACCGAACGGTGTGCTACCGAGAAGAAATTTAAAAACGACCTCGCTACAAATTGGCCTCTGTAAAAATGGCAAAATCTGTAAAAATGGCAAAATCCATACAACAGCAAAAAAACGGCAAATATTTCCTATTGACTGTTTTTCTTTGAGAGTGTTGTTGCATACTTAAAATGAAGTTAATGCGGTTAAATAAGTAAGTCTATGTGTAAGATGAAGTTAGCATGAGACCCCCTACACACCATTTTCTCATTCAGATCATAACTAAGATGATTTTTTGAAAACATTTTGATTATTTTAAGGATTAAAGCAATTCAAATGCCCTGCACGGTGGCGTTCCAGGGTTCGAATCCTGATGAAGGATAGGATCTGTTCCCAGCTCTGATGGGTACCTGACCGACCAAGTATAGGCGGTTGGCATTGTGCTGGCTACACAATCCCCTAGCGTGCCGTGGACACAGAAACTTGGTGACTACTGCTTCAACATCTCTATGGATCAATTTAGTCCGACGGGATACTTTATAAAAAAAAACTTTTTTCAGTCATTTAGAGCTCATGGGGAATTAATTCAAAATTACTCCGCGAGACATGAGCTTTTGTAACTTTTTTTGTGTGTTCGTTCATTTAAAAGACAATGACTCTAGATCTATCTATAAGTCCAGCTATGATCAACTTATTGAAACAGACCTTGGGCATTGAATAATTTCTTCTATTCTTTGTTTTCGTAATAGTTTTGTTGTTCCATGAATGGCCTGTGGTATCAGTAGGATACAGTATGTCAATGTCAGTAAACTCACTAGATTGTGTTTACATATAGACATTGATAGATTCTAGTCCCCAGTGACCGAATCTTGGCATCAGCCACATTGGCTAGACAATGGTCAAGTTAAAGACTCTACTTCTGTACAGTATCAATAATATGTGAGTGTGTTAAGACTTTTAGCCCTGTGTATTGATCTCTGTTTCCTAGTTGATTGTGTGTGGGTATATTTATTCATTTTACAGCGGAACCAAATTCTTTAATAAAATTGTTATTCACTTTGATTTTCTCGAGCGTTAATTTTATAAAGTTGTTGGGAAGTACATTAAAAAACTTCTTAAGTTGAGGCTTGCTAAAAACAAGCAAACCTTATTCTACAAATTTTTTTAATTGTGCATAAAAAAAACACCAAAAAAAAAGGCAAATACGTTCATTGTTTAATTAATGATCTCAATGTAAATAGTGTTTAATATAGTTCGTCGATGACTATTTTATAAAATGTAAACATTCCCTGATGTTAAACCAATAAAGAAGATTACAAAATAAAATGCTTTACATTACACATAATATAGTTGATATAGGCTAACACTATGACGCTAAAGATGACATAATGCTCAACTAAAGTTTGTCAAACACTACAAAAAAACAAAACCTGATTATTTCCACACATGATGGGAACAGAATGCTTGCAGTTGATTGGAAATACAAATATGGACACTCCATGAACATCCAGTGTAGACAATCATGGGCACTCAATAAAGACCCAATGCGTAAGGGGGGGGGGGCAGAAACCCGGTTTTAAACTGGTTTTATAGAACCGAAAACCGGTTTTGAAAAAAACCGGTTTTAACATCCCTACTTTCTTTTATTAAGCCACACTCCATTTTCGACATTCTTTGGGGTATCTGTTTATTATTAACTTCAATTTTCTACTTCACACAGATTAATTCGAAACAGTTTAACTAAATGAAAATATCAATAAGCAGAGTAATAGATGCTGCTCTAGCGTTGCAGTCTGAATTTTAAAAGTTAAAATAGACAATGACCGAAAGTCAATATCTATTCGGTCAAAACCGAAGGCAAACCGAACGTTAATTTTGGCTTCAGGACGAAACCGAAATTACGCCGAAAGAGGCCATTTGCCTACATACGACGCCTAAACCAAAACCGACTTTCAGTTGGCCACTAGGTTTCACAATCACATTTATATCAACATGAATCATATGACTCAAAGATCACACACCTAAAATAGAACAAATATTTTACTTTTGATATATAAATCAGTCAATCTCTGTTCATTTGTAAGCTGGAATTGAAGATGAATGTTCTTCTTGTATTTAGTATTAGAAGTATTAACAATTTAAAAAAAAAAAGCATAATAAGATGCAGTATAAATAAAACTAATGATCATTAATCGGTTGTTGTTTTTCTAGATTCATATTCAAGATATTGAGATGAATATAAACTGAAAGTGTCATTTCCCTGTTTGTTTTGTTGATTGAAACACAGTGTGAGCGTGGGAGACAAATATTCACCATTATAGTGTAAATATATTCATTAACCAGGTCCCGTCTTATAATTATGCAGCCCATTAGGCGGCTTGAGATGACTCGCTTCAGTCCAAGATCTTGCAAAAATCGTTCTAAGAATCGTCCGTGGCGTATACAATTGAAGTTCTTTTCTCGATGATTTAATCCACACTACTACACAAGTGAGATGTATTCTAGTGTCAGTATAATGGTATCCACTCTGTTATACTGTCTTTGAAAACCGCTATAGGAATGATCACATTGGCTACTGTAAATAACTGGCATTCTAAAGAGAGAGTAAGAGAGAGAGAGAGAGAGAGAGAAACGTTTAGAAACTTTACTAGACATTAAGACTTGGTGAAGATTAATAGTCATATCGACAAAGAAAGAGTGAGAGAGAATTATAAAAATTCTTTCCAAATCTTCCCCTGTATATATTCATGTAAGATATAAACTTATTCTTTAAACAAATGTTCTTTAAAAAGTCTACTTGAACCAGTAATATTTTTTTCCTTACTTGAACTGGATAATAATCTATAAACCAGGCAGTATGTTTACTGTAGGTTGTAATGTTTATAATGTATAGACTACAGGCGCACTTTATCTTTATTACAAACATCAATTGGCCATCTGTCTGCAATGCGTCAACAACAAAAACTAACTTCATTTACAGATCTATTAAATTCCTAAGTGTTAATTTCCCTCCGGATTTGACTGTACGCTAGGTTGTTTCCCCCTGCAGTCTGTCCAAAGTATTGTTATCCACAGATTTATCAATAGTGTAAAGAACTGCGTGGCCTTTCATCAGTAGCGCGCTAGGAAATCCATCATTCTTCATCTTGCAGCAGGCACCATCTGGATTCATCCATTTCACCACCCTCGCATCCACTGGCCCACCACGAACTGGGATATGTGAGAAAATGGATGTTTCTTTGTCAGATAGACGTCCTTAGATTCACTTTCTGATTATATTAAGATGCCCCCACCATCGCTGTGAGGAAAGAATGACTGGCTTTAGATCGTGTTATTTTGTAAGGAACATAGAAAAGATGTCGAAATAAGAGCTCTAGTGAGGATGTGGCATTAAATACTTTTGTAAAGCTAACACGAAAATAAATGTTTAGGAAAATGAACATTGAAAATTAGGGAATACAAATATCAGAAAATCTCTCGAGAAGTTAAATTAATCTTATCCTGCGACTTATTGTTTGTTCTTTTATTTCTATTGCTAATAATTTAGCTTTCAGTATTAATTTTGTATGAATAGTTTAAAACTATTTGTGTTGTTAAATATTGTTTTAAAATTACAAATATATGTAGACCTTAACATTTCTTATGTATAAATTAGTGAAGTATTTTGTATCAGTCTCTACAAGACTGTACTTGTTCTTACTTTCAAATTCATTCATTTTGAATTCATCCCGTACAAGTGATCAATTCTGAATTCACCCTATACATGTCATTTTTTCTGCATATATTAAACCTCTTATTAAAATGGCTAAATATGCTTTAGTGATCTTCACTTCTCAATATCAAAATATGTTATCAACAACAAATTCATTTGTATAAGTTCTTTTTCTTTCTTGATAGTATTCGGACATTTGCTGAAAAAAAAACAACAACAACAGGACAATTTCTACAACACGTATTAAAATAAGACTAAAACTACCGATGGACTCAATAATCCTGTGTATAGAATTTTGAAGTATACAAGTAGTATTTATGATATAGGGGCACGGTAGCCCAGCGGCAGCGCGTTCGACTGGCGAGCCGAACGTCCTGGGCTCGAATCCTGGTGCAGGCTAGGATTTGTTCCCGGGACTGGAGGGTGTCCCTGAGTCTACCCAGTAAAGGCGGCTGTGCAAAGTGCTGGCCACACAATCACCTAGTATGCCGTGGCCACAGAAACTGGTGAACGCTGCTTCATCGGACTTATGGATCAGTTCGGTCCGACGGGTACTTTACTTTTTTTTATATATGATATCCCCATATTTAAACTACCATTTTTATAAAGCATCAAAGTATAGAAATATATATTTAATAGAAAACAAGGAAAAAGCAGAGTTCATTATAGTTTATAGTTCCAGTAAGTAATGAATGTTTAGTTAGTCCTTTATTCATCAAACAGCCGGGGATAAAAACGTTGAGAGATTAAACTGAAACACCTGACTAAACGTTGACATCCCTTCAACGTCTCAATACACAATAGAATTGGAAAATAGCATCGATTATCGCTAAAAGGGGGAGGGGATAAACGATTTCCCGTATTTTACTTCAACCTTAGATCGTATCTCTAATAAATGTTAATGAAAGGTATCGATTCCTCTATTTTGTTCCTTTTCTTTGACATATTATATGTGTGTGCGTGAGTGTGTGTAGTTGTAATGAAAGTCTTTGTACAGCAAGTCAATGGTATCGACTTACCTTCTAGTGTTGGCATAGTTGTAGTTAGGAGGCAATAGGACTTGGAAAAACTACATCGTTTACTTTACAGACAGAAATCATGAAACTTAAAAAAATTAAGATATAACGTATAATTTGAATCGATGTTTTCACTGAATAATTGTATTCTTTCTAAATGCTACAGCACTGTTAGGACTTTATCACAACATGGGTATTAGGGCTCTACTATTTACCTGATACATTTATAGACACATAAAACGTTGCTTAACAACAGGAATAAAGTGGCGAGGACATTGGCGAGCTGATATGTACATTAATAGACAAATAAATGGCTAAAATCTATTCTATGGCTCGAGATTCACTGACCTATGACAAAGAATTCAGGCAGTCTATTTGGACAAAGAATTTGCGGAATGAATTTAAACAGTGAATTTGTACAATGAATTCGGACCAAGATTTCGGTCAGTAAGAACTGGGCGTGGTATTTAATCGATCATTCTATGTTACATTCTTTACATATTGTAAACTTACTTGAAGATCTGTTGTCCAAAGTCAGATATTAGGGAGTAATCATTTAACTAAAATATACTAAAACATGTTCTTTTTCTTTACTACTTCACTAATACGTTGCTACAGGAGATACTAGCTACAAGGTTTAATATTGCACAATTATAACATTTTACCACACAAAAAAAAAAAACTTGCGAAATAAAATTATTTTGATTGTAAATGTACCACATTAAAACATAAATATGTAATTTTTGTAATATGATTGCTAGAGCCTTTATATTAACTTCACAAAACTATGTAGCTGGCGATCGACAGACCAATTTTTAACATCTTCAGTTCAATGCCAGACAATCTATGGCAGCCATGTTCTTAAAAGGCATTCAACTTTTAAATAAATTGTTCTTTGGCAGCTTAGAGATAAGGTTGGCCCATGATACAATACTAATGTAGAACTGCCTTAGAGGTATTATAATTAGTTTTTTTTTACACCTTTCTCATATATGAATAAAAAAAGTTTATACAACAGCTACTTTAAACTTATAAAGAAAGAGTTTTCTGTAACCTTACCAGTTTCTTAACCCTCTTTCATAAACGTAATAATTTTTTAAGGCGGTCATTGAATGATAACGTTTGTTTACAGTGTGTGATCTTTTTACGTCACCTCTTCGGAAAAACTTCAAATTATTTTCCGAACCACTATAAGAGACAATGCCAGACCACTAATCACTATTCTAGGGAGCTCATCCACGAGTACACATTCGGGTTCTTTTGTTTACTGGATAGACTCCTCTCTTTCATCGTTTCCAGATCGCTTCAAGACAAATTCATTTGGTTACAAACTCCACCAAGTCAGCCAATAGTTAGCTCAATAAGTCACGTTTTTTTGTTGACCATCTGTCGACATAGAATCACTTTTAACCTACAGTAAATTTAATAAGTGACTTTCAAACTGGAGGCTATACAGGATTTGTCCTTTAATTGTTGACTTCATGACAGTAAAACTAATATATATATATATTATGAAAAGTAATAAGTTCTGTGTTGTTTAATAACAGAACTAGTCTCTCTAGCAGTAAATTGTAATTATGCTTTTATTACTCGACTTTATAGACTATAGACAGATAGACATAAAGATATAGAGTTAGACGCCAGTGACTTTCTTCATTAGTAACTCCTCTCCTTTCTATTGTTCTACCATTGTATAGAGACATAAGGCACACGCAATGCGACAGCTAGTATTATCCCCCCCCCCCCACTCACACATCCCTTGGTACTCACCCCCCCCCTCCTCCCCCCCCCCCCATCATCGTATAATATAAACTAAGAAATCTTGTGTTTCCACCACTTATCTTATCTCCACGGTTCCTTATAGTAATTTGAACAGTGAATTATATATCATTAATAGTGTGTTTACCCCATCATCCTCCAATGTTTCATTCAAGAAATTCAAAGTTATTTTATAACTTAGATGAACTCAATGTAATCTACAGAGGACTAGTGAACTACTGAACCTACATCTAAGCAGCGACACAGAAACCCTTTAATAACTCTTAATTGAATGAGTTTGTAACAATTCATGTGTCCAACTTATTTGCTATGTGAGCTAAAGTCTCCATATCTATTATTGATTGATAGACAACCTTACGTTTAAGAATAGCTTACATTGACCTAAGTCTTTTTTTCTATATACGTTGTATTTACAGTGAAGACCGCAACGTGTATCATTAGTTGTATGTTCAGTGAAGACCACAACGTCTACCATAAGTTGTATGTTCAGTGAAGACCACAACGTCTACCATTAGTTGTATGTTCAGTGAAGACCACAACGTCTACCATTAGTTGTATGTTCAGTGAAGACCACAACGTCTACCATTAGTTGTATGTTCAGTGAAGACCACAACGTCTACCATTAGTTGTATGTTCAGTGAAGGCTACAACGTCTACCAATTAGTTGTATGTTCAGTTAAGACCACAACGTCTACCATTAGTTGTATGTTCAGTGAAGGCTACAACGTCTACCAATTAGTTGTATGTTCAGTTAAGACCACAACGTCTACCATTAGTTGTATGTTCAGTGAAGACCACAACGTCTACCATTAGTTGTATATTCAGTGAAGACCACAACGTCTACCATTAGTTGTATGTTCAGTGAAGGCTACAACGTCTACCAATTAGTTGTATGTTCAGTGAAGACCACAACGTCTACCATTAGTTGTATGTTCAGTGAAGACCACAACGTCTACCATTAGTTGTATGTTCAGTGAAGGCTACAACGTCTACCAATTAGTTGTATGTTCAGTGAAGACCACAACGTCTACCATTAGTTGTATGTTCAGTGAAGACCACAACGTCTACCATTAGTTGTATATTCAGTGAAGACCACAACGTCTACCATTAGTTGTATGTTCAGTGAAGGCTACAACGTCTACCAATTAGTTGTATGTTCAGTGAAGACCACAACGTCTACCATTAGAAAAATCTTTATGGACATGTTGTCCCCCCCCCCTGTCCATCTTAAAGGGTTGACCAATGATCATTGACATTCGAAGTCAACCACTACAATTGTGACGTCATCTGGAGGGTATTTTAGTCTCGGCTAAATCGTTGTTGGTCTAGCTATATACTAGTCTATTTACGGCCTACTTTCCATATGGTCAATTCTGCTCTGTTCTTGTATTATTGTAACCAACACTCATAGAAATGGTTGACATATAGTTTTATGGTTGATATATTTATGGTGAAAGAAAGTCAAATTGTCTATAAAAAAAAAGAATGCATTACAAACAAACAAATACATGTATAACAATAATGTTTTATATTCCAATATTCCTTCAGGCTAAATCTTTTCTAAAACTCTAAATTTTTAAAACTGACTTAAAGCTCACTACTTAAAACTGTCATTGACTCAACGTTAGCATTTATACCTTCTAAAAGTTCATGCTAGGTATAAATACAATACATATTTGCACCAGTTTCACCTTTAAACTAGGATCTAAAGTGATGAATGATGCCATGGAGAAATATTTTGTAGGACACACACACACACACGACAACCCCCCCCCCCCCAAACCACACACACAGAAACGGACAATGCTGTAATGTCCACTTGTTGCATATTGACTGTGTACGGCCGTTTATTTTTTAACATAGGAGTTAAGAAATCCAATTAATTTTTCAAATATCCTCCTCCGAAAGACAGGAGCTATGTTGATGTATCTACAGCTGAAATACAATAGAGTAAATACTTAGTTCATCTTTAGCTCTTACGTTTACATTACAGGAATGAGCTATTAGCTATATATAAACTATTTAGTTCCACGTTGATAGCAAAGACATGTACAACGATGGCTAATGGCTACACAGATGGAATTGGAGGAGCCCCGTTTATAAACGAACCATAGCAAAATTGCAACAACAAAAAAATGAGTGGAGGGGAGTGGGTTAAGGGGAGGATCATTCTTCAAACATCTGGGTAACTCACACTGGCCAGCATATTCTTGTATACTAGCTACGTCAACTATTCCTGTATACTAGCTACGTCAACTATTCCTGCATTCCTGTATACTAGCTACGTCAACTATTCCTGTATTCCAGTATACTAGCTACGTCAACTATTCCTGCATTCCTGTATACTAGCTACGTCAACTATTCCTGTATACTAGCTACGTCAACTATTCCTGCATTCCTGTATACTAGCTACGTCAACTATTCCTGTATACTAGCTACGTCGACTATTCCTGTATACTAGCTACGTCAACTATTCCTGTATTCCAGTATACTAGCTACGTTAACTATTCCTGTATTCCTGTATGCCAGCTACGTCAACTATTCCTGTATTCCTGTATACTAGCTACGTCAACTATTCCTGCATTCCTGTATACTAGCTACGTCAACTATTCCTGTATACTAGCTACGTCGACTATTCCTGTATACTAGCTACGTCAACTATTCCTGTATTCCAGTATACTAGCTACGTTAACTATTCCTGTATTCCTGTATGCCAGCTACGTCAACTATTCCTGTATTCCAGTATACTAGCTACGTCAACTATTCCTGTATTCCAGTATACTAGCTACGTCAACTATTCCTGTATACTAGCTACGTCAACTATTCCTGTATACTAGCTACGTCAACTATTCCTGCATTCCTGTATACTAGCTACGTCAACTATTCCTGTATTCCAGTATACTAGCTACGTCAACTATTCCTGTATACTAGCTACGTCAACTATTCCTGTATACTAGCTACGTCAACTATTCCTGCATTCCTGTATACTAGCTACGTCAACTATTCATGTATTCCAGTATACTAGCTACGTCAACTATTCCTGCATTCCTGTATACTAGCTACGTCAACTATTCCTGTATACTAGCTACGTCAACTATTCCTGCATTCCTGTATACTAGCTACGTCAACTATTCCTGTATACTAGCTACGTCGACTATTCCTGTATACTAGCTACGTCAACTATTCCTGTATTCCAGTATACTAGCTACGTTAACTATTCCTGTATTCCTGTATGCCAGCTACGTCAACTATTCCTGTATTCCTGTATACTAGCTACGTCAACTATTCCTGTATACTAGCTACGTCAACTATTCCTGTATTCCAGTATACTAGCTACGTTAACTATTCCTGTATTCCTGTATGCCAGCTACGTCAACTATTCCTGTATTCCTGTATACTAGCTACGTTAACTATTCCTGTATTCCTGTATGCCAGCTACGTCAACTATTCCTGTATTCCTGTATACTAGCTACGTCAACTATTCCTGTATTCCTGTATACTAGCTACGTCGACTATTCCTGTATTCCTGTATACTAGCTACGTCAACTATTCCTGTATTCCTGTATACTAGCTACGTTAACTATTCCTGTATTCCTGTATGCCAGCTACGTCAACTATTCCTGTATTCCTGTATACCAGCTACGTTAACTATTCCTGTATTCCTGTATACTAGCTACGTCGACTATTCCTGTATTCCTGTATGCCAGCTACGTCAACTATTCCTGTATTCCTGTATACCAGCTACGTTAACTATTCCTGTATTCCTGTATGCCAGCTACGTCAACTATTCCTGTATTCCTGTATACTAGCTACGTCAACTATTCCTGTATTCCTGTATACTAGCTACGTCAACTATTCCTGTATTCCTGTATACTAGCTACGTCGACTATTCCTGTATTCCTGTATGCCAGCTACGTCAACTATTCCTGTATTCCTGTATACTAGCTACGTCAACTATTCCTGTATTCCTGTATACTAGCTACGTCGACTATTCCTGTATTCCTGTATACTAGCTACGTTAACTATTCCTGTATTCCTGTATGCCAGCTACGTCAACTATTCCTGTATTCCTGTATACTAGCTACGTCAACTATTCCTGTATTCCAGCTACGTCGACCATTCCTGTATTCCTGTATACTAGCTACGTCGACTATTCCTGTATTCCTGTATACTAGTTACGTCAACTATTCCTGTATTCCTGTATACTAGCTACGTCGACTATTCCTGTATTCCTGTATACCAGCTACGTCAACTATTCCTGTATTCCTGTATACTAGCTACGTCGACTATTCCTGTATTCCTGTATACTAGCTACGTCGACTATTCTGTTCTACATTGGTCAACATACTTTTGTTTAAAGTCGCTCACTAAAAGTTGTTCGCAATAGCGACGTGAATCCATGAAATAATTAAAACATTTGGTTACTATTACTTAAAATTAATAAATTAAAATTAATTAATCATATCATATCATATCATATCATATCATATCATATATATATATAAATCTCAAAAGGAATATGTATGTATGTGGCTGGCTGGCTGGCTGGCTGGCTGGGTATGTACATACCGCATAATCTTTTTAAATACTGGACATAAAAACGTGAAATTTGCTACAAATATTCTTTGCGTTACGGCGGTGAACACTGTCAAGGTTTTAAAAAAATTAAAATGACCGCAGTGGTCAGTTTGGTCAAAAAACGCGAATAAAACGACATATTTTGAGTTCATGTTAAAATTGCCGTTCCAACTTTTTATAGTTTTTCGATCGATCGCGCTAAAAAAATAAAAAAAAGGATGGCGTTGAGATTTTTTTCAGGATGACGTCATCAAAGTTTGCGCAGAGATAGCTAGCCGGCTTTTCGTTATGACGTCATCAAATTTTGCGTATTCATTTAAAATTAACTTTGCTTCAATGTTTGCTAATGTATTTTATGAATGAATAGAACAAAATATATTCACGTTTTAATTCGTGTCGTATACGAAATATAAACTTTGTAGTTGTTGCGTGCAATCTCATTATAACTGCTTGAGTAGTAAGAGTGTATGTAAACATAACTTTTAGCTTTTTCAATTCGTTTGAAGCGGGCGTATACGCATTAAAATCTTTCTAGCGGGAAATATTTCACGTTTCAATTCGTTTCTAGCGGGAAATATTTCACGTTTCAGTTCGTTTCGGTTGTAGCGGGCGTACAAAATGTCATTCACATTTAAATTTGTGACGTATACATCGATAAACTTTTTAACGGGCAGGGTTTTATTAATTGCCGTATATATTAACTGTGTAGCGGGCAATCTCATTATAACTCCATGGGTAGATAAAGTGTATGTAAAATATCATTATGCGATTACATTGAACACAATTTTTTTTTTGTTTCTTATTGGTTTTATTTGTTATTGTTTTACATGTTGAATAGAAAAATTAATTCTAAGTTTGCTTCCAAAGCAACAATAAAAAATAAATAGCAAATAACAAAAACAACACAACATAGGTCTGCGACTTAATGTTTGTCGTAAAAAAATAAATCAAACAATCATTTTTTTTTTTTTAAATAAAAGTACTGTCGAATGTTCTTTATCAATGAATAGAACAAAATATATTCACGTTTTAATTTGCGTCGTAATTTATAGCGGGCAATTTTTTAACTGTTATAATGGGTAATGAGTAATGATTTTAACGGGTAATTTATGTTGTAGCGGGCAAATAAAAAATTACCTCACGTTTAAATTCGTGTCGTAGGTCATGCGGGCAATCTCATTATAACTGCTTGAGTAGTTAGAGTGTATGTAAACATAACTTTTAGCTTTTTCAATTCGTTTGTAGCGAGCCTATACGCATTAAAATCTTTCTAGAGGGCAATATTTCACGTTTCAATTCGTTTCAAGAGGGAAATATTTAACGTTTCAGTTCAATTCGGTTGTAGCGGGCGTAAAAAATGTCATTCACATTTAAATTTGTGACGTATACATCGATAAACTTTTTAACGGGCAAGGTTTTATTAATTGCCTTATATATTAACTGTGTACCGGGCAATCTCATTATAACTCCATGGTTAGATAAAGTGTATGTAAAATATCATTATGCGATTACATTGAACACAATTTAAAAAAAAAATGTTTCTTCTTTGTTTCTTATTGGTTTCATTTGTTGTTGTTTTACATGTTGAATAGAAAAATTAATTCTAAGTTTTTTTCCAAAGCAACAATAAAAAAATAAATAGCAAATAACAAAAACAACACAACATAGGTCTACCACTTAATGTGTGTCGTAAAAAAATATATCAAACAATCATTTTAAAAATAATAAAAGTACTGTCGAATGTTCTTTATCAATGAATAGAAATATATTCACGTTTTAATTTGCGTCGTAATATATAGCGGGGCAATTTTTCAACTGTTATAATGGGTAATGGGTAATGATTTTTAAGGGTAATTTATATTGTAGCGGGAAAATAAAAAATTACCTCACGTTTAAATTCGTGTCGTAGGTCGTGCGGGCAATCTCATTATAACTTGAGTAGTTAGAGTGTATGTAAACATAACTTTTAGCCGGTTCGGAGGACCTGGCACATACCGGCTTGTATATATATAAATCTCAAAAGGAATATGTATGTGGCTGGCTGGCTGGCTGGGTATGTACATACCGCATAATCTTTTTAAATACTGGACATAAAAACGTGAAATTTGCTACAAATATTCTTTGCGTTACGGCGGTGAACACTGTCAAGGTTTTAAAAAAATTAAAATGACCGCAGTGGTCAGTTTGGTCAAAAAACGCGAATAAAACGACATATTTTGGGTTCATGTTGAATTTGCCGTTCCAACTTTTTATAGTTTTTCGATCGATCGCGCTAAGAAAATAAAAAAAAGGATGGCGTTGAGATTTTTTTCAGGATGACGTCATCAAAGTTTGCGCGGAGATAGCTAGCCGGCTTTTCGTTATGACGTCATCAAATTTTGCGTATTCATTTAAAATAAACTTTGCTTCAACCTTTGCTAATGTACTTTATGAATGAATAGAACAAAATAAATTCACGTTTTAATTAGCGTCGTAATTTATAGCGGGATATTTTAAAATTGTTATAATGGGTAATGATTAATGGTTTTAATGGGTATCTTACGTTGTATCTGGCAAATACAAAATTCCTTCACGTTTTTATTCGTGTTGTATATGTCCACAGAATAGGTATAAAACATAGTGCGCAATCGCATTTTATTTCTGTTTTGGGCAGTAATACCGACGCCATACTAAGCCTATTTAAACGCAGCGGTCTTGGTTACACTATATTTATGCTTATTTAGCCTACAACGGCCTTTTCTTCAAATCTACAAGTTCGAACACCCAAAGCTAATATTTCAGGCAAAATGTGCATAAACGGTTGTGTAATAAACTACAACAATGATGCGAAAACGACTGATTATCGTAAAAAAGAGCATGTCAAACTGCATGGCTTTCCTGACTCCATAAAGGATAAACAACAGCATAAACAACCTCATATTAACTCATTATGAATTATATGCCTATTTCCCTTCATAATTTTAAAAGTTTATTTTGGTTTAAAAAGTATATATATTTATGTACCGGTAGCCGCAGCAATTTAGTTACCGGTACCGAGCTACGTCTAAGCCATTTTTTTTTCAAATCAGTACAGGGTAATAAATATTTTTTACATCATATTGGCCTAATCATATAATGTTCAAAGCAAAAATGGGTAATTAAGTCAAATTTATATAAAAATAAGCCTATAATGAAAGATAATGTAGGCCCTATATATATTGTATATATTTATGGCAGACGTAGATATCATTTCTCATTTTACTCTAGCGACCGCTGCATTGCGGAAAATGGTAACTTTTAGTGACTGCGTATATAGGGATTGTGCATTCTGTTCTATACCTATTCTGTGTATACGTCTTATAAACTTTGTAGCGGGAAATTGTTCAATTGCCAGGCAATGTTTAAATTGCCGAGCTCAACGTTTTAAAGTTTTAATTTGTATCGTATACGTCTTATAAACTATGTAGCGGGAAATTTTTATATTGCCAGGCAATGTTTAAATTTGCCGGACCAACTTTTTAAAGTTGTAATTCATGTCGTATACGTTGTATAAACTATGATTCATATCGGTTTCAGTTGTTATTGTTTTTCCTGTTGAATTTAAAATTTAATTCTAAGTTTGCTTCCAAAGCAACAATAAACAAATAGCAAATAACACCAACAAAAACAACAAAAAAAAAAAAAAAAAAAAAAACAAAAAAAAATAAAAAAATATTGATCTACGACTAATGTTGTAGCAAAAAAATATATCAAACAATCATTTTCGAATTAACAGTACTTTTTAAAAGACATGTGAGTTCTGTTTTACAGAAAGAGTTTAATTACCCAATAAACTCACAAAATTCGATCATAGTGGTCATACTTTGAGCAAGAAATAAAAAAAAATTATTATTATTTGTTTTTCCTTTTTAGTTGTATATTGAATTGGTGTATAATAAAGTGTGCAAAACAAAAATAAATTTAAAAAATACTGACCACAAAAAAACAACATACTACTTTATGTATGTTGCAAAAACAAAACTAAAAAACTATAATGTGTCAAGCATATTCTAAAAAAAAGCCCGTTCGAAGAATCGGGCACATAACGGCTTGTCATATATATATATAAATCTCAAAAGGAATATGTATGTATGTATGTGGCTGGCTGGCTGGCTGGCTGGGTATGTACATACCGCATAATCTTTTTAAATACTGGACATAAAAACGTGAAAATTGCTACAAATATTCTTTGCGTTACGGCGGTGAACACTGTCAAGGTTTTAACAAAATTAAAATGACCGCAGTGGTCAGTTTGGTCAAAAAACGTGAAAAAAACACAACTTTTGATTCACATTGTCTTTGCCAGTACAACTTTTTATAGTTTTTCGTCACAAAGTTAGAAAAAAAAAGGATGCGCTGAGATTATTTTTATGACGTCATCAATCTTTGCGCATGGATTTTATAGCAATGAAGGGACATTTTTCATTCATGTTTAAATTGACGTCATCAAACTATGTGCATGGATTTTATTATCTCAACTCAATGACGGGAACAAATTTTCTTCATGTTTAAATTGTCTACGTGCCGTAAACAACATAAATTCTTTACACTACCAATACTGTAGTTGATTTTCTTAATCTATCACTACTTTAATACTTTACACTGTGAATACATGACTTAAAGCTAATTAATAATTTAAAACTTTACAAACATAGGACAAAGCAAATAGATTTAGCATTTTTTTTTCTGTTTCGGGAAGTAATACCGACGCCTTACTAAGCTTATTTAAACGCAGTGGTCCTGGTTACACTCTATATTTAAGCTTATAATTATATGGCGTCATCAAATTTTGCGTATTTATGCGTTTAAGAAGGGAACAAAATTTTGTTTTAATTTGCGTCGTAATTTGTAGAATGCAATATTTAAATGGTTTAAGTAAAAAAATTAAGTTACCGGAAAATACTTTATCCCCGCTTAAGACAATTGCTTATAACTCCATGGGTTATTTTATCCAGTTCCGAGAACTGGGCACCTTTAGGCTTATCGCCTTGGTAACGGCCATTGTTTTAATTACCGGGCAATGTTTAAATTACCGGGCAATGTTTATAATACCAGGCAATGTTTAAATTACCGGGCAATGTTTAAATTACCGGGCAATGTTTATAATACCGGACAATGTTTAAATTACCGGGCAATGTTTAAATTACCGGGCAATGTTTATAATACTGGGCAATGTTTATAATACCGGGCAATGTTTAAATTACCGGGCAATGTTTAAATTACCGGGCAATGTTTATAATACCGGGCAATGTTTATAATACCGGGCAATGTTTAAATTACCGGGCAATGTTTAAATTAGCGGGCAATGTTTATAATACCGGGCAATGTTTATAATACCGGGCAATGTTTAAATTACCGGGCAATGTTTATAATACCGGGCAATGTTTATAATACCGGGCAATGTTTATAATACCGGGCAATGTTTAAATTACCAGGCAATGTTTAAATTACCGGGCAATGTTTAATTTGCCGGGCAATGTTCAAATTGCCGGAACTAAATTTTTAAAGTTTTAATTCGTGTCGTATACGTTTTATAAACATTATTTCATAAGGGTTTCATTTGTTATTGTTTTACATGTTGAATAGAAAAATTAATTCTAAGTTTGCTTCCAAAGCAACAATAAATAAATAAATAGCAAAAAAACAAAAACAACACAACATAGGTCTGCGACTTAATGTTTGTCGTAAAAAAAATATATCAAACAATCATTAAAAAAAAAAAAAGTAGTGTCGAATGTTCTTAATCAATGAATAGAACAAAATATATTCATGTTTTAATTTGCGTCGTAATTTATAGCGGGCAATTTTGTAATTGTTATAATGGGTGATGAGTAATGATTTTAACGGGTAATTCATGTTGTAGCGGGCAAATAAAAAATTACCTCACGTTTAAATTCGTGTCGTAGGTCATGCGGGCAATCTCATTATAACTGCCTGAGTAGTTAGAGTGTATGTAAACATAACTTTTAGCCGGTTCGGAGGACCGGGCACATAACGGCTTGTATATATATAAATCTCAAAAGGAATATGTATGTATGTATGTGGGTATGTACATACCGCATAATCTTTTTAAATACTGGACATAAAAACGTGAAATTTGCTACAAATATTCTTTGCGTTACGGCGGTGAACACTGTCAAGGTTTTAAAAAAATTAAAATGACCGCAGTGGTCAGTTTGGTCAAAAAACGCGAAAAAAACACAACTTTTGATTCACATTGTCTTTGCCAGTACAACTTTTTAAAGTTTTTCGTCACAAAGTTAGAAAAAAAAGGATGCGCTGAGATTATTTTTATGACGTCATCAATCTTTGCGCATGGATTTTTTAGCAATGAAGGGACATTTTTCATTCATGTTTAAATTGACGTCATCAAACTATGTGCATGGATTTTATTATCTCAACTCAATGACGGGAACAAATTTTCTTCATGTTTAAATTGTCTACGTGCCGTAAACAACATAAATTCTTTACACTACCAATACTGTAGTTGATTTTCTTAATCTATCACTACTTTAATACTTTACACTGTGAATACATGACTTAAAGCTAATTAATAATTTAAAACTTTACAAACATAGGACAAAGCAAATAGATTTAGCATTTTTTTTCTGTTTCGGGAAGTAATACCGACGCATTACTAAGCTTATTTAAACACAGTGGTCCTGGTTACACTCTATATTTAAGCTTATAATTATATGGCGTCATCAAATTTTGCGTATTTATGCGTTTAAGAAGGGAAACAAATTTTGTTTTAATCTGCGTCGTAATTTGTAGAGTGCAATATTTAAATGGTTTAAGTTACCGGTAAAGACTATTGCTTATAACTCCATGGGTTATTTTATACAGTTCCGAGAACTGGGCACCTTTAGGCTTATCGCCTTGGTAACGGCCATTGTTTAAATTACCGGGCAATGTTTAAATTACCGGGCAATGTTTATAATACCGGGCAATGTTTAAATTACCGGGTGATGTTTAAATTACCGGGCAATGTTTAAATTACCGGGCAATGTTTAATTACCGGGCAATGTTTAAATTACCGGGCAATGTTTATAATACCGGGCAATGTTTAAATTACCGGGCAATGTTTAAATTACCGGGCAATGTTTAAATTACCGGGCAATGTTTAATTACCGGGCAATGTTTAAATTACCGGGCAATGTTTATAATACCGGGCAATGTTTAAATTACCGGGCAATGTTTAAATTACCGGGCAATGTTTAAATTACCGGACAATGTTTATATTACCGGGCAATGTTTAATTTGCCGGGCAATGTTCAAATTGCTGGAACTAACTTTTTAAAGTTTTAATTCGTGTCGTATACGTTTTATAAACATTATTTCATATGGGTTTCATTTGTTATCGTTTTACATGTTGAATAGAAAATTTAATTCTAAGTTTGCTTCCAAAGCAACAATAAATAAATAAATAGCAAATAGACAAAAACAACACAACATAGGTCTGCGACTTAATGTTTGTCGTAAAAAAAATATATCAAACAATCATTAAAAAAAAAAAAAAGTACTGTCGAATGTTCTTAATCAATGAATAGAACAAAATATATTCATGTTTTAATTTGCGTCGTAATTTATAGCGGGCAATTTTGTAATTGTTATAATGGGTGATGAGTAATGATTTTAACGGGTAATTCATGTTGTAGCGGGCAAATAAAAAATTACCTCACGTTTAAATTCGTGTCGTAGGTCATGCGGGCAATCTCATTATAACTGCCTGAGTAGTTAGAGTGTATGTAAACATAACTTTTAGCCGGTTCGGAGGACCGGGCACATAACGGCTTGTATATATATAAATCTCAAAAGGAATATGTATGTGGCTGGCTGGCTGGCTGGCTGGCTGGGTATGTACATACCGCATAATCTTTTTAAATACTGGACATAAAAACGTGAAATTTGCTACAAATATTCTTTGCGTTACGGCGGTGAACACTGTCAAGGTTTTAAAAAAATTAAAATGACCGCAGTGGTCAGTTTGGTCAAAAAACGCGAATAAAACGACATATTTTGGGTTCATGTTAAAATTGCCGTTCCAACTTTTTTTATAGTTTTTCGATCGATCGCGCTAAAAAAATTAAAAAAGGATGGCGTTGAGATTTTTTTCAGGATGACGTCATCAAAGTTTGCGCAGAGATAGCTAGCCGGCTTTTCGTTATGACGTCATCAAATTTTGCGTATTCATTTAAAATTAACTTTGCTTCAATGTTTGCTAATGTATTTTATGAATGAATAGAACAAAATATATTCACGTTTTAATTTGCGTCGTAATTTATAGCGGGATATTTTTAAATTGTTATAATGGGTAATGATTAATGGTTTTAATGGGTATCTTACGTTGTATCTGGCAAATACAAAATTCCTTCACGTTTTTATTCGTGTTGTATATGTCCACAGAATAGGTATAAAACAGAATGCGCAATCGCATTTTATTTCTGTTTTGGGCAGTAATACCTACGCCATACTACGCCTATTTAAACGCAGTGGTCCTGGTTACACTCTATATTTATGCTTATTTAGCCTACAACGTCCTTTTCTTCAAATCTACAAGTTCGAACACCCAAAGCTAATATTTCAGGCAAAATGTGCATAAACGGTTGTGTAATAAACTACAACAATGATGCGAAAACGACTGATTATCGTAAAAAAGAGCATGTCAAACTGCATGGCTTTCCTGACTCCATAAAGGATAAACAACAGCATAAACAACCTCATATTAACTCATTATGAATTATATGCCTATTTCCCTTCATAATTTTAAAAGTTTATTTTGGTTTAAAAAGTATATATATTTATGTACCGGTAGCCGCAGCAATTTAGTTTCCGGTACCGAGCTACGTCTAAGCCATTTTTTTTCAAATCAGTACCGGGCAATTAAAATATTTATACATCATATTGGCCTAATCATATAATGTTCAAAACAAAATGGGTAATTAAGTCAAATTTATATAAAAGTAAGCCTATAATGAAAGATAATGTAGGCCCTATATATATTGTATATATTTATGGCAGACGTAGATATCATTTCTCATTTTACTATAGTAGCGTCTCTAGCGACCGCTGCATTGCGGAAAATGGTAACTTTTAGTGACTGAGTATATAGGGATTGTGCATTCTGTTCTATACCTATTCTGTGTATACGTCTTATAAACTTTGTAGCGGGAAATTTTTCATTTGCCAGGCAATGTTTAAATTGCCGAGCTCAACGTTTTAAAGTTTTAATTTGTATCGTATACGTCTTATAAACTATGTAGCGGGAAATTTTTATATTGTCGGGCAATGTTTAAATTTGCCGGACCAACTTTTTAAAGTTTTAATTCATGTCGTATACGTTGCATAAACTATGATTCATATCGGTTTCAGTTGTTATTGTTTTTCCTGTTGAATTTAAAATTTAATTCTAAGTTTGCTTCCAAAGCAACAATAAATTAATAGCAAATAACACCAACAAAAAAACAAAATAAAAAAAAAACAAAAAAATATTGATCTACGACTAAGGTTGTAGCAAAAAAAATATCAAACAATAATTTTCGAATTAACAGTACTTTTTAAAAGACATGTGAGTTCTGTTTTACAGAAAGAGTTTAATTACCCAATAAACTCACAAAATTCGATCATAGTGGTCATACTTTGAGCAAGAAATAAAAAAAAATAATTATTATTTGTTTTTCCTTTTTAGTTGTATATTGAATTGGTGTATAATAAAGTGTGCAAAACAAAAATAAATTAAAAAAATACTGACCACAAAAAAAAACATACTACTTTATGTATGTTGCAAAAACAAAACTAAAAAACTATAATGTGTCAAGCATATTCTAAAAAAAAGCCCGTTCGAAGAATCGGGCACATACCGGCTTGTATATATATAAATCTCAAAAGGAATATGTATGTATGTATGTGGCTGGCTGGCTGGCTGGCTGGCTGGCTGGGTATGTACATACCGCATAATCTTTTTAAATACTGGACATAAAAACGTGAAATTTGCTACAAAAATTCTTTGCGTTACGGCGGTGAACACTGTCAAGGTTTTAAAAAAAATAAAATGACCGCAGTGGTCAGTTTGGTCAAAAAACGCGAATAAAACGACATATTTTGGGTTCATGTTAAAATTGCCGTTCCAACTTTTTATAGTTTTTCGATCGATCGCGCTAAAAAAAATAAAAAAAGGATGGCGTTGAGATTTTTTCAGGATGACGTCATCAAAGTTTGCGCAGAGATAGCTAGCCGGCTTTTCGTTATGACGTCATCAAATTTTGCGTATTCATTTAAAATTAACTTTGCTTCAATGTTTGCTAATGTATTTTATGAATGAATAGAACAAAATATATTCACGTTTTAATTCGTGTCGTATACGAAATATAAACTTTTGTAGTTGTTGCGTGCATTCTCATTATAACTGCTTGAGTAGTAAGAGTGTATGTAAACATAACTTTTAGCTTTTTCAATTCGTTTGAAGCGGGCGTATACGCATTAAAATCTTTCTAGCGGGAAATATTTCACGTTTCAATTCTTTTCTAGAGGGCAATATTTCACGTTTCAATTCATTTCTAGCGGGCAATATTTCACGTTGCAGTTCGTTTCGGTTGTAGCGGGCGTACAAAATGTCATTCACATTTAAATTTGTGACGTATACATCGATAAACTTTTTAACGGGTGGGGTTTTATTAATTGCCGTATATATTAACTGTGAAGCGGGAAATCTCATTATAACTTTAGGCTTATCGCCTTGGTAACAACCATTGTTTAAATTACCGGGCAAGGTTTAAATTACCGGGTAATGTTTATAATACCGGGCTAACTTTTTAAAGTTTTAATTCGTGTCGTATACGTTTTATAAACATTATTTCATATGGGTTTCATTTGTTATTGTTTTACGTGTTGAATAGAAAATTTAATTCTAAGTTTGCTTCCAAAGCAACAATAATAAATAAATAGCAAATAACAAAAACAAAACAACATAGGTCTGCGACTTAATGTTTGTCGTGTCGTAAAAAAACAATATCAAACAATCATTTTCTTTTTTAATAAAAATACTGTCGAATGTTCTTTATCAATGAATAGAACAAAATATATTTACGTTTTAATTTGCGTCGTAATTTATAACGGGCAATTTTTTAATTGTTATAATGGGTAATGGGTAATGATTTTAACGGGTAATTTTATGTTGTAGCGGGCAAATTAGACATTACCTCACGTTTAAATTCATGTCGTAGGTCATGCGGGCAGTCTCATTATAACTGCTTGAGTAGTTAGAGTGTATGTAAACATAGCTTTTAGCCGGTTCGGAGGACCGGGCACATAACGGCTTGTTAATATAATAAAGCAAACATGTACCATTAATGAAAAAAACAATGAATTGATAGACACTACGTCATAAGCTATTTTTTTTTTTAAAGTACAACATTAAAACTCTCCAAGCCAAATTGCAAAGGGAATTATTGGGAAGGCCTCGCGTTCAACATAGTAAAAGAACGTTCAAGGGGTGATAATTCTGAAATGGCACTCAGTTTATAACTGATTATCAATAGGTCTAAATTTATTTTTAAAAATAAAATAACGAATTAAGCAATATTGTTTATATAATATAAAATTCCTTTTAAAGGACGTTTCCAATTTATGTATTTAACTTTTGACCCCGATTAGTCAAACGGCTTATGGGCCTGTAAAGCACAAACATATAAATAAATACATTAACAAACAAACATATAAACAAACTGAAGGTAATTATGTTTATTGATTTATATCTAAAGGGTTGCCAGTTGTCTGGTTTAGTCTCTTTTTTCAGCAGACTGTCTAGTAATTCTAAACTACGGGACATGTATAACAATATTTTCAAGTTGCCCAGCTTCCCATGGGCCGGATACCCGGCAAGGTGATAGGTCGGAAAGTGTCTGACAGCCCTAAATAAACATTATGTCTGTCTTACTGTTTGAAAACGAGTAAATGTTACATAATTCAACAACTTTCGAAATCTCACATAAAATACTTCTCCACATGAAGTATTTCGGTATCCACAATTTTAGCACGTGTTATTTCTGTGCAAGTCCTCTGTGTTCTGACCAATGGTCATCGTGTATTATGATGTGAATTTGATTATATGGACTACAGAACTTATTTCTCAAATATTGGACATTGAGGTTTCCTTCACCATTATTTGTATTGTGTACTCCCATAGAACAACATTCAATCTATGCATGCCGTTGATCATTAACCCTTACAGTCCCGGGCGCGTATATAGCGGAACTGAAGGCAGCATAGATAGAAGTAGGTCGGTACGGAAAGGGTTAAGAACAAAAAGGAAACTAATTGAACAGTTTCATTTACCTTGATACTGGTGTGTGGAGGCCTTCATCTAGACTCAACCTAGAGACATATAAAACGCATTTCGAACCTTCTGAATTCTAAGCACTGACTTATAGTTTTGGCTTGAATTTTCTTTTTTTGTCATAGAATAATTGAAACTCACTACATTTTAAATGTAAAACTGCTAAATTATTATAGAATAAAATTTAGTATAAAAAAAAGTAAAACAATACAATAATGTAAAAATAATTTTTCGTAAAAAAAAAATTATAATAATTTTTAATGCATAAAAAAAATATATATTCCAATAGAAGATTTTCTACAACTACATTCCATAGTTTATTAATAGAAACAAACAAAACTAACTAGTAATATAATAGGCCTATATGTAGTTAGATGTGAATTATCATTGTAAATAAAAGCAGATCACCTGTTATCATTTGTGAACCTCATGGGCTTAAACAAACATAGTTGAAAGTTATCTATTTATTCGACCAAGTATAAAGGACAGCAGCTCAGTGTTATTGTCCAGTTCGTTTGATAGGATTCATCATTGTAATCTGTAACGTAAACAAAGCTAGACGCCAACTTTGACACATTATTATTGATGGTGTTAGATATTTGTCATTGAATCTTATATCTCAATCATATCACGCCTGCCTCCCAACCGTGAGTTTGTGTATTGGATCTCAATAAATCACTCCGCTGACTTTCAACTGAACTCTTTCTATGTCTGACGTCTCTAAAACATTACAGACAATTCTACGTAAAATCGTTTCTCCCAAGAAAGATCATCGCTTTGATCGGATCAATAATATAGTTATAAACATATCAGGGTAGAAGAAAATGTATCCTAAACCTATTAGTGGTGTTTGCTTTACTCACGTGATGGGCATTGTGTGTCCCCTCCCCCCTCACACACACTCACACACACACCATGCCTGTATTTACTTGGCTGTATGCCCAGGCTGTACAATGTTTGGCAGTTGTTGTCCATTGATTCTTGCACTGAACACCAGGATATGAACAGACATCGTGGAACGTTCATTTGTGCAGTGAATTACTTCAGTTAACCTATGTATGGATCTATTGTTGGTGTTTCAAAAGGGGGAGATACCTTTACAGAATTTAGACCAACTTGACAAAGTATAATCCCACAGGGTCGATATTTGAAAATCTAAAATTGAATTGAACTCTTCAAATGTTGCCAATGAATAAATCTTGGTTTGCTTTCAAATGCTAAGTTTTCAAACAATACATTTTAATTTCATATGCAAGTCTTTTTATCTACAGCATTCAGCAGCGGTTCATTTGCATTGCCCAACAAAATCCAATTGTAAAGTGTAACATCAATATTCCAGTATTTTGGTTCAAGTCTACTTGTTATTATTCCCATGATCTTGTTGGAATCAATCGATAGAGAAGGTGAACAAGAAAAATAACAATCACAGCCATTCTGGTTTTCTTAGTTTTATACTGCAACAAACTGGATACATTTTATACCTTGGGAATTTATTGGTAGCTTCATTTAACAGTTACACAATTACTTTGAACTAACGACAGATAAACCATAGGTTACACACAGCATTCATAATAGTTATATATATATATATATATATATATATATGTATATTACGTCTTTAGTATTGATATATTTTATGAGTTTTCTTTAAAGCTCTCTACCTAAAGGTCATTTCTATTAGTAAGTCAAGAGATTTAAAATACGTTCCCGATGACATTATTGATTCCACTATAAATGATGATTGAAAGTTTTTTGTAGAATTGATTAGCTTGTTGTACGATATGTTACTGTGGTAGGAGGTAAATGAAATATATTTAGACTTGATTTTTATGAAGAAATTTATCATTATATCATATTATTAAAGATTTATTGTAATCCTGTCAAGCGGTAAATTTTTATTATTTGCGGTATTTTATATTAATTATACTATATGGTCATATAGAATATGGTCTCGGCCAGAAAGATATGAAATAGACATTTCTTCCTTGTATGACTACTAGTTGACAGAACTTACTCCTACATATTTGATATAGTCATATGGAATTTGTTCTCCGCCAGAAAGATATGAAATAGACATTTCTTCCTTGTATGACTACTAGTTGACAGAACTTACTCCTACATATTTGATATAGTCATATGGAATTTGTTCTCCGCCAGAAAGATATGAAATAGACATTTCTTCCTTGTATGACTACTAGTTGACAGAACTTACTCCTACATATTTGATATAGTCATATGGAATTTGTTCTCCGCCAGAAAGATATGAAATAGACATTTCTTCGTTGTATGACTACTAGTTGACAGAACTTACTCCTACATATTTGATATAGTCATATGGAATTTGTTCTCCGCCAGAAAGATATGAAATAGACATTTCTTCCTTGTATGACAACTAGTTGACAGAACTTACTCCTACATATTTGATATAGTCATATGGAATTTGTTCTCCGCCAGAAAGATATGAAATAGACATTTCTTCCTTGTATGACAACTAGTTGACAGAACTTACTCCTACATATTTGATATAGTCATATGGAATTTGTTCTCCGCCAGAAAGATATGAAATAGACATTTCTTCCTTGTATGACTACTAGTTGACAGAACTTACTCCTCAAACCGAGAGTTATTCCCTAGAAAGTGAATGTGTCAGAGAAACTACCACGATAATAAATGAAATCAACTTCAACCAGATCTGACAGGATGGACTTTTATTTCATTGCTTTCTGTAGAGTGTGAAGAAATTCACTTGAATCAATGACATATGGAGAGTCAGACTACATTATGAATCAATGACATATGGAGAGTCAGACTACATTTTGAATCAATGACATATGGAGAGTCAGACTACATTATGAATCAATGACATATGGAGAGTCAGACTACATTATGAATCAATGACATATGGAGAGTATGACTACATTATGAATCAATGCCATATGGAGAGTCAGACTACATTATGAATCAATGCCATATGGAGAGTCAGACTACATTATGAATCAATGCCATATGGAGAGTCAGACTAAATTATGAGCTGATGTGAAACTTTCTTGTTTTTTGTCAAGTCTGTTGTTCTCGTTTCATTTATTGATAACGTTCTAAAGGTTGCGTTTTGTACACAATAGTTTAAGTTTGATTCTACTGTGAAGAAAATAGTAAATTTGAATTTAAAAAAAATACACAGAATGTTTTGACCATGTTCAACCCAACAGTTCAGACTCCAGTGATATTTAAATATTCATTATTTTGTGCCTCGGAATTTTAACATGTTAGAGTTTCATAAATCGTTAGGAAAAAATGTGAATGATTTTCTACTTTTCAATGTTTTCTTTGCACTACAATTGTATTGAAGTTAAATAATCTTCTCTGAGTCACACTCAATCAATAAAATATACTCATAAGTAATTCCTTAAGACCATATTTCTTCATCTTAATAATTTGTTGATCAAAGATATACTACTCCAATGTCCTCCTCCAATATGATCAACATCAAATCTCTTTGACAATCTGATGGAGTCATGATGAAAATGCCTGGACGTTGTTTAGGTATTTATTTGAGCACATAAATCAATGAAAAAGGCCGTCAAATTAGTTCTAAGTCGATTATGTTTCTTGTAATCCCCTGAAATGTTATTATTAAAATCTACAAATGACTGATTGTTTATATTTCTTGTTCCATAAGTTGAGTGAAGACTTTTGTTATTTACTGAACACAACTTGTAAAGGAAGAGTGTATACAATGTGAAAGGGGATGGGGGGTGAGAGGGGAGGTAGTTAACACAAACTTGTGCTGAGCGAATATCGATTTGTTGACAATTCCTTTTCACTTTGACCTGGAGTACACAACGACTCAATCCTTAATTAGGTCAAACGGCCCATTTTAGGTGGATGAATGGGGTCACGCATGAAGTGAAGCATAAAGAGCATTGATTGTGTAGATTTCCGATTCCATCCGCCCAGGAAATCCACCATTTAACATATACAGGTCTGTCCCTGGGCATTCTTTTTTTTTTCTCATTTCCTTCCAACACAAACCTTCAATTAGATGTCACTCTCAGCTTTTTGTTTTACTTTCAACTAGTATTTTACTTGGGGGGGCTATCTATTATCTGTACAGGAAACCATACATTTCTTATTCACACCAAACCTGTTGAATTTCATTGCAGCACATCTTTAAACCCAGCCAGCCTAACATTTAATTGTTTGAATAACTTTCTGCTCATCAAACCAGATATTTTGTAGAGAAAGAAGTAGCTATCTTATCTTAAACATTACAGACACTCCTTCTATAAAGAAGATTATTGCATCCTACGCTCATCCGTGGTCCGAGTCTAGTCTTGCATCTTTATTAATGTTTTAAATGCTGTTTTCCTGGTTTGTTCAGGCAACCCATTCCATGCTTGAATGCCACTCGGGAAGAAAGAGTACTTATATGCATTTGTTCTCGCATAAGTTTTCATTTGTCTTTTGGAAATTTCTTGTCAAGTGTTTTTCTTCCTGTGTGTATCAGTGTCATCTAAATGACAACCGAGGAGCCAATAGTCTGGTTGTGAGACTGTACTAGACGATCTTTACATCTTTCAATCACATGAACACAAACAAGTTAATTCAACATCCTTCATTTGATGAAGTGAAATCTTGAAAACCAAGTCTAAGTCCTGTGACACACAATGTACATTATGACACTTATTGAAGCAAGAGGAAAACCCAGGAACTCTCTAACAATGTCTTTTGTATATCAGCTTGCTTTGGTTTCCTAGTGAATACATTGATCCATTGACCCAGTCTTTCATTTCAACATTCTCTTGATTTTATAATATTGACAAGCAGCAATTGTTCACAATCGTCTTGTCTTACATAACATTACTTGTTGAACTCGTCTCACAAGACAACATAATTGTTGAATGTTAACTTAACACTAAAATGCCGTCTACACACTAAACACTACAAGTATATTCTGTGTCCGTAGAGATACACTGAGTTCGGTTTTTACACAAGGGATGGTGCGGGGGGGGGGGGGGACCTAGCGTGTACAGATATAAACCATGTAAACAATACAGTACATTATAAAATAAATGGTAGATGTGGTCCATTGTAAGGATTCGTCTCTAACCCTCCGAGCTCAAAACTTGCTGGTGTTCCAACCCTAACCAATGATTTCAACACCCTATGAGTACCAAATAAACTGAGCGAATATACTGTAAAACTTAAGGGATACTATTTTTAATTGTGGGCAGGTTTTCAGCCGACTCAGGCTATACATATAAATACCTAGTTTCTCTCTATTTTTTACCTGGGGCACAAGAAAGAAAACAAAGCTGGTTTTTGGTATCTTCTTTACGTGTGACCAATGTTATTTCTGACTCAAAGTGAATGGATTAAAGAAAAGCTACAGCCATTTTCTGAACAGCTTAGATCAACAATTGTTACAATGTATGATTCATTGACTGCACCGGCTGTCAACTCTAGTTCAATATTCTCACAAAGATATGTTTCATTTACATATTTAGTAAGTGTATATTCAAGAATGCGCAGCATTATAAATAACATTGTATCGAACTAAACATTAGATGACTTGGATTATGTAAAAACAGTGATAGATATAGTATTGATGAAAACAAGGTATTCCGCACAAACTTCGTTTAAAGTTAAAGAAATGAAAAGTGATTTCTTTGATTTTTTAACAGATGTGACTTCATTACCTACTGACAGTGACAATACCTGACATAAAGCGGACAGCTGGGACTTCATTTCCTATCGAGTACCTAGATATATCGAGTAATACCTAGATATATAGTAATACCTAGATATATAGTAATACCTAGATCTTGAATAATACCTAGATCTATAGTAATACCTTGATATATCGAGTAATACCTAGATATATAGTAATACCTAGATATATAGTAATACCTAGATCTTGAATAATACCTAGATCTATAGTAATACCTTGATATATCGAGTAATACCTAGATATATAGTAATACCTTGATATATCGAGTAATACCTAGATCTTTAGTAATACATAGATCTATAGTAATATTTACATATGTCGAGTAATACCTAGCTTTATAGTAATACCAAGATATATCGAGTAATACATATATCTATCGAGTAATACCTAGATATATCGAGTAATACCTAGATATAACGAGTAATACCTAGATCAAGTAATATCTACATATATCGAGTAATACCTAGATATATCGAGTAATACCTAGATATAGCGATAATACCTAGATCTATAGAGTAATACCTACATATATTGAGTAATACCTAGATATATCGAGTAATGCCTAGATATATAGAGAAATACCTAATCTATAGAGTAATACCTACATATATCAAGTAATACCTAAATCTATAGAGTAATACCTACATCTGCAGAGTAATACCTTGATCTTTAGAGTAATACCTAGATCTATGGATTAATACCTGAATCTATAGAGTAATACCTAGATCTATAGATTAATACCTAGATCTATACAGTAATACCTAGAACTATAGAATAATACCTAGATCTGTAAAGTAATACCTAGATCTATAGACTAATACCTAGATCTATAGCGTAATACCCAGATCTATAGAATAATACCTAGATCTATAGAATAATACGTAGATCTATATAGTAATACCTAGATCTATAGGGTAATACCTAGATCTATAGAGTAATATCTAGATCTATAGAGTAATACCTATCTGTAGAGTAATACCTAGATCTGTAGAGTAATACTTAGATCTGTAGAGTAATACCTAGACTTGTAGAGTAATACCTTGATCTGTAGAGTATTACCTAGATCTGTAGAGTAATACCTAGATCTCTAGAGTAATACCTAAATCTATAGAGTAATACCTAGATCTATAGAGTAATACCTAGATCTATAGAGTAATACCTAGATCTATAGAGTAATACCTGTATCTGTAGAGTAATTCCCAGATCTATAGAGTAATACCTAGATCTGTAGAGTAATACCTAGATCTGTATAGTAATACCTAGATCTGTAGAGTAATACCTAGATCTATAGAGTAATACCTAGATCTATAGAGTAATACCTGTATCGGTAGAGTAATTCCCAGATCTATAGAGTAATACCTAGATCTGTAGAGTAATACCTAGATCTGTAAAGTAATACCTAGATCTGTATAGTAATACCTAGATCTGTAGAGTAATACCTAGATCTGTAGAGTAATACCTAAATCTGTAGAGTAATACCTAGATCTGTAGAGTAATACCTAGATCTGTAGAGTAATACCTAGATCTGTAGAGTAATACCTAGATCTGTAGAGTAATACCTAGATCTGTAGAGTAATACCTAGATCTGTAGAGTAATACCTAGATCTGTAGAGTAATACCTATCAGCTGTCTTAGTTCACTTTGGTTTTTTGTCTTATATAAAATGTACTTGCATTACACTACAACTACGACGTGTACAAGAAATGTAGCAATATTTTGTTACGTACGCGTCTTGTTAATCTCCATATGTCTAGCTAGGAATATCAGATCAATGGTATCTGTAGACGTCATTGTTTAACATATAGAGTGGATAGACAATTACTATATTCTAACTACATGCAGACAAGTACAGTAGCATACTAGGCTTAACATGCTGAGTAAACTATCTTCATACAGTATCTCACACACACACATGTCTATAAAGCCCTGAATAATTCATTCAATTGACCCTTTTGTTAATTGAGTTGTACTTTCATTACACGTGACAATACCTTGTCTCCGTTACGATACAGTCTTTTTACTTGATGATTAATAGATGAGGACTCTTCATTTAAGCTGTAACGCATGAAAGGAGAGTGTGTCTGTGTGAGTAACGTAACACGTGCTTGTGTCTGTCCACGCAGAAAGCTGTTTTTGGGGGGGGGGGGGGGAGGGGAGAGAAACTTTCTTTCGACTTTCATTAATTTTTTTGTTTTTTTACCATTACCGTCTAATATTAATATCCACATCCCACCCACATTTAAGTGGATATTTCATTTTCAAATACATTGGACTTAACTAGATACGATAGAATATTTCCTGATCATAGCTGAAGTCATCCCATTTTTAATGTTATAACATACAGTCTGTAGTATATTTCATAGATTTTATATACATTTTATTTATAGATTTATCTCATTTGTTTCTTCCACAGACAAGAAGAGGCACAACAGATTGACCAGGAACTGTTTAATGAATATTTATTTAGTCTTGATCAGTTGATGGAATTGGCTGGATACAGTTGCGCTGTAGCTATAGCCAAAGTAAGTCTTACGTACATTTAGTTTTGACCATAAGATTGAACTAACAATAGCCAAAGTGAGTTTAAATACGTATAGTTTTGACCATTAGATTGAACTAACAATAGCCAAAGTGAGTTTAAATACGTTTAGTTTTGACCATTAGATTGAACTAACAATAGCCAAAGTGAGTTTAAATACGTTTAGTTTTGACCATTAGATTGAACTAACAATAGCCAAAGTGAGTTTAAATACGTTTAGTTTTGACCATTAGATTGAACTAACAATAGCCAAAGTAAGTCTTACGTACATTTAGTTTTGACCATAAGATTGAACTAACAATAGCCAAAGTGAGTTTAAATACGTTTAGTTTTGACCATTAGATTGAACTAACAATAGCCAAAGTGAGTTTAAATACGTTTAGTTTTGACCATTAGATTGAACTAACAATAGCCAAAGTAAGTCTTACGTACATTTAGTTTTGACCATTAGATTGAACTAACAATAGCCAAAGTAAGTCTTACGTACATTTAGTTTTGACCATTAGATTGAACTAACAATAGCCAAAGTGAGTTTAAATACGTTTAGTTTTGACCATTAGATTGAACTAATACCTTTTGTCACTGTTGATACTCTACTAATATTTCAGAGAACTCTAACTATTGTAAAAAGTTACTGGAAAGCTATCATCCAGAGTTGAATGTGTTTGTGAATTCTGTCCAACGTTGGTGGCGTGAAACCATTAATAACTTCCAGCCTTTCATTTTTCTTGTTCTACCCTAAGGCTGGCATATTTCATCGTCATCTTCTACAAGCCTTTAACTCATCTTCTCTGTATTTCTCTTTCAGTAAGGAAACAAGAAGAGCCATCCTAAATGATATCTGTGATATAAAACTAACCTATTAAGTTACACATTTAACAAGTATTATCTAAGTATAAAACCAGTTGTATAATGCAACATACAAAGATTGTCAAAAATTATTACCATTGACTAGTCAAGAAGCCACGTTTTCATTTCTTCACTAATCGTTACTATCTCAGTTACTAGTTTTTTTTCTATATTAATACAATTGTAAACTAATTGCTGAAGCACTATTAAATTTTAATCTCTTTATAGTTTTAACTCCTTCATTTCCGTGACTAAGATATTGACTCAAATATTGTGCTATGTAAAAAGACACGATTGAACTTGAAGCTATTTCAGTCTTTTTCTTTTCAAAGCATTGTTGCTACAATTTCAATCTCTTTTTTCTTTTCTCATTCTTTACAAACTAAATGGGTTTTTTGAATCTTTACTTTTGTAATCACCATATTCTCACTGGGTATCGTATAATTGTATATAGAACGTAATCATCACATTCTCACTGGGTATTGTATACTTGTATATAGAACGTAATCATCACATTCTCACTGGGTATTGTATGATTGTATATAGAACGTAATCATCACATTCTCTCTGGGTATTGTATAATTGTATATAGAACGTAATCCTGTATTCCACAGTGTTATCCAGTGGAGGCTTTAAAAAAAGACCACGCTGCTGTACTGGTCATCTGTGGTCCAGGGAACAATGGCGGGGACGGACTAGTCTGCGCTAGACATCTCAAGTTGTTTGTAAGTGAGGCTTGGTCACGTCTACATGTTTGTTTCATCACAGTATGGATTTGCATTGAACGGGACACCAGAGTACATCACATGATGTAAAAGGAAGTTTATAATCATGAGTAAAACAGTTGATTTCTAGTTTTTTGTCCATTGATTGAATTAATGGTTCTAGCATTGAAAGTTTCCACAGTGTAAGTGAGGAGTATTTAGAGTTCTCGTATTTATGAAAATGTGCAAATTTTGGGATAGATGCTCAATATGCAAGGACAGAAACGAATGAAATACATTGGTTAACAAATGTATTACTGTAGTTCTATTTTTATCACTAATAGACACACACAAAATGTAAAGCTGTGTGGTAGGAATGGATTTGTAAACGGGTTTGAAAGGTTTAGAGTCAAATTGAACAAATATTCACAAAGCCATTTTTGGAATATTGGCCTGTAATGGGCTGAAGGAGAGTGGAAATTCATTTTTTTCCTCAGAATAACAGCCTAGGGCAGAAACTTTGGTAATTGTTTTAAAATATCGAACACACGCACACAAACACACACAGACAGACACACCACACTTTAACCGCGCACATAAACACACCGTACACCACAGATACATACACAGGTTCACAGACATTAAGACCTTATTATTATATGAGCGAGATACATATGATACAGTAGGCCTACTGTGTTTTTAAAGTGTCAATGTTAATGTGTTTTTTTACAGTGTTATTGAAATATAGGCTTTACATAGTCATGCTTTTATGTATGTGCAATCACTATAGATCTAGTTAGCATTATGATTAGGCTAACCACCTTACAGGAACTGAAACCTAACTGTAGCATTATACTTCAATAATTTGACCTGGACATATTTGATATTCCAGGGCTACAAGCCAACTCTCTTCTATCCTAAACAGAACAATAAACCATTGTTTAAAGCGCTGGCCTTACAGGTAAATAATAACTGGCCTTCAGGTAAATAATTATAAATCTTTGTCTCTAACACCTTTATTAGTATTGAATTATTCAACTGTTAACTATTACATACCAAACACCCAGCTGTTCATTATGAATACTGACATCAATATGTTTGTTCAATGTTCACTTAGATTTTAAATCAAATTTCTCCGTCGCAATATTCTCACACACGTATATCGAATCTACACTGTATATGTTTTTCTATTTCCTGATTGCTACAATGTGCAGTGTGAACGTTTGGACATCCCGACACTGTCTTTCTTCCCAACTGACCCTCAATGTATAGTGGACAGCTTCAACCTTGTAGTGGACGCTATCTTCGGCTTCAGTTACAAGCCCCCTGCCCGGCCAGAGTTTGCTAGTGTTCTACAGAGTCTAATACAGATACAAGAACGGGTTCCTATTTGTTCTATAGATATTCCAAGCGGTAGGTCAGCTAGTTTATCAGTCCAATGTTAGGCTTATAGTTTTCTTAAAATGCTTTCTCCTAAGTTTTATCACAGTTTTAATGCAAGCTTTTTTTTATAAACGTATTTTTCATGTTTCACTTGTAAAAAAAAAAAAAAGTTGGAATAAAAAGTTGAGCACCAATCCCAAAATCTCTATTCTGAACATACTTTTCTCTGACTAATTTATTGAGTATTTTGTATAGAGTATTATTGTTTCAGCTGATGGTTGTATTCAATGTATAGAATATTATTGTTTCAGCTGATGGTTGTATTCAATGTATAGAATATTATTGTTTCAGCTGATGGTTGTATTCAATGTATAGAGTATTATTGTTTCAGCTGATGGTTGTATTCAATGTATAGAGTATTATTGTTTCAGCTGATGGTTGTATTCAATGTATAGAGTATTATTGTTTCAGCTGATGGTTGTATTCAATGTATAGAATATTATTGTTTCAGCTGATGGTTGTATTCAATGTATAGAGTATTATTGTTTCAGCCTGTGGTTGTATTCAATGTATAGAGTATTATTGTTTCAGCTGATGGTTGTATTCAATGTATAGAGTATTATTGTTTCAGCTGATGGTTGTATTCAATGTATAGAGTATTATTGTTTCAGCTGATGGTTGTATTCAATGTATAGAGTATTATTGTTTCAGCTGATGGTTGTATTCAATGTATAGAGTATTATTGTTTCAGCTGATGGTTGTATTCAATGTATAGAATATTATTGTTTCAGCTGATGGTTGTATTCAATGTATAGAGTATTATTGTTTCAGCTGATGGTTGTATTCAATGTATAGAATATTATTGTTTCAGCTGATGGTTGTATTCAATGTATAGAGTATTATTGTTTCAGCTGGTGGTTGTATTCAATGTATAGAGTATTATTGTTTCAGCTGATGGTTGTATTCAATGTATAGAGTATTATTGTTTCAGCTGATGGTTGTATTCAATGTATAGAATATTATTGTTTCAGCTGATGGTTGTATTCAATGTATAGAGTATTATTGTTTCAGCTGATGGTTGTATTCAATGTATAGAATATTATTGTTTCAGCTGATGGTTGTATTCAATGTATAGAGTATTATTGTTTCAGCTGATGGTTGTATTCAATGTATAGAGTATTATTGTTTCAGCTGATGGTTGTATTCAATGTATAGAGTATTATTGTTTCAGCTGATGGTTGTATTCAATGTATAGAATATTATTGTTTCAGCTGATGGTTGTATTCAATGTATAGAGTATTATTGTTTCAGCTGGTGGTTGTATTCAATGTATAGAGTATTATTGTTTCAGCTGGTGGTTGTATTCAATGTTTGTTCAACAGGTTGGGATGTGGAACAAGGCAATCCAGAGGGCCTGAAGCCTGACTTACTAATTTCTTTGACAGCACCCAAGCAATGTGCCACTCAATTCAGAGGAAAGAGACACTTTCTGGGAGGAAGGTTAGTCTTGACTAACTTAGTGGGCTAGTTTACTCATGAATTAGGCAAATCATTGGAATTTAGGCAAGACACAGTTGACATAATAGAAGTTATGTCCCCCTCTCCATTGTCAATTTGCTGTTTTAGTAAAATTCAAACTAAACTTTAGTTTTGATCTGCTGTCATTTTGTCTAGTTGACTATAAAAAAAGTCTATTACTGGATGTAATCATGTATGTCTATTATTGGGTGTAATCATGTATGTCTATTATTGGGTGTAATCATGTATGTCTATTATTGGATGTAATCAGGTGTAAGGGAAAGTCAATGTGTTGGGGATGGAAAGTATATAAATTCTAAAATATCAATGTTTGGTTTTTCGTAATAGACCAGGAAGAAAATGACAAAATTACATGATATGAATTGTCAAATTGTGTCAGTATAGTATTTCAAAATAAGTTAAATGTAAAGTAAAATAATCATAATTATACTGGAGACTTTTTGTATAATCAATAAAACTTGAACTAAATGATTGCATTGAATTGCTAGTGTGAAATATTGACCTTTTGTGACTTTGTAGCCTAGTATATGATCATATAGTACAGAGGTAGATATAAATATATCACAAACTACTTCTTGTGTAATCTAAACATTATTCAATGCACATATGTTTGTAACAATATTTCTACATCTCTCTATTACAGACATAATTTTATATTGAAAACAATTACAGATTTTAAAAACTTTTGGACTACATTGTCTTGCAAGAAAAAAGTATTATTTAAAGTCATTTTATCATGTAGGGCTGTAGGGTATTTCATTCCTCATGCCTTATATACATTTCATGGATAGTCAATACACATTTGTTGAGGTGAAATAATGGTCAAAAACAGATATACAAGGGAGATAACAAAATATTTTTGTATTGCAAAGACATGACTTTCTCTTTTAATACAACTATTTGAAGAGAAAATATCGAAAATTTGAAAGGTTAGGAAGAAATGAATTTGATTAATTTGTCTGTATTCAAATTACACTAAAACTGAATTCCAGAAATGTATATTTATTATGCAGACATAAACTTCTGAACTCAGTGATTCACAATTGACAAGTCTTAACGTGTATGCATGCATAAAAGTTCACAAGAAAAAACATTTCCGGTCAAATTCGATCACATTATTTTATTGTTAATCAATTCATCTAGATTTAGTTTGAATAGTTTGTTTTTTGTTTCTTCAGATTTGTTCCACCAACTTTAGAACAGAAGTATGGACTACGTCTGCCACCTTACCCTGGCACAGATCCAGTAGTTGAACTGAAACTTCCAGAGAGGGAAGAATCAGCCCAGTCATAAAAGAAATATTTCATTCACACAACAACTATCTTTTACTTATTTATACAACATGTTGGCTTTTATCCTCTTTACTATAATTGTAAATTTCATTTATTCAAAGTTCAACTGTTTTATTTCTATTGGTTTTCATCAGTCCTGTAGATCACTTTGATATCAAGACTGTAGACTTTTTTTTTTCTCATTGACTACTTTTTAAAATATTTGTTTTCTTATTTATCAAATTAAAATTTATGCAAAGTTTGACTTTTAATTGTGTTTACAGGACAAGATAGTTCACAACTACAAATGTTTTCATTTTATCATCTCAACAAATTGGTTTTATGGAATTGTAAAGAACTTGTTTATCTTAGTTGTAATTTTATTTTTCATTCTTATAACAAATATAAAAAATTGTCACATTACAGCAATAATGTTTTAATTCCTAAATGTGAAAATTTAAGTAAAGAACCTTTGAATGCCAGAGTGTAGTATATATTATTTTATCTGTGTCTTACATGTACAGTAGGCTGTGTACAAAATGGTTTAGATTCAAAACTTGATCAAATAGCTAGCTGATTGGGAAAAGGTTAGCTTGACTTTGTGCTTTTGGTAATTTGAACAGATAACATTATAGTTATCACTAAACTGGTGGCATAAAGACAGGATGTGTAATGTAAAAGAACATTATAGTTATCACAAAACTCATTCACGTTATCTATCTTCACATGCTTTCATTTTGAGATTAAAGTCTATGTTTTATTTTCCAATAATTAATTTTTTAAATTTAATCCGATGTAATCTAATAACAAAAAAAAGTATGCAATAGATTGGTCTTTTAAAAAATGACTTACTGGCTAAGAAGATATCAAGATAAAACTCTGCTTGCCTCAACGACTGTAACTGTAATATACAGCAGATGTTAGGGAAGTAGTAAAGTTGTTTGAGTGCACTGTGATGGCCACACTATTAGGATGAATTCAATGATAACTAACATGGATTATCTCTGCTTCTACCTCTCAGTGAAGCAAAATATCTTTTATGTCAAAGAAACTTGTATATTTCTATAAGAATCAAACTTTCTTTACAGTAACATGTAGGATCTATACTGTAACTTAATTTACAGTAACATGTAGGATCTATACTGTAACTTTATTTACAGTAACACGTAGGATCTATACTGTAACTTTATTTACAGTAACATGTAGGATCTATACTGTAACTTTATTTACAGTAACATGTAGGAGCTATACTGTAACTTAATTTACAGTAACATGTAGGATCTATACTGTAACTTTATTTACAGTAACATGTAGGATCTATACTGTAACTTTATTTACAGTAACATGTAGGATCTATACTGTAACTTAATTTACAGTAACATGTAGGATCTATACTGTAACTTAATTTACAGTAACATGTAGGATCTATACTGTAACTTAATTTACAGTAACATGTAGGATCTATACTGTAACTTAATTTACAGTAACATGTAGGATCTATACTGTAACTTTATTTACAGTAACATGTAGGATCTATACTGTAACTTTATTTACAGTGACATGTAGGATCTACACTGTAACTTAATTTACAGTAACATGTAGGATCTATACTGTAACTTTATTTACAGTAACATGTAGGATCTATACTGTAACTTTATTTACAGTGACACGTAGGATCTATACTGTAACTTTATTTACAGTAACATGTAGGATCTATACTGTAACTTTATTTACAGTAACATGTAGGATCTATACTGTAACTTAATTTACAGTAACATGTAGGATCTATACTGTAACTTAATTTACAGTAACATGTAGGAGCTATACTGTAACTTAATTTACAGTAACATGTAGGAGCAATACTGTAATTTTCTTCAGTAAATATTTCTACCTGATTCTTTTCTATTGAGGTAATTGTTTAAAGCTGAAATAAAAGTGAAACATTATTTGATTCCTTTTGTCCAAGAGTTCAATTTTATTTTACCTTCGAATTTGGCGAGTATTACTCTTCCATTTTATGTATTTCATTTTTTATTATAGACTGAGTAGATGGTGACTGTAGAATTAAATTACAGGATGGTACGGAGAAGAATTAAAAGCCCAGAGATGGAAATATTCAAAGAAGATAATGTGTTTCATTCAAACAACATCATGTATTGAGACATCCTACCATTGAGACATCCAACCATCGAGTTATTAGTTTGATTTGAACAGATTTGAGTTTTATTATATGATAAGTAAACAAACTATTTCATAAAGGTAACAAAATTAGATGAAGTAAAAAAAGTTGTTTGTAAATTTTTAAAAATCCATTTTATTCTTTGAAAAATATATTATTTTTAAAAAGAAAGTGAATACAATGAATCATTTATATTATAATATACTGAAAATGATTTTGTGAAAAAGATTTCTTTTACAACTATAGGTCTATTGATTTGTTTATCAATTATGGCAATAGAATAAAAAACTTTAGCTTCTAGAATTCAAAAACTTCAAAGGACCCAAGTTTACAAAGGTATTTTCCCGTTAAGGTGGTATTGTGATTGCCACACAATACCCTTTTACGCACTAAACACAGAGCCCTGCTAACGCAGCTCACTTGTCTGATACCGGTAGTTCGCAATGAAAGGAATACTTTCTACTTATTTTTATAATATAAATATAGTTAATGAATGAGATAGTAGATTATCTAGAAATTTCATCACTAACACTATGTTACAAACCATCAAGTGATATAAAATTTTGCCATTTTTATAGAAGTATTCTGTTCAGGTTACATTGTATACACTATTGGTAACTATCCTTTACAGGGACATATTAAACCAAATACAAAAACATCATCATCATTCAAGAAATAAAGAGTGCCGTAGGCCTACAATAATATTGAATGTAATATTTGTAACAACATTGATTCATCTATACATCTAGTTATACACAAAGTCGGGAAAGTGGCTTTGCTCGATGTATTTGATTGCTGATATTAAATCATTTGTTTAATCTTGGAAAAATAAATAACTCTTCAAAATCTTTGTAAAAAATCTTCCAAATTCTTAATTTTCTTGAATTTGCTATTGAACTCGCCGTCACCTTTCAACTCAACAGCCTTCACCTTTCGTTTTCAACACTTTTTCCTAATGAGCATCAAATTTTGTGTGTGATTTTCTCGTCCGTTTTTCTATTTGTGTATTCTGAATGATCTTTTGTGCGGTTCGAAAATGTATGGCTGGGTAAGATAAGAAGTGTATACATTCATTACCAAACATTCATTTGTTCTGTTGTATCCTTTTGCTCAATCTCATTGATTAGTTCTAAAAACTATCTCCTGCTCTATCAAATCCTTGCTCGACATCGACCATTGTTGTTTCACTGACTAATTTTTAATTTTCCCAGATTTGGCAGATAGGGATAAGAGTTTCACTGATCCATATTCCGTATGTCATAAGGCTGATAATACCCCTAAGCCGCTTTTGCTTCTGAGTCCGTCAGGTTCTGATCATTTTAAAGTCGGTCTTTAGTTTGTACACTCTTATCACAAAGTTGTAAAGATTAAACACTGTATTGAGAAGCTCGGATAGGTACCACAAGAGTTGCACTTCCAATGGATGGTACAGTAGTCTGGTCTATGTATATGGTAAAGTAGTCTGGTCTATGTATATGGTAAAGTGGTCTGGTCTATGTATATGGTAAAGTGGTCTGGTCTATGTATATGGTAAAGTAGTCTGGTATATGTATATGGTAAAGTAGTCTGGTCTATGTATATGGTAAAGTAGTCTGGTCTATGTATATGGTAAAGTGGTCTGGTCTATGTATATGGTAAAGTGGTCTGGTCTATGTATATAGTAAAGTAGTCTGGTCTATGTATATGGTAAAGTAGTCTGGTCTATGTATATGGTAAAGTAGTCTGGTCTATGTATATGGTAAAGTGGTCTGGTCTATGTATATAGTAAAGTAGTCTGGTCTATGTATATGGTAAAGTAGTCTGGTCTATGTATATGGTAAAGTGGTCTGGTCTATGTATATAGTAAAGTAGTCTGGTCTATGTATATGGTAAAGTAGTCTGGTCTATGTATATGGTAAATTAGTCTGGTCTATGTATATGGTAAAGTAATCGGGTTTATGTATTCTACTACAATATCTAGTTTAAATTATCCATCTTTAGGAACACAGTTTTGGTGGAAATTTAAAAAATGAACAAAAACAAATGTCTGAAATGTAAGATTTATTTATTTTTAAATAGTCTTCCCATCCTGTGTACACCCTTCCATTATGTTCAATGTATACAGTACACCCTTCCATTATGTTCAATGTATACAGTCTTAGAAAGAGCTTCATATTTGTGTCTGTTATATATACTCATTTAAAGAAATACTACGCATTCTAACGTTACATCTTTGTTCGACGAAAAGTTTAGCCAGACACATGCTCTGTATACTTGAAACTTAACACACTTCTCCTTCAAATTTTCCACTAGTTTTTCTTTCTTCACTCGACAATCCCATGTCATCTCCAGCCTTTCTACCCAACCCATGCAATAGTATAGCTATCTCGGTAAATAGTAAAAAAATATTCATCATTGGGGAAATGGAAACAATTCCACAGTCTGTATCCCAAACCCACGGCCATGTCTTCTTGTTGACTTCGTTAGTGAATTGTTACCTTTCCTTTATGGATTCCATTTGTAAGCATCAATTATAGTATAAGTTGAATATTTTTAAGTAGAATAATGGTTGGTAGAATACCGGAATCTGAAGATGGAATAAAAAAATAAAAGTGAATATTGAAACAAGATTATATTGACAGTATAGTCTATTTAATATTATATAATAACGTTAAGATTTTTTAAAAATAAAAGTGTACATTAAACCGATAAATAATGACAATACAGCTTGGACCACCACTGTTGAATCCAGGGACTATTGCAAGATGTGACTAATTTAAAATAAACACACGAGTTGTCTTCTCATCTTTTTTAAAAATAATATTTCTACACATAAAGAACCAATCCTGTTTTATTGCTTCAACTCTTGAACAAATGAAATTGTTGTAAGTATTGACGTAAGCGATATTTTAATTTCTATCATAACATCAAGAGAAACATAAAATTGTAGAAACATAAAATTATATGTTCGGCATTTATTTTATATTACCGTATTGAGGTATACTGTGTAGGCAATCTAAATTTGTATGTATATTATTACTTAAAATAGCGTGTATACATTTAATAATTAGATAAAACTATCATAAAACAAAGCACGTAATCCACGTTAACCCAATGAGTTTAAATATAAGTATTTATGGTTTCATGTGTGGAAATAAAATGCCAACATCATTCCCATAATTTAATTATAGGGGCCTATGCCTACCTTTATGAAACAGACATCTTCAATAAGCTGCACTGTTTCTAAAAGAAGAAACAAAACTTCCAAGTAATGACAAGAAAAAATGAGCAAGTACAAGTCTGTTAGTGTTAGGCTTAAGCAGGTAAATTCAGAACATGTGATGGTCTGTCTATATGTCATCCTAAAATATTTAAAAAGATTTTTTATTTATTTTTAGGTTTAGTTGACTACACCATTGACAAGTCGTAATGTGCCATGTCCTTTTCGAATGGAAGAGATCATGAACTTCCGGCGCTTTTTTAATTTTTTAAAATATTATTAAAATTTTAGACATTTCCGTAAACAAATAGCATTCAACCTTGACGGCCAGTTCTAGTCTTTTAGAAACATACAAAGGCTACAAGATTAGTTATGAGGAATCCATTTTTATTATCAGATGTGAGTAGGCAATAATTAATACTCAAAGAGTTAGTCACGTTAGGTTAAATTTAGATTTGTTTATAAAATAAATTAGTCAAGAGTAGTGTCCTTGGTTATTAAAAACAAACACAATGCTTGGATTCATAAAAACATAAAAATAACTTTTTTTTGCATCAAGCAATTAGTTTGGGATTATAAATAGGCGATTCTTCAAATCTGACATTAACAATCCATCGTTTTCTTTTGGCAACATCTTTTGGAAATGAAATACAATTTAATCATTGCAATTATTCGTACAAACAGTAACGCAGCACACAGACATGTTTTTTTTTTAAAAATCAAATAAACGAATGAAGCCGGAAATGTTTTAAACTTCGACCTTTTATGCAGGCATAATCGTTAAGACTTGTTAATTAAAGCCCAATGTTTAGGTGACACGAAGTAACAGATACAACAATATTACGACCTAATGTTTAGTTGACACGATTAATAAAGGAATGATCAGGTTGTTTAAAGCAAAGGGAAACAACCATACGAAATAAAATCATCTTTTTGTAGACTTGTAAGGATTGCATCCCTTGGTTTCAAGAATATATATGGACGTTTTTAAAAGTATGTTTATGTACAGAACTACTGACTATTTGTGTAGTTGTCAGTGACGAGAAATCTTTGAGTTGAATGAGATTAAGTATGGTTGGGTCTGTTGTTGCTTTAACTAATGTTTGGTTAGATTTTGTTGAGTTTTGGGTAACTATTTCGAAGTTCTATGCTTCACATTCAATATTACAGGTCACTTACAAATGATTTGTGTTGATGATGCTGTCAGGCCAGTGAATCTGAAAATTCGTCTTAGGCAGATACTGATGAAAGTCGTGGCTTTGCTGATGATAGATTTGGATGCCCTTCAAGTTTCTGCTTGGTATAGTAGGACCGACTTTACATTAATATGAAAATGTTACCGCCCGTCAAATATAGAGCAGTATTTCTTTTTCGTTTTTAAATATTACATTTATATAAATATCTCTGTATTAATTACGTATTTTATTTACCTACATAGTTATATATTTATTACATTATAAAATGCTGTAATCTCATTCAATCGACTGCATGCCGAATTAACGCTGTTACATAATCAGCGTTAACCCATTTGATTTTCTTATTTGCCAATAAGAGGTAAATAATTTAAAAATATTTTACTCCCTTCCCTCTCCGACCCATACCAAATACTCTCCTAATACATCGACCCTTATATCATAAAAACAAAAATAATTGATGACTTGTTTTGACTAATATTTTCTGTTCAGTTCTTTCATTTGGCACTTTAACACTTTTTAAGCGATCTCACGGACGTGTGTCAAATACGAAATTCTTTTCCCTATATCACAGACGTATGTCAAGACCAAATTCTCTTCCCTATATCACAGACGTATGTCAAGACCAAATTCTCTTCCCTATATCACAGACGTATGTCAAGACCAAATTCTCTTCCCTATATCACAGACGTATGTCAAGACCAAATTCTCTTCCCTGTGTCACAAACGTATGTCAAGACCAAATTCTCTTCCCTGTGTCACAGACGTATGTCAAGACCTAATTCTCTTCCCTGTGTCACAGACGTATGTCAAGACCAAATTCTCTTCCCTATGTCACAGACGTATGTCAAGACCAAATTCTCTTCCCTGTGTCACAGACGTATGTCAAGACCAAATTCTCTTCCCTGTGTCACAGACGTATGTCAAGACCAAATTCTCTTCCTCAATCTGCGTCACACGCAGTTCCGCCCCGTGATTAGTTTAGAGTTTAGACAATTAGACTTACCATGAACTCGGGACGTTTTAATTCAGATGAAACGTTTTTATAAATTTTTCATCAGATTCTGTGTAAACTTTTTTACGGTTGTAGGCACGTTTTAATATCGCTTCAACTTTGTATACAACATTAATTGTGAATAAATTGTACTCGCATTGTTTTTAAATGTTTAAGTAAATAAAGGCATACCTACAAAACAGAAGCGTCTAGACACAATTTAAAAAAAACGACTCTGAAGGAATTTCACAAGATTCAGCCCCTGGCAGCACCCGCTTTCTCATAGTTAATTAGCATCTGCTGGATCTTAATACAGTGTACAAGGAAGTCTATACAGACGACCTACTCATAATGAAAAACAGCGAAATGTCCAGTTTTAACAAAGCACTGCTCACTAACAATACACTAATACAATGGCTCAATAGCTGACTCCTAAATGATAGGCCTACTTTTTTCTTGTATGATAAATGGTATGATAGTTTGCGCGAATGTCTATTGTGTTTGAGTACAAATGGTTCTTTAATATTGTTTTAGGTATGCTGAAAGACGGAATTTATGTAATCAAATCAAATTTCCATTTATTTGGATCAATAAAGCAATCTTATCTTATCTTATCTTATCTTATCTTAACCTACATTGGACAAACTTTGAAAAACAAAAATAAATAAAGAAAATCTATTTTAGTTAAACCATGCAAATAAAAAACAACTAATAGAGTATGCAACCTGAAAATAGATTCTGACCTTTGAAATAATACCCGACATACCTGGGCGTGAAATTAGACCTAAAATGTTTCCCTAAATAATTTTACATTTAAAAAAAGAAAGCTTCCCAACAATTGCCCAACGCTTAACCATTATCCAGCACTGCATGACACCCACATTTCATTGACCTCTTCGAGAAACTTACAGTTTTATGTCCTGAACTCAAAAGGGTGACTAATCCCAGCTCTCTGTGCATAAGAGATATTTCTATTCTACACCACACTACTAGATTGTTGTCTCGTGTAGTTTGGGCAGTGAGGACAATTTAAATAGACACCGAGCAGGCCAATGACCAGTGGTCTGATACAATTTTTTAAAATATAAATTTCGGTCTGTATTACTTTTTGCATTTACTATGCTCTTTTCCTTTTGGATACGTACGAAAAAAAATTGTTGTCAATAAAAATATGAAACGAATGTTTAAAACAATGAAAATCAACATATAATTCCAATTTGACATTGACATTATCAAAAAGAAATGAATATAATGATTTCCTGTGAGAATAATATTGTTATTCGGATAGGAGAATAGTTCCCCAAAGTTCAACGTTTTCCAACAGAGAATTATATCAACCAATAGAACGCCACATTTAGGAACATCATAGGCGTAGCCACAAAGTAAATGGTGTTACTTGTGCCACAGGTGGACATTAGTTTGATGGTCTTTTATAACAAATAACTAGTCAATATTATTCTATTTATAGCTTTCCATTGTGGTAATGACGTCATAATGCTAAACTCTTGTTCTTAAATTGACAAGTCTTAACGATTATAATAATGCATGCAAAAAAGGTAAAAAAAGAAGAACATTTCCGGTCTTATTCGATCATTTTCTTCGAAACATGTCTGTGTGCTACGTTACTGGTTGTACGAAAATATGTAGAGAATAACATTTTATTTCATTTCCAAAAGATGGCGCCAAAAGAAAACGATGGATTGTGAATGTCATATTTGAAGAATCACCTATTTATAAACCCAAACTAATTGCTTAATGCAAAATAATTTTCGTGTTGTTGTTTTTTATGAATCTCCGCATTGTGTTTTTTAATTACCAAGGACGCAACTCTTGACTAACTTATTTTATTAACAAAAGCTACATTTAGCCTAACGCGACTAACACTTTGAGTATTAATTATCGCCTACTCACTTTTGATGTTAAAAACGGATTCCTCATAACTAATCTTGTAGCCCTTGTATATGTCTAAAAGACCAGAACTGGCTATCCATGTTGAAATCAATTGTCAAACAGCACCAAAAGCATGGTTTTTGTTTACGAAAATGGCGGTAAATTTCACCGGAAGTTCACGATCATTCCAGTTCAAAAGGTCACACCTAATTAAGACTTGTCAATTGGTTTCTATATTTTTTACTTTGAAAAAAAAAAAGAGAAAATAAAAAAAACCCCACTAATATCAAAGTTACAATATATGAAATAAATCAATACATTTTTAAACGCACTAAATTTTTGAAGCGACAAAAAAAAAAAAACTAGATAATCTAATGTCTTAAATCATGTCATATCGACAACAATTGTACAATGATATCTGGTATATTTATTTTATATTTCCTGTATAATTATTGAAACTTGACCACTGTCCATAATAGTGCCCTATGAAGAGATTTCTTCCACAAATAATGTAACAATAATGTGACTTGATGTCCCATTTCTTAAACCTCCCTTCAGCATTATCTTCTAAACATCTTAATGATACTGCCAGCTCGATATATTGACCACTGGTCAGTTTACTGAAGCATTAGTAGTTATCATATTGTCCTATAAACCTGGAATGAACTATTGGATGAACTTATTTACATATCATTTCTTTTATTTAAAACAGTGAATTCGAATTTATTACAATGAATTGATTAGTATTGCTGTGTCGTACACTATTTTAGAATTACTAAGTTAGTATTGCTGTGTTGTACACCATTTTAGAATTACTAAGTTAGTATTGCTGTGTTGTACACTATTTTAGAATTACTAGATTAGTATTGCTGTGTTGTACAATATTTTAGAATTACTAGATTAGTATTGCTGTGTTGTACACTATTTTAGAATTACTAAGTTAGTATTGCTGTGTTGTACACTATTTTAGAATTACTAGATTAGTATTGCTGTGTTGTACACTATTTTAGAATTACTAAGTTAGAATTGCTGTGTTGTACAATATTTTAGAATTACTAGATTAGTATTGCTTTGTTGTACAATATTTTAGAATTACTAGATTAGTATTGCTGTGTTGTACACTATTTTAGAATTACTAGATTAGTATTGCTTTGTTGTACAATATTTTAGAATTACTAGATTAGTATTGCTGTGTTGTACACTATTTTAGAATTACTAAGTTAGAATTGCTGTGTTGTACAATATTTTAGAATTACTAGATTAGTATTGCTGTGTTGTACACTATTTTAGAATTACTAAGTTAGAATTGCTGTGTTGTACAATATTTTAGAATGACTAGATTAGTATTGCTGTATTGTACAATATTTTAGAATTACTAAGTTAGTATCAATATTTTAGTATCCCGTTGTTATAATTAATATTATAAGACGATAAGATATTATATACATTTCATCAGATTTATTGCCTTAATATTGTGCATGATCTTTATTTGATAATATCTTTAGTCTGCGTCATTTATTTTCACTAAGAGCTTTATTCTCTAGGAACCATTTATGTGGTCTAAATCCCCGGCTTTGTGGTATTAAATGTTCACATCCCTCCTTCATGCATGAATAGTTCGTGAAAAACTAAAATGTTGTGCCAAGATTCCATTGAACTAAGTATAAATAATGCTTTAAGTAAGATCGATAACTCGTGACAAAGTGCAAGTACTAGGGCAGGGAAACTTGCTCACTTCTATCCCTAGGTGAACTCCCCTGTTTCTGCAGAAGACGCGCTTCCCATAGAGCCAGATCCTGAGTGTGACACTCGTTCAAAGTATCTGTCCATTTTCATGGTCAGTGATACCGGAGTAAACCTGGAATACACGTCGTAGTGGTTTTCTATTAGTTTTTTTTTTCTTTCTTAAGTTGGATCATCTATGTAGGTAAGTGTTTATACAGTCGTTTGTAGTTTAACATTAATGCAATTATAGTTTTCTTTGTAAGAACCATAATGTGTTCGCGTATTTGTTAATGTTAGAATGTGAGTGTTTTAACTTTAAAAGAACTTGCATTTTTATTTATAGAGTAACCTATAGCATAAAATGACGATGTTGTGTTTAATATATTGTACCATAAACAGTTTTATTAAGTACACAAAGACTTATTTTTTTTAAAATTATAACTTTCTTCATACTTCCAGTCAATGTATAATCATTTATTTATACTGTACTAGTGAGTTCTTACATACCTGTCTACAATATCTGTCTTTTAATTCAACTATCAAATTTTATCTATCTATCTATCTATCTATCTATCTATCTATCTATCTATCTATCTATCTATCTATCTATCTATCTATCTATCTATCTATCTATCTATCTATCTATCTATCTATCTATCCATCTCTCTATCTATCTATCTATCTATCTATCTATCTATCTATCTATCTATCTATCTATCTATCTATCTATCTCTCTCTCTATCTATCTATCTATCTCTCTATCTATCTATCTATCTATCTATCTATCTAT
>OX421509.1:16012123-16079214 GCA_949126835.1 Anisus vortex
TGTGTATGTCTGTACATGTCTGTGTATGTATAGGTGTGTATGTGTGTGTGTTATTGTTTCTGTTGTTTAAAACCTAGAAGGAAATTACAGGTTGACAAGTAACATCATTCAAATCATGGTTATTTGCGTGTTGACAACAATTTTTTCTGCACACATTACCATATGGGAGAGAACTCTATATGTTCAAGAAATGTTTCGTGTGATTCTAATTTCCCATGTTTCTACAGTATATCAAACTATATATTGATATGAAACATTTGCAAGTTTTAGTTGTCATGAATATATTGTAAGTCTACATTGTTATGAATATATTGTAAGTCTACATTGTTATGAATATATTGTAAGTCTACATTGTTATGAATATATTGTAAGTCTACATTGTTATGAATATATTGTAAGTCTACATTGTCATGAATATATTGTAAGTCTACATTGTCATGAATATATTGTAAGTCTACATTGTCATGAATATATTGTAAGTCTACATTGTCATGAATGTATTGTAAGTCTACATTGTCGTGAATGTATTGTAAGTCTACATTGTCATGAATATATTGTAAGTCTACATTGTCATGAATGTATTGTAAGTCTACATTGTCATGTTACAAGCATAATACGACTGGGTAGAGAATTATGAAGCAAACAATTTGTTTGTTTGTACACTTTGTTTTTTGAGTACATCACATACAGATGATGTATTTTGAAACGTTGTTTTTTCTACTCCTATTATGATAGAGATGTTCCATATATTATATAAACGAGTGGTTATTGTCCGTCCTGTGACTGTGAACTATTAGATCAACAATCAAGTTCTACCAAACAAAGCACATAGCCAGTTATACAAACATATTTAAATACATTGGAATAGGACACAAAAACAACAATATATTTTAGCTAGGCATAATCATGAGCAAAAAAACATTGCAGCAAAAATATAATGATATTATAATATTGTACAAGAAATATTTATGCATGCGGCCCGAGAGGGTAGATTTTTGTGGCCCGCCAGTAAGCTTACAAAAAAATTACTATTCAGGAAATTCAGACAGCTAGTATTGATACACATCAAATTTTATAGTTAATTTCTTATACGTAGCATACTTACTTAATAATAATAATAATAATAATAGTTCACTTTGATATTATTCCTTGTGTGTAAATTGTACATTGGCATATTATATTATTAGTGATAAGTATAAAAATGATCTTAGATGCATGAAGTTGAAGTATTTTTAATTTACTAGGGTCAGGTTGCTGGGGGGGGGGGGGATGCGGTTCTTGACACATCTCTTAAGGTGATAAAATGGCCACATGTCTTCGTCCGAGTTTGAGATCCCCTGGTTTAGATGTATTTGTTTCCACACTCTAAGTGCCAGACGTTATTGTATGCCTTTAGTTCCCTCTTGCCTGAAAAAGAAATTCTTTGTCATTTGATATTTGACTGATATCTTCATATTATTGTTCTCTTCTGACTTCCAATGTTTGAGTTTTGTTCTAAACAAATCTACTTAGTGATACAGGTATTCTATGGACATCAATATATTTTCTTAGAGACTAGAATATATTCCCTAAATTAGAGCATAAAGTGGTCTAGCCAATTTCAGCCAATCATTTCCTTAACATTATGTTTTTCATTATCAGCAACAACTACATAAAATGATATTGATAATTTTTTCCTGGCCAAATCTGCTTGAAGTTTTAAATATAAAATATTTTTTTGTAAATGATTTGTAACCGAAGAATGTCAGATGTTTAATGTACTAATTGTTGGACAACATTAATTGCGAAATATTTTAAAACAAATTTAAAATCTTTAATAACATTAAATCTGTAAGCCATAGATTTTGTGATACTGAGACTATTGTAAAATACAAAATGTAAAAGATAAATCACCATTAAAGTGTTTAGTCTGAGCAATAAATAGTCTGATAAAAAAAAATTTCCTATAATAATGATGATGACATTTGTATAGCGCTGCCAACAAACATACTGTAAGCTCAGAGCGCATTTAACATAACAATTAAAGAACACAGATACAATCTATAGGCCAAGAGATAAGAAAAACAACTAAATGATGATTCAACACATTACAAACATAGAACAAATCAAACAACTAAAACAAAATAACCGACCTAACATATAAGTAAGACAGTGGGGCTCTAAAGCATGTTAACTCAGATAAAAATTGAAATGATGAGTTTTTAAGTTCTTCTTGAAGGAATCAATGGAGCTTGTTTGCTTGAGTTGAATGGGAAGAAGATTCCACACCTTCGGACCGGATACTGAGAAGGCTCTAAGGCCAACGGTCATCAGAGAGAAACGGGGCTCTTCCAGAAGCGATGAGTTGGCAAAACGAAGTGTTCTTTGAGGGACATATGGTGTTATTAGTTCTATACCCCTACACTGATAGGATTATTAAAAAAGAGAGAGAATTCATATATAATTTATTGGACAAGAAGATAGTATTTTTTTTTATCGTTGCTCAACATTAACAGCTACCGTTTTGATTTACGTAGATTATAGAACCTCCCAGTATCATCCATATATAGATTATAGAACCGCCAACTAACACCCACATAATAACCTACATATATTATAGAACCGCCCACAACCACCCATGACATTATGGTGACTGTTGCTCTTAGTATTATTATTATTATTTGCTTTATAACAAAAAATTTTAGAAATGGAGACGTGAGCTGAGAAGAAGAAATATTTGATGTAGACTAACACCATTAGTAAAATCATTAAACCTAGAAACACTAGAGGACAGAAAAGCAAAGAGTAAAGTAATAATAATGCATAAGACATTAAACTCTAATTTAGAAATACAACCCAATAACAACCTGTTGTAATGCTCAGATAAACATAAAGACAAAAACATACAAGTACTCTTTCTTCCCGAGTGGCATTCAGGCATTGAACGGGCTGCCTGAATAAACCAGGAAAACCAGTAACTGAACACCTTTTAAAACATTAATAAAAATGCAAGACTAGACGCGGACCACGGATGAGCGTAGGACGCAATAATCTTCTTTATAGAAGAAGCGTCTGTAATGTATAAGATAAGATAAGATGGTGTAACTTGAGTAGCATTATTGAATACAAAAGCATTTGTGTGGATATTAAATCTGGACACTGGCTAAAGTTGAGAGAAAATATTGAGAGAAAATATTGAGAGAAAATATTGTATAAACACATTGTTGTAACACGAGAAGCCATGCTTCCTATAACATTTGCCCAGATAGATAGGGAATTGCCAAAACAAGACATAACATGATAAAAAAAAACGTTTTTATGTAGTAAGCTAACATCTAGTGCTGAAAATAAAAGATTGGAGACATTTTTTGTTTGTGTATAGTAAAGTCATCATTGAGGTTCAGATATAAAGTGTGTGTATAGTAAAGTTATCATTGAGGTTTAGCATAAAGTGTGTGTCTAGTATAGTCATCATTGAGGTTTAGATATATAGTGTACATATTAAAAATATAATCAAGGCTGCTCAAGGCACAGTTATGGGCTTAAAACATAAGCACCGGATAAAGTAATTAAGTGATTTAAAAATTATTTTTGTTACAAGTGCACACTGAACAAACATGTTTTTTTAAACAAGTTCACACTGAACAAACATGTTTTTTTAAACAAGTACACACTGAACAAACATGGTTTCTTAGATCAAGTACACACTGACCAAACATGGTTTCTTAGATCAAGTACACACTGACCAAACATGGTTTCTTAGATCAAGTACACACTGACCAAACATGGTTTCTTAGATCAAGTACACACTGACCAAACATGGTTTCTTAGATCAAGTACACACTGACCAAACATGGTTTCTTAGATCAAGTACACACTGACCAAACATGGTTTCTTAGATCAAGTACACACTGACCAAACATGGTTTCTTAGATCAAGTACACACGGACCAAACATGGTTTCTTAGATCAAGTACACACTGACCAAACATGGTTTCTTAGATCAAGTACACACGGACCAAACATGGCTTTTTTAACAAGTACACATTGAAAAGACAAAGAATGTGAAACCAATAACTTGTTTTTATAATGTGATAAAGCACTAGACCGAGAAAACTGATTCTATTGACAAAACATGACATGTAAGAAATAAAGATCAATATCTATTAGAAAAATCTGTCCCCCAACTGGCGCTAATAACAGATTGCCTGATTGAATCCAGGGATGACATAAAACAAGAAGGTAATAAACTTATTTATTTTACAATGTTATAGCGGACAGCTCTTTTTATGTATTCTTTTTACTTCATTTTCTTGTTGAATTTTTCTGTATGAATTTATTTTTGTTGCTATAATATTACACGGCACAATATTCATTTCCATCTATTGTATGACACGTTTAGGACAGTGTGAATTTATATCTAGTTCTAATAAGGTATTGTTAACCTGTATAATGGTCTGGACACCAACATAAGAGTTATGAACAAGTGAGAGTTTCACTTTTATAAACCTCAGATTAACGACGCTCGATAGAAAACTACGTAGGACTAACAGCTATTGATGTACTATAGTATAATGCTTGACATATTAAAATGTACATTCTTGAGCAAGTTTTACAATACTAGTGACCAACATTAGCAGGACAATATTTGTCATATTAAAGCACATGTTTGTTTTATTAGTAATAATATCGAACGATATTACACTATTACACATTATTATTTTTTTATAAAGGACTAAAATGTATGCAAGCATAAATACAAATATCTGTTGGATATAAGATATAAGGAATTGTTAATGTTGCTCTAGTGATGTTGAAACGTTAATATTGCTCTAGTGATGTTGGAATGTAAATGTTGCTCTAGTGATGTTGAAACGTTAATATTGCTCTAGTGATGTTGAAATGTAAATGTTGCTCTAGTGATGTTGAAACGTTAATATTGCTCTAGTGATGTTGAAATGTAAATGTTGCTCTAGTGATGTTGAAACGTTAATATTGCTCTAGTGATGTTGGAATGTAAATGTTGCTCTAGTGATGTTGGAATGTAAATGTTGCTCTAGTGATGTTGGAATGTAAATGTTGCTCTAGTGATGTTGGAATGTAAATGTTACTCTAGTGATGTTGGAATGTAAATGTTGCTCTAGTGATGTTGAAACGTTAATATTGCTCTAGTGATGTTGAAATGTTAATGTTACTCTAGTGATGTTGAAATGTAAATGTTGCTCTAGTGATGTTGAAACGTTAATGTTGCTCCAGTGATGTTTATATGACAATGTTTCTCTAGTGATTTTAAAACGTTCATGTTGCTCTAGTGATGTTGAAATGATAGAAGATTAAAAGATCATTAAAATAACATCACAGGATGAAATTACTTGATAAGTTTCCGTTCAAAATCTGATAGTGTATATTATTGTCTGAGAAAAATGTAATGTTTTAAAAACTTCCATTCAAAGTTCTATGGCAAAAGTGTTGTTTCAAATAATTCACACGGTCTCTTTATTTCAAGATCTGTTAAAATTAAAATATTTATACAATTATAGAACTATATGATATATATTTATAGAATTTGAGAACACAGATATAATAGAAATGTGTCTAGTGTTATTACAGCTCTAAGCGACTCACACACACGTTTAATTGATATAAAACAATCCTATAGCTGGGTTTATGACAAAGTAGCGTTTCTATTACTTCCCCCTGGTGTTCCTATTTTATTACTTCCCTTGTCACCACGACTAGTGCACCAGTCGGTCATAAAAAGTTGTGAGAATAAATGTGACCTAGAGAAATTATGGCCATGCTCAGTCAGTTAGTGGCTAGTAAAAAATAGCAAAGAACTTTTCTTTACTACTCTTCATACTAGTCTAGATGGCCTAAGTTCAAAGACATATATAATTAAAAGTCAACACATAAACTCAAAATATCCAAACATAAACTCAAAAAATCAAGACACATTCAAAGTATCAACACACAAACTCAAAGTATCAACACATAAACTCAACATATCAACACACAAACCCAAAGTATCAACACATAAACTCAACATATCAACACATATTTAAAGTATCAACACACAAACTCAAAGTATTACAACATAAACTCAACATATCAACACATATTCAAAGTATCAACACACAAACTCAAAGTATCAACACATAAACTCAACATATCAACACATATTTAAAGTATCAACACACACACTAAAAATATCAACATACAAACCCAAAGTATCAACACAAAAACTAAAAATATCAACACATAACTAAAGTGTCAACACACAAACTAAAAATATCAACACACAAACCCAAATTATAAACACATAAACTAAACATATCGACACATATTTAAAGTATCAACACACAAATCCAAAGTATCAACACACAAACTCAAAGTATCACAACATAAACTCAACATATCAACACATATTCAAAGTATCAACACACAAACTCAAATTATCAACACATAAACTCAACATATCAACACATATTTAAAAGATCAACACACACACTAAAAATATCAACACACAAACCCAAATTATCAACACATAAACTAAACATATCGACACATATTTAAAGTATCAACACACAAATCCAAAGTATCAACACATAAACTCAACATATCAAAACATATTTAAAGTATCAACACACAAACTAAAAATATCAACACACAAACCCAAAGTATCGACACACAGACTAAAAATATCAACACACAAACTCAAAGTATAAACACACAAACTAAAAATATCAACACACAAACTCAAAGTATCAACACACAAACTAAAAATATCAACACACAAACCCAAAATATCAGCACACAAACTAAAAATATCAACACACAAACCCAAAGTATCAACACACAAACCCAAAGTATCAACACACAAACTAAAAAAAGCAACACACAAACTCAAAGTATAAACACACAAACTGAAACTAGAAACACACAAACCCAAAGTAAAAACAAACAAACTAAAAATATCAACACACAAACTAAAAATATCAACACACAAACTAAAAATATCAACACACAAACTAAAAATAGCAACACACAAACTAAAAATATCACCACACAAACTCAAAGTATAAATACACAAACTAAAAATATCAACACACATACACAAAGTATCAACACACAAACCCAAAGTATCAACACACATACTAAAAATATCAACACACAAACCCAAAGAATAAACACACAAACTAAAAATATCAACACACAAATCCAAAATATCAACACCCAATCCCAAAGTATAAACACACAAACCCAAAATATCAACACACAAACCCAAAGTATCAACACACAAACTAAAAATATCAACACACAAACCCAAAATATCAACACACAAACCCAAAGTATCAACTCACAAACTAAAAATAGCAAGACACAAACCCAAAGTACCAACACGCAAACTAAAAATAGCAACATACAAACCCAAAGTATCAACACTCAAAGTAAAAATATCAACACACAAACTCAAAGTATAAACACACAAACTAAAAATATCAACACACAAACTCAAAGTATAAACACACAAACCCAAAGTATCAACACACAAACTAAAAATAGCAACACACAAACTCAAAGTATCAACACACAAACTAAAAATATCAACACACAAACCCAAAGTATCAACACACAAACTATATCAACACACAAACACAAAGTATCAACATACAAACTAAAAATAGCAACACACAAACCCAAAGTGTCAACACACAAACCCAAAGTATCAACACACAAACTAAAAGTATCAACACACAAACCCAAAGTATCAACACACAAACTATATCAACACACAAACACAAAGTATCAACATACAAACTAAAAATAACATCACACAAACCCAAAGTGTCAACATACAAACTAAAAATATCTACACACAAACCCAAAAAATCAACACACAAACCCAAAGTATCAACACACAAACTAAAAATAACAACACACAAACTCAAAGTATAAACACACAAACTCAAAGTATCAACACACAAACTCAAAGTATCAACACACAAAGTCAAAGTATAAACACACATACGTAAAGTATAAACACACAAACTCAAAGTATAAACACACAAACTCAAAGTATAAACACACAAAATCAAAGTATCAACACACAAACTAAAAATATCAACACACAAACCCAAAATATCAACACACAAACCCAAAGTATCAACACACAAACTAAAAATATCAACACACAAACTCAAGATATCAACGCAATGTAAGTTTGTAATGCAATGTTAAGTGTAAAATTCACACAAATCTAAGGGGAATAACTAGTAGCACGTTAAACGTTTATAACAATAAAACGTCACTACAACATACTGTAAGTCTTTGTATAATTGTAGCTCCAAAATGTTTCTGTAAAATCAAGATTTGTTTTTTTTAAATATAAAATTTTAATTGTACAACATTAAAGAATATATTTATTTTCTATTTGTTTAGTTCTTCAATCTTTATGCCATGGAACTTTGACAAAGAAAACTCTTATCAACCCACCGCATTTTGTAAATCTAATTAGTTTTGAAAACAGATTATTATTGCACACATTGGCTTCATTAAAACACATTTTTATGTCGTTAGAATACAAGTTTTTGTTTCATTTGGAAAGTGAGAAAAATGTTTTTGGCTGTGGGGAAAAATCTAGTGGAATTCAGCCATAGAGCCGAGAGAAAAATTTAATGATTTATTTAAATACTGAAAATATTTAAACAAGCCTTGAATCATTTCTAAAATATAACCTAGAAACACTAGAGGACAGAAGGGCAAAGAGTAAAGTAGTAATAATACATAAGGCATTAAACTCTAATTTAGAAATACAACCCAATAACAACCTGTTGCAAAGCTCAGATAAACATAAAGACAAAAACACTTTCCTTGTCCCTGATGCTAGAACAAATGCATATAAGTACTCTTTCTTCCCGACTGGCAATTGGGGCATGGAATGGGTTGCCTAAACAAACCAGGAAACTCAGTAACTTAACATCATTTAAAACATCAATAAAAATGCAAGACTAGACTCGGACCACGGATGAGCGTAGGACGCAATAATCTTCTTTATAGAAGGAGCGTCTGTAATATATAAGATAAGATAAGATATAATGTACTCTGGTCAATATGGACCAACTTTGACTATTGTTATAAAACAAAAAAGAACAACAATTACTGATATATTTAATTTTTTTTTACTTACTTTATTGTTATTTTATATTTTACACTTTCAACCACTTCAAATAGCAAGCATTGTATTATTTAATTCTACGTGTGGTGTGTCGTTACACTAATCAGATCTACACATTTCATAATTAAATACGTTTTAATAATGTTTATTGTATAGTTGCAATCTAAAGTCAAATTTTACACCAGACAAAGTTTACACGTTGATTCAATGTATACTCTGATTCTAACTGCATGAGTAATTTAAGTCAACTTACTAGATACAAAAAAACTTTGATTTTTTTCTCATTGCAGTTCATAAACAAAAGTATTAATGTGTACATGAAATATATCCATTTTAATCTTCACAACTTTTAACACCTTGTGCTGACCTAGTTACTTTTAAACGTTATTCCAGACTTCCTGTTTCACCTTTCACCGAAAAAGATAAAATTGAATTCTATAAATATTACGTAAAAACGTCACAAAATATAAAAATAAAACACAGCAAAGAATTCATTTCATCTGTTATTACATTTTTAAATATTAATTTCTTATGTATCTGTTTTTTTTCTTACAATACTTTCGGAAAGAATTAAATTGAAAACGCTGTCCAACGGTTTGATCCGAAACGACAATCCATCTTAAATTAAATTACATTCAAGACTAAAAAAACGCACAACCTTCAAAAGCGTATCTTAATGGGGAACACAGTAGGGATTTTTGTGTGTGTTCTAATACAGTAAGTTATATCTGAACTCCAAATGTACTGAAGGTTTAAAAACAATGATTTTCTAAATAAAATGTTTTACTTTAGAAATGTGTGTGATTTAAAAAAAATCTAAGTAATAATATATATCTCTAAATTATGTATCTATTATTTCTTATTTATATACTATACATTTCTATCATTTATATCGAATATATCTATTTATATCTAAAGCCTCTATCTTATTATCTCTATATTCCCCTCTAAGATGTCTAACTTATATATGTATCTATCTTTGTATCTATGTATGTATGTATCTATCTATCTGTGAATCTATCTATCTATCTATCTATCTATCTATCTGTGAATCTATCTATCTATCTATCTATCTGTGAATCTATCTATCTATCTATCTATCCATCTGTGAATCTATCTATCTATCTATCTATCAATCCATCTGTGAATTTATCTATCTATCTATCTGTGAATCTATCTATCTATCTATCTATCTATCTATCTATCTATCTATCTATCTGTGAATCTATCTATCTATCTATCTATCTATCTATCTATCTATCTATCTATCTATCTATCTATCTATCTATCCATCTATCCAATCTATATGTCTAACCGTCCACTTGTCTGTATTCTTTACTTTACATTTTTATTTTTGTACTTTACGTTTTATTAAAACTTTTGAAACCAATCCCCGTCTTCCGTGTCTATCTAAACAAGATCTAAGCTTTGTGCAAATGACGTACAACATATTACACTGGTCAGTCAAGGATACGTAACTCTGTCATGTTGAAGGTAACATTATCTCCCCTATACTGAAGTTACAGTGTAGTCTCCCTTTCCAGCCTCGATACAAGCTGTTGGTGTTTTGTTATCTGTACAAGATTATAAAGAAAACATATTTCTTTACAAATCAACTGTTTAAATATTGAATATAGAAAACTCCTAAACACTTGTATTGGTGAACTATTGGTTTATTATAACATTATTATTGACTTTGTTATTAGCAGAATAATGACTACCTATTGCCTTACTATTGGCTGTCAGTTGTTTACTAATATTACTAGCGTCTGAAATTTTGCTACAATTTTTATTTAAATATAGAAATATATTACTTCAATGTTTTATAATTTCCAATATAGATAGCAAGAATCAGAAAATGACATTTATGGAGAGAGAGAAGGATAGAGAGAGAGAGAGAAGGTTAGAAAGAAATAGAAAATGTATAATTCAAAAAGACACTATCTATGGAAGTGCAGAGATACAGAAAGAAACGATTATCTGATTGTTATGATTGACGTATGCAATAATTGGTTCTTCCTCTAATTGACCGTTTCATATTTTCTTAAATCACATTTAACCCAAGAGAAAATAAAACATATTTTGGAAGAATTAATGAAGATTATGAGATATATATATATCAACATTCTCGCATTAAGCCAAACTCATTAGTTCAACATTATGGATATTCTTCATTATGATTGTTTTTTTGATAGTTTTTGTGATCTTACTTGTATGTTTACTTGATGGTCAGTCTAACTAAATGATTTATTTAGTGTGATGTTACAGTGAGTGTGATGTTACAGTGAGTGTGATGTTACAGTGAGTGCGATGTTACAGTGAGTGTGATATTACAAATAGTGTGATGTTACAGTTAGTGTGATGTTACAGTTAGTGTGATGTTACATTCAGTGTGATGTTACAGTGAGTGTGATGTTACATTTAGTGTGATGTTACAGTGAGTGTGATGTTACAGTGAGTGTGATGTTACAGTTAATATGATGTTACAGTGAGTGTGATGTTACAGTGAGTGTGATGTTACAGTGAGTGTGATCTTACAGTGAGTGCGATGTTACAGTGAGTGTGATGTTACAATTAGTGTGATGTTACAGTGAGTGTGATGTTACAGTGAGTGTGATGTTACAGTTATTGTGATGTTACAGTGAGTGTGATCTTACAGTGAGTGCGATGTTACAGTGAGTGTGATGTTACAGTGAGTGTGATGTTACAGTGAGTGTGATGTTACAGTGAGTGTGATCTTACAGTGAGTGCGATGTTCCAGTTAGTGTGATGTTACAATTAGTGTGATGTTACATTTAGTGTGATGTTACATTAAGTATGATGTTACAGTTAGTGGGATGTTACAGTGAGTGTGATGTTACAGTGAGTGTGATGTTACATGTTAGTGTGATGTTACAGTGAGTGTGATGTTACAGTTAGTGTGAGGTTACAGTGAGTGTGATGTTACAGTTAGTGTGATGTTACAGTGAGCGTGATGTAACAGTGAGTGGGGATGTTACAACTAGTGTGATGTTACAGTGAGTGTGATGTTACTATTAGTGTGATGTTACAGTGAGTGTGATGTTACATTGAGTGTGATGTTACAGTGAGTGTGATGCTATAGTTAGTGTGATGTTACAGTTAGTGTCTTGTTACTGTTAGTGTGATGTTACAGTGAGTGTGATGTTACATTGAGTGTGATGTTACAGTGAGTGTGATGTTACAGTGAGTGTGATGCTATAGTTAGTGTGATGTTACAGTTAGTGTGATGTTACTGTTAGTGTGATGTTACAGTGAGTGTGATGTTACATTGAGTGTGATGTTACAGTGAGTGTGATGTTACAGTGAGTGTGATGCCATAGTTAGTGTGATGTTACAGTTAGTGTGATGTTACTGTTAGTGTGATGTTACAGTGAGTGTGATGTTACAGTTAGTGTGATGTTACTGTTAGTGTGATGTTACAGTGAGTGTGATGTTACAGTGAGTGTGATGTTACAGTGAGTGTGATGTTACAGTGAGTGTGAGGTTACAGTGAGTGTGATGTTACAGTGAGTGTGATGTTACAGTGAGTGTGATGTTACAGTGAGTGTGATGTTACAGTGAGTGTGAGGTTACAGTGAGTGTGAGGTTACAGTGAGTGTGATGTTACAGTGAGTGTGATGTTACAGTGAGTGTGATGTTACAGTGAGTGTGATGTTACATTGAGTGTGATGTTACAGTGAGTGTGATGCTATAGTTAGTGTGATGTTACAGTTAGTGTGATGTTACTGTTAGTGTGATGTTACAGTGAGTGTGATGTTACAGTGAGTGTGATGGTACAGTGAGTGTAATGTTACAACGAGTGTGATTTTACAGTAAGTGTGATGTTACAGTGAGTGTGATGTTACAGTTAGTGTGATGTTACAGTGAGTATGATGTTACAGTGAGTATGATGTTACAGTGAATGTGATGTTACAGTGAGTGTGATGTTACAATGAGTGTGATGTTACAGTGAGTGTGATGTTACAGTGAGTGTGATGTTACAATTAGTGTGATGTTACAATTAGTGTGATGTTACATTTAGTGTGATGTTACAGTAAGTGTGATGTTACAGTAAGTATGATGTTACAGTGAGTACGATGTCACAGTTAGTTTGATATTACAGTGAGAGTGAGGTATGGATAGTGATACATCTGTAAAATGTTACTATTCTAATGTTCGCATGTAGAGCTATTATTTATTTCTACTTTTGTTTTGAAATTCTCCATAATTTCTACACACCACCTTGTCTTGCCCTCAATGTAAGCATAACAAGATTACTTATTTCCTAAATAGGCACCATTTTCAGTCCATTCACCTCTCGGGTGCCAATTTTTCTGCCAAAACTGGTGATTTTTACTTCCCAAGCTCAACTGATCAACATTTATACACATTTATGTATTTATAGAATACATTGAACAACATTGATACATATTTATGTATTTATAGAATACATTAAACAACATTGATACATATTTATGTATTTATAGAATACATTGAACAATATTGATACATATTTATGTATTTATAGAATATATTGAACAACATTGATACATATTTATGTATTTACAGAATACATTGAACAACATTGATAAATAGTTCTGTATTTATATAATACATTGAACAACATTGATACATATTTATGTATTTATAGAATACATTGAACAACACATTTACAATGTCATTTTTTTAGGTCTCTATAAGTACAGACGTACTTTTCCTTCTTTAATTATTGTCAAAAATTCTTAGGGAAATAATACTTCAATTATAAGTGTGTGCATCCATTTTATTAAGTCACTGTTGAAATATATTTGTGATATTAAGATATTTTACAAAGCCTTAGGACACATAAAATACAATTCTCGTCTTGTTTGACATTAATGAAAAAAATACTTGTTCTAGTGAAACAATTCTCTAGTATTTTGTTAACAATGTCACTGGTAAACTTAGTAAACTACTTGTCTTTACATAAATAAACGAGATTTCTCTATATCCTAATACAAGTTTAGTTAGAAAATGAAGAACTTATAAACCTTCGTGCATATGTTATGACTTCACTTCTGTAAATCTATTAGCATACCACAACCAGCCAGCTACTGGTCCAGTTTTAACAATGGTAATTTGACAGTTTCCAGGAAGATTCTGTTTAGTTGATCACACAGTGTGCTTGTCTTAGTGTACACTCTAGACTTGGAACTTTTTCTTTCACTAATTATTTGATGAACAGATCTCCAGATAAACTGTTTTTAGAATCAATAAAACTTACTCAAATGTCATATTTATAAATAAAAACTGTATGATAAAGTGTGTTAAGGTGTGCGTGCATGTCTATTTTTATAAGTATATTTCTGTGCTTGAGAAGAAATAGTGGTTTTAAATTGTTTAAAATATGCCGAAAGACAAAACAGCCGTAACCAAGACACATTTCTATTTCTTTGGATCAATAAAGAAATCTTATCTTATTAAATATTCGACATTTTAAATATTATTACTTTAATAAACGTAACTAATTAATCACGTGTTATATATTTTATTATCTCATGTTATATTATTCTATACATAAATTAAATGCATCTTACGCTTATCCTTGGATTATATATTGTCTTACATTTTATTCAATGTTTTAAATGGTGTTAAGTTTTTGGATTTCCTAATTATTTCTAGTAACCCATTCCAGGCTAGAATATTGTTTAAAATGAACAACTTTATATAAAATGTTTTCTTGCTTATGGACTACGAAATATATTTTTAACATTCTCTGAGATTTGTTATTAAATAAAACATAACCACATGTAGTCTTTATAATATTTATAAGTAATTAAATGTATATTAATATAATAATTTAAAAGGTATGTATGAATAATAACTGAATTGACTTTATCTAAATACAGTAGGTGAAGAAAATAATAACAAACACAGAAGTAAAATGTATAAATTATATGAAGTAGACACGCCTTTTTAAAATGTATTGTAGTCTAAGGCGTTTCCGGTCTCATGTTAACTTATATATATATTCTGGATGTTATGGATGTTCCTATGTTCAATATGCAGTGTCTTACGTTTAACCCTTACAGTCCCGGGCGCGTATATAGCGGAACTGAAGGCAGCATAGATAGAAGTAGGTCGGTACGGGAAGGGTTAATCCTAATAAATAAAGAAGAACCAGACATAATTGCAGGTTCCGAAACATGGCTTAGCCCAGATATTTACAACACAGAGATATTCAATAATAATTATGAAATTTTTAGGAAAGATAGGTCAGACAGGCATGGAGGAGTCTTACTAGCCATAAAATCTACTCTAATAGCTGAAGAAATTAAAATAGAATCTAAAAATAACATAGAGTCAGTCTTTTGTAAAATAAGTAGACCTAATTCTAAACCACTAATTGTAGGCAGTGTTTATAGACCACCAAACTCAACATCAGAGTACATGACTGATCTATGTAATCAGATGACAAGTATTGAAGCTAAATATAAAAATGCTATAATTTGGATAATGGGAGACTTCAACCTCCCTGATATAAATTGGAATAGCTACTCTATAGAAAAACACCAAAACATAAAAGAAATAAATGAAATGTTTATCAATACCATCCAAAATCTAAACTTAAATCAAATTAATAAAAAACCAACAAGAAACCATAATATACTAGATTTATTCTTAACTAACAGACCAGGACTAGTAGTAGATTATGAAATAATTCCTGGACTTTCAGATCATGATATTGTCAGAGTAAATAACAAAATAAAAACCCAAATAAACAAGAAACCTAAAAGAATAATTTACCTCTGGAATAAATGTAACACAACAGAACTACATCAAGCAGCAATAAAATTCCAAACCAATTTTCTAACTAAATACAATATAAATAGCCCAGTTGAAGATATTTGGCATTTCATAAAAACCAACTTAAAAGCAATAATGGCTGATTCTGTGCCAACAAAACAAACATCAAATAAAATTAACAAATGTTGGTTTAACACTAAACTAAAGAAACTGTGTAAACAAAAAGAAAATCTATTCAAAAAGTTTAAGGCAACTAATTCAATTAGACTACATAAAAAATACCTAAAAATTAAACATTTAACTCAGAAACTTAGCAGACAGCTGCAAAATGAATATGTAAACAATGTAATTTCTAAAAATAATAATAAAAACTTATGGTCCTACATTAAATCAAGAAAAATGGACACTACACTACACTAAAAGGCCAAAACAATGAAACTTATAATGATAATGAAACCAAAGCTAATATCCTTAACACACACTTTGCATCATCTTTTTCAAATCCAGGCGACAAAGAAATCTTCATAAATTTAAACAAACTAGAAGAGATAGGACATATAAATGTAGATGAAAAAGGCATTAAACAACTCCTAACCAACTTAAAAGCAAACAAAGCTTCTGGTCCAGATGAAATACCAGCAAGACTGCTTAAAGAACTAACCAATGAAATATCTCCAATCTTTAAAATACTTTTTCAGGCCTAGTGCCCAGAGATTGGAAATTAGCTAATGTAACCCCCCTTTTCAAAAAAGGAGATAAATCTGGCCCCGGTAATTATAGACCTGTTTCTCTAACCAGCATAACATGTAAATTACTTGAACATATTATATATAGTAGTATAGTAAATCATCTAGACAAACTTAATGCACTGTGCCCACACCAACATGGCTTTAGGAAAAATAGATCATGTGAGACTCAATTAATAGGCCTAATAGATGACTTGTCAAAGGGATTAGATAGTAACAACCAAATTGATGCTATATTACTAGATTTTTCAAAAGCATTTGATAAAGTTCATCATTCTAGTCTACTAAAAAAACTTAAATATTTTGGCATATCTGGTCCCTTACATCAGTGGATTCAGGACTTTCTTATAGGCAGAGAACAAACAGTGATAATAAATGGCTCTAAGTCATCACCAATAACTGTAAACTCAGGAGTTCCACAAGGAACTGTTCTAGGACCCCTACTATTTCTAATTTATATTAATGATCTGCCAAATTGCATCAACACAGGAACAAAAGTAAGATTATTTGCCGATGATTGCATAATTTATAGAATAATAAAGACAGGAAAAGATAGTGAACTCCTACAAAAAGACCTAGATGAACTACAAAAATGGGAATCAAACTGGAGTATGTCTTTTCACCCAGAAAAATGCCAACTAATAAGGGTATCCAAGAAAAAGAAACAAATAATAGCAAACTACTTCATTCATGGTAAAGAACTAACTCAAACTAACAATGCTAAGTATCTAGGAGTAATAATAAATGATAAGTTATCTTGGAACCCTCATATTGATGAAGTAATAAAAAAATCAAACAAAACTTTAGGATTCATAAAAAGGAACTTTTACAAATGTAATAAGAACATAAAACTAAAATGCTATCTCACATTAGTTAGGCCTATACTAGAATATGCAGCATCTGTATGGGATCCATCAACTAAAGAAAACATTAAAAAATTAGAACAAATTCAAAAAAGAGCTGCAAGGTTCATAACTAGCGAATATTCTCAATTAACAAGAGTAACACCATTAGTCAAATCATTAAACCTAGAAACACTAGAAGACAGAAGGGCAAAGAGTAAAGTAGTAATAATACATAAGGCATTAAACTCTAATTTAGAAATACAACACAATAACAATCTGTTGCAAATCTCAGATAAACATAAAGATAGAAACACTTTCCTTGTCCCTTATGCGAGAACAAATGCATATAAGTACTCTTTCTTACCGAGTGGCATTCGGGCATGGAATGGGTTGCCTGAACAAACCAGGAAAACCAGTAACTTAACATCATTTAAAACATTAATAAAAATGCAAGACTAGACTCGGACCATGGATGAGCGTAGGACGCAATAATCTTCTTTATAGAAGGAGCGTCTGTAATGTATAAGATAAGATAAGATATACTGTTACTACTGTATCAATATTATACTTTATAATGATGTCTCTTTTATTAAAAATTGTTTTCTATCTATATAATGTTTCTCCAAAGGACATTATTTGAGCACACTTCTGACCTAATACATTGAATAACGTAGTCCATTAAATAACGTAGTTCATTGCATAATGTGGTCCATTGAAAAACGTAGTCCATTGAATAACGTAGTCCATTAAATAACGTAGTCTTTTGAATAACGTAGTTCATTGAATAACGTAGTTCATTGATTAACGTGGTCCATACAAAAAGTCCATTGAATAACGTGGTCCATTGAATAACGTGGTCCATGGAATAACGTGCTCTATTGAAAAACGTGCTCCATTGAATAACGTGGGTTATTGAATAACATAGTCCATTGAATAACGTAGTCTATTGAATAACGTGGTCCATTGAAAAACGAAGTCTATTGAATAACGTAGTCCATTGAATAACGTAGACCATTGAATTACATAGCCCATTGAATAAAGTAGTCAATATTGTAACATTCCATCTTCCTCTCATTGGTATCATATTTGAAGTAGATAAATAATGTTTTCGTACATTTTCCTCAGCCTGAAATAGATTTTTTTTTAGTTTTCAACTATAAAGTCAGTCGGGTGAAAACCTTTTGTATGTATTTTTATTATATTTCGGTTGAATTTAATCGTGCGTGAAAATTACGCCAACGTTTTTGTGTTAAGATAAGGAAATCAATTTATCACTTCACTTCCTTGTCATGAAATCATGTTATCTTTTGTTAGCTTTTGATGCGACATGTCTGCTGTTACATAGAAGGAAAGAACTAGTGAGTTTAAAAAAAATAAGCCTCCATTTTCGTTTGCATTTGAACGCTGCTATGCAGTAAATGTGTGTGTAAATATAATATATATATATATATATATATATATATATATATATATTGTTATGCATATAGACATATTATTTTAAGTTTAAGTTAAATGTTCCATCATATTTTATCGTATTTAACTTTATTTAATCTTGAAAGAATGTGACGTAAGCAAACATCAATTTATTTTAGATGTTTGCTTACGTCACATTATTCTTCCTCTTTCATTATCACTTCCTCACACCATTTAATGAGAGAGGAAGTGATATTCACGATAAGTCTCAGTTCCTGATTGTAAGTCTTTCTGTACAGAGGATTAATTAGAACGGTCTCATTTTTAGTGTTTGATTTGTATATTATATTGCTTTGAAATATTCTACTACTATTTATATGTAAATAAATCCATTCTACACAGAAAGACATTTTGATGTCTGTATTCAACATTTATGTAACCGTTCATATCAAGGTCCATAATAATATTGAATATTATCTTAACGAAATTAACAACCAGCAAATTTAACTGATATCTAACAAAGACTAATTCACACCAACCGACCTTAAGCAAACGAAATCCATCTACAGCTCAAGGTACCAAACGTAAAAAGATAAACATTAGCAGCTCGCTCCTAGAGCGTCATAGCACCTCTGTGGTGGAACGAATTTCGATTCGCGGTGTCGACATTGCTTTGAAGCTGAAGAGACGGTCGAGCATTTGCTTTTAGACTGCCCTGCCTTGCAGGAGGAAAGAGTGGATGGGAACGGTCAACGGTTTGCACCGAACCTATACGGTGATCTAGCTGTGCTTACATAGTACAAGTGTGTTTGTCCTCCAAATCCTAAGAGCTAAGTCTCGATTCGATCACTCAGGTGAAGTGAAGTTTAAAGTCCGAACACAGTTAAACAAGCCGACAATATAGAAATTAAAAAAACACACTTTTTTTAAAAACATAATATGGTAAATTTTAATGTAAAGCGCATTCGAAGACTTTGTTATGAATAGCGCTATATAAATATGTAATTTGTAATTTGTAAAGATCGGGTTGAATAAGACTTCTATAGACATAAAGCTGAGACACATGCTGTATTTATATTGTATACTTGTATAATGAAGACAAGACACCAGTTTGAAGTCAAATAAATTGTTTATATTTTCAATTTATCAAATGCCACTTAGACTTTAACTTAAAGGAACCTTTTGTCAAAAAGTAAGTTCATTGCATGTCCTTATATATCATGACTTTATTATGTTTACCCAAAACCAGTAAAATACTTTTGGCTGTTCAATAGAAAGAAGTAAAGTAAAGTTCCTCCCGGACCAAATTGATCCTCAGGGCCGGTGAAACAGCGTTCACCAGTTCCCGTGGCCACGGCTTACTAGATGATTTTGTGGCCAGCACTATGCACAGCCGCCCCAACTAAGGTCAGACTCAGGGACACCCTCCGATCTCGGAAAACATCCTAGTCTTCACCAGGATTCGAACCCGGGACCTTCGGTAGCCAGTCGAACGCTCTGCAGCTCGGCTACAGTGCCCCCGTGCTGTTCAATAATGAAATTAGACATATAAATGTTAATAAAAACTGTTTGTAAACTATTATATTGTTAGCAAGAAGTAAAAAAAAATATTGAATTGAACTTTATATATTTACATATATATATATATATATATATATATATATATATATAAATGTGCCTCCATCTTTTTGACAAATATGTATATTTAATTTGAAGAATCTAATTTCCATAAAAAAAAAAATCAAAGGCTTATTTAATAAGCAAATGATTTTATTTTCTTTGAGATCCCTGCAAACAAAGTCAAGCAGAGATGAATTCCGACCATATAAAACTGTATTTATCTGGTGTGTGAACACAACTCTAAGGTTTCATTGAAAGCTGTAAATGCTGACATCATCAACACAGTTTCTATTTGGTTTTCAAAAAAGTCTACAATGACTTGAACTGAATTCTCACAGCAAATATTGGATTGAAAAAATAAACTAATTGCCAACTCTAACTTGTTACAGTCATTATTTTATGTTTATGTATTCTATGTCATTTTATTCTATGTTGCTGCTTGCATCTCTGACAATCAAATTATCTTCTTACAAGAAAATAAAACAACAAGAAATGTCGACATTGTCAGTTGAGCCTTTTGTATCGATTATGAACATTTAAAATAAAATTGTATTGTAGTTTTCAATTTGTGAACACAGATATTTTACGTAATATAAATTTTAATTTTCTAAAATCTTTTTTGGAAATGAAACCATTTTACCGTTGCACCTTTAGTCATTCATCGCCAAAGGTATACTTATCGCCCAAGGTCCACTTTATTCTTTCAACGCTTAAGGTCCACTTTATTCTTTCAATGCCTAAGGTCTACTTTATTCTTTCAACGCCTGAGGTCTACTTTATTCTTTCAACGCCTAAGGTCTACTTTATTCTTTCAACGCCTAAGGTCTACTTTATTATTTCAACGCCTAAGGTCCACTTAATTCTTTCAACGCCTAAGGTCTACTTTATTCTTTCAATGCCTACGGTCTACTTTATTATTTCAACGCCTAAGGTCCACTTAATTCTTTCAACGCCTAAGGTCTACTTTATTCTTTCAACGCCTAAGGTCTACTTTATTCTTTCAACGCCTAAGGTCCACTTAATTCTTTCAACACCTAAGGTCCACTTTATTCTTTCAACGCCTAAGGTCCACTTTATTCTTTCAACGCCTAAGGTCCACTTTATTCTTTCAACGCCTACGGTCTACTTTATTATTTCAACGCCTAAGGTCCACTTTATTCTTTCAATGCCTAAGGTACACTTAATTCTTTCAACGCCCAAGGTCCATTTTATTCTTTCAACGCCTAAGGTCAACTTTAAATTTGTATTGCATGTGATCCATTTGATGCTTTCATTGCCCATGTTTCTCTGTGCTATTTGTATTTGGGCCCTCGTTAATTTTGATTGTTTGTGGTCCACTTTTTGATTTTTTCATTGCTTGGGGCCCACTTTTTTTACGCTTTTATTGCCCGTGGTCCCCTCTATGTTTTCATTGCTTTAGATTTACTGTGTGTATTCCCATTGTGGTCCTTGATGAGTCTACCACGGACAGTTGTTTCACTGAGTTTTGTGGGGTGGTGGTGGGAGTTAGAAGGAGGGAGACTGGACAACCGAAGCAAGGCGCTGAAATTGCCAAGATGCCACTGTGCCCTCTTCCAGCGGGTGTGTTTCAGATCATAACTTCATCGCAGTGCCGGGGGAAGTGCCAGTTTACGACGCGTGTCCAGCCTCATTGAAGGCTATATGCCCTGCTCCTTGTAACTGGACTTGAGAGCCGAAGAGCTTGTCAGGCAATTAGGATTCTAAGATGATGTATTTTGGCATTTATTGTTTTTCTAGCCAGTAATTACTAAGCCTGCAAATCAATTATTGTCTTTCTTACACTTTCTCTAAGTAAATATTAGGATTTCTCCACCCAGTGTAACGGTTAAATCTCTACACAAGTAACGTTGAAACGGTTAAGTCTCTACACAAGTAACATTGAAACGGTTAAATCTCTACACAAGTGATGTTGAAACGAATAAATCTCTACACAAGTGACGTTGAAACGGTTAAATCTCTAAACAAGTAACGTTGACACGGTTAAATCTCTAAACAAGTAACGTTGAAACGAATAAATCTCTAAACAAGTAACGTTGAAACGAATAAATCTCTACACAAGTGACATTGAAACGGTTAAATCTATACACAAGTGACGTTGAAACGGTTAAATCTCTACACAAGTGACGTTGAAACGGTTAAATCTCTATACAGTGACGTTGAAACGAATAAATCTCTACACAAGTGACGTTGAAACGGTTAAATCTATACACAAGTGACGTTGAAACGGTTAAATCTATACACAAGTGACGTTGAAACGGTTAAATCTATACACAAGTGACGTTGAAACGGTTAAATCTCTACACATGTGACGTTGAAACGGTTAAATCTCTACACATGTGACGTTGAAACGGTTAGGCTAAATCTCTAAACAAGTAGCGTTGAAACAATATTTACTTTCACAAAAATATTATCTATTACAACTACACCTGAAGTATTATTTTTTTTAAATGGTGACTAACAAACTTTTCGAAACCTTAACTGACCCACTTTCATTTATTATATCAAGCTAAAACTTGACCCATAAGCTAGTTTCCTATGGCTACACATTCTTTTAAAATGTTAGTCATTGTCCCATTTCTACACTACAACGTGCGCATTTTAAGAATGGGGTAAAATATTCTGAAAGCTAATAATAGTCTTGTGGTAAATGCAAGAGTCTAAAATGCAATTAAAAATGTATAGATAAAACTATCCACCTAACTATCAATCTATCTATATACTTCTATCTAGCTGTCTGTCTAAAAATGTATTTCTTTATTCTTTATACGATTTATTATATATTTTCAGCAATAATTTACTAGCCCATGTGTCTCTGTTTAAAATCATGTAATGATTATTGACTGTAAATATAATGTCACTAATATATAAACATAATAAAGATAATTATCTGCCCCCTAATTCTACACATGAAAATTACAGAATTCTCCAAAGGATGTTATCCTAAATTGTCCTTTATACTTGTCATGTTTAGATACACTATATATGTATGGTGCTGCAATAAACACATAGACTGCAGGTAATCGAAATGAACATGTCACAGCTTTCATCTACACTTAACCGATCCGACTGACAACAATACTTAAACCGTGTTCTTAATCAATAGTAGTTGGCAGTGACAGGCTGATTACTGCAAGGGGGAGATAAGCCTAACATAAAATTGTTCCAAGAGTTATCAGACAAAAGCATCTAGGACTACAGGGGAAATATATTGAGATTAGAGAAGATCCTCAGATGTAGAGGTTGAATCCGGAGGGTTTTGTTTGGCTTCAAACATGGCTTAAGGTTAATGTCAATTGGTTTAGTTTTTATGGCTGTTGCACGTTAAAAGACAGATACAAATATCTCATCAGTCTCGAATGAATGACATTGAAATATATCTAGGAATATATAAATCTGTACAATCAGATTTATAGAGGACATTTTCGATATTTATATTCAGATTGATGAAGGACTATATACATCCTTATAATCAGAAATATAGAGGACATTTTCGATCTTTAAATCCAGATTGATATATACATCTTTAGAGTAAAAGAGGACATTTTCAATCATATTCAGATTTATAAAGGACAATTTCAATCTTTATATCCATATTTATAGAATACTATATCAACCTTTTTATTCAGATATATAGAGGACATTTTCAATCTGTATAGTAAATGATCACATGAAGCTATTTTCTTATTGAGAAGACAGCATCTTTAAAAATGTATTTGTAATGTTTGTTTTGTATTATATATAAAGTAAAGACATATTTTAATTTCTAAATATTAAAGACATGTAGTGTCTGTTTCCCTACGTTGACAGACATAATATATTTCAGCTAGAGAAATGCTAAGATATGTCTCTAAATTCAGTTATTCAAACTTTGAATTCAAACAATTTCTTTCTTTTCTATTTCTTTCCAAGACAAACTTTCCTTTCACAATTATTTTCTTTTTTTTCCCTCAAGAATTAGTTTCAAGAAAATCTTATTTTTTTTTTTTTTTCCCACTTCTAATTTTAATGGCTATTGTCTCTTTACCGCTATATTTTAATCTCCTTTTTTCATTATATTTCTTAAATTGAGAAATGTTTCTGTTGGATAGCTGAAATCTATTATTGTAAAAAGAAAATAATGTCGTTTCCCATTGATTGTCATATATATAAAAACTATACTGGTGTCACATATATAAAGACACTATATTGGTGTCACCTATATAGACACTATACTTGTGTCATATATATAGACACTATACTGGTGTCACATATATAGACACTATACTGGTGTCATATATATATAAACACTATACTGTTGTCATATATATATAGACACTATACTGACAGCTTATAATAAACGTATATGGTCATTGAGTTCTTTCATATTAAAGTTTAATTCCAATTAATAACCAAATAAATAACTTCATTTAATCATTTTTTATTTCTGTCAATGGTGTTCATAACAAAAAAAATATAAGAAAATTGACTCTTACACGAGAGAGAAGTTGTTGATCCGCCAAGTGACTCTGTTACACGAGACTTTGAATACAACCAATAGCTAGCGATGTTCTATCTTTAAACAGATGTCAAAGGTAACCAATCACTTATCTTGATTTTTTTTTAACCAATCAGATATGACTGATGCTAAAACCCGTTAATTTAGTAAGTACTTGAAATTAAGAATTAATTATTTTTCATCTGTTTTTTCTTTGCTAAAAGGGTTGTATTCTAAGCAAAATATTATAGTGCGCTAGTAAAATGATATATATATATATATAAGTAATATATGTGCCTTAAGATGTATGCATTGAAATAGTTTTTGCTAATTGGATCGTAACGAACCTTTGAACAAGTAACAATTCTATATGGATGTATTAATAACTATTAATTCCTGTTCACAAACTTCAATGTGGTTAGAATAGAATCGTTTACAGACATTAAGACAATAGTTTAGCGCTTAAATAGAATAGTTTACAGACATTAAGACAATAGTTTAGTGCTTAAATAGAATAGTTTACAGACATTAAGACAATAGTTTAGTGCTTAAATAGAATAGTTAACATACATTAAGACAATAGTTTAGTGCTTAAATAGAATAGTTTACAAACATTGAGACAACACTTCAGTGCTTAAATAAAATAGTTTACAGACATTGAGACTTAAGAGTAGGCCCTAGTATGGCGCTTAAATAGGTCGCATGGGTACTTGTAAAGTAACAAGAAGGCCGTATTATTGGATATATTTTGTAAGATGATAAGACTAACTACAACTTTTTTGTAAAGCTTTTAGTCCCTCTATTACAAGGAATGTTTAGCATGGATGCAATTACCATATTAGCATTACATTTTTGATAGTGTAGGCAGTGCCTTTACAAGCTTGTGTGGCGCTTCAGGGCAAAAGTTTCAGCGCCGCCTCCTTGCATACAGTAACTGCTTGTTTAGTGCTATATTTATGTAATCAAGTCAAATTTCCATTTATTTGGATCAATAAAGCAATCTTATCTTATCTTATCTTATATTTGCTATATTTAGACTTTATTATCCGCCCCCCTGGAAGTTCCGCCCCAGGGCATATGCCCCCCTCTGTTTCCCCTCCCATGTGAGGGCACTGTGATGGCCTACTACATGCGGCAACAAAACCCCGAACATTAGGTTTGCATATATAAAAGAAACCAATTAGCCTATAGTGAAATGTTACCCCAAACAATAATGATCATCATTACTGTTAAGTGCCTAATAATAACATACAAATATACATAACAATAAATCATTACGTTGACAGAGACATGTAAAACATGCTGAATAACAACAGTATTAATCTACATAGAAATGTATTGCAATAATTCTTTGCTAGCAGCTCGTAACCATAGAAACCTCACCGTGAAAGACATGGATAGACCTCCAGAATCTATACCTATTGTTGCATGAAGATAATTTCAAACTGACAAGATTAACTTACGGCGAGAACTGTATAAATTCATTTATCAGATCTTATCTATTAAAGACTCGCTTTCTATAAAGAAGATTATTGCGTCCTATGCTCATCTGTGGTCCGAGTCTTGTCTTGCATCTTTATTAATGTTTTAAATGAGGTTATTTACAGGTTTTTCTGGTTTGTTCAGGCAACCCATTTATGGCCGAATTCCATTCGGGAAGAAAGAGTACTTATATTTATTTGTTCTCGCATAAGGGATATATGACGTCCAATTGTAATTGCCTTCAATGGTATTTCATCTAGGGATGTCTATGTTACATTTGAACTGGAATCTAAAGGTGTGACAATTAAAAAGTAATTTAATTTATAAATTTGTAATCATGTTGACAACTGTTATACTGGGGTGAAGTTTTAGAAATTGAAACAAAAGTCAGCTTTAGAATCGAACATCAGCTTGACCTATTAGTTCAGAAACCTGGAAGTCAACATTGAGTCCCAATATTGTTATAATAACTCTACGTTATATATGACTATAAGTTGCAATTCAATTCAGCAGGATTAAAATAATAAAATCTCGAATCTTAAAAACCAAATAAAATAATTAATCCTCCAACCCCTTGACTTTTAATGAAATACATCAGTGTAGATATCCAACATATACATTAAAATTACCGATTCTGTGACCTAATGTTAGCACTGGGAGATTGGGAGTTGATTGGGTAGTAAACTGGTCGTCGTAAACCTCACTAACGGTAATCCAACAAATATAACATCAAACATCAGACGTTTGAAGATATAGGTTAGTGTCTGGCCGTGGAAATAAAGACTTGTAAACTGTTGGCTACCTACTATAACTTACATGATAAATTACGACATCATTTACTGTGCACGTAATCATAGTATTATCAATGTAACTATGGACTTACGAATTTTGTTAATACTATTAATACGATTCAATCACAAAATAGTTTATAGATCTAGTCATTGTTATAACAAAACGTACAGCCGAATAAATCCACACTATTAATCAAATTGAACAATTGGTGAATCTGATCTAAACATTAACTACATACAAGACTATATAATCATTATCTTATGATCTCTAATCTACATAAACACACAGTTTGACTGTCTTTTTAACGCTGTCAAGAAATTGATAATATTCAGATAGTAGCCAGCTTTAATAATCTGTTGATTGTGAGGATGAGAGGGTCAGGGATGGGGGGGGGGGGGAATAATCAAAGATACAGAAAGATTACAGAAATCATGTCAGTCTGTTGAAAGATCAAACATCCACTGATGACATTTTTCCCCTTAGTTCAACATGAGCTGTTTTTTTAATCTCGGAGTCAACGTTCCGGAATCTTAATTATGAACGTGAAGGAATTCGTCTTACTACTCTCACGGTTTCACTTGCAGTGCCAACTTCAAATGTTTTGTAAACTTACCGTTCGACCTGTCCAGAAAATATGTAATGTACGATATTGATTTATAACAACTTCATATCATAGGAGTACAATAACTTGTACTGTCTGTATTTTAATCTCTGTAAAACCCGTAATTTTAACATCTCCTGTTATTTTATTCCTGTAAATTTAACACCTGTAATTTTTAAGACCCGTTATTTTACACCTGTGTCACTTAAAATACTTTTGTATCTATTACATTGAAATAATATTTAAAAAAAATGTTTGTTATAAACAGAATGTTAGAATAATGGAAATAATATAGCATATTGACGCTAAGTATCCCATGAGATATATCTTTATTACATCAGGCATAGTAGCTACTGCCTTTGTTAAGTGAAAGAAAGAAATTATACCCGAGTATACAAAGTATAGATATACTTATAAAGTATGCTGTAAATACTAACGATACATAACATGCTTCTATTCTTTAAGCTAATCTAGATTCTTCTATTCTTGAAGCTAATCTAGATCCCTCTATTATTTAAGCTAATTTATATCCTTCTATTCTGTAAGCAAATCTAGTTCCTTCTATTCTTTAAAATAATCTAGATCTTTCTATTCTTTAAGCTAATCTAGATATTTCTATTCTTTAAGCTAATCTAGTTCCTTATATTCTTTAAGCTAATCTAGATCTTTCTATTCTTTAAGCTAATCTAGATATTTCTATTCTTTAAGCTAATCTAGATATTTCTATTCTTTAAGATAATCTAGATCTTTCTCTTCTTTAAGCTAAGCTAGATCTTTTTATTCTTTAAGCTAATCTAGATCCTTATATTCTTTAAGCTAATCTCGATCTTTCTATTCTTTAAACTAATCTAGATATTTCTATTCTTTAAGCTAATCTAGATATTTCTATTCTTTAAGCTAATCTACATTCTTCTATTTTTAAGCTAATATAGATTTTTCTATTCTTTAAGCTAATCTAGATCCTTCTTTCTATAAGATAATCTATATCGTTCTATTCTTTAAAAATAATCTAGATTTTTATATTTTTTAAGCTTATCTAGCTAATTCCATTATTTAACCTAATCAAGCTCATCCTATTCTTTAAGCTAATCAAGCTCATTCTATTCTTTAAGCTAATCAATCTCATTCTATTATTTAAGCTAATCTAGCTCATTTTTTTCTATAAGATAATCTATATCCTTCTATTCTTTGAAATAATCTAGATCCTTTTATTCTTTAAGCTAATCTATATCCTTCTTTTTTTTAAGCTAATCTAGATCTTTATATTCCTTAAGCTAATCTAGCTAATTCTATTATTTAACCTAATCAAGCTTATTCTATTCTTTGAGCTAATCTAGTTCTTTCTATTCTTTAAGCTAATCTATATCCTTCTATTCTTTAAGTTAATCTCTATCCTTCTATTCCTTAAGCTTATCAACCGTTTTTCTAATACCTATAAGTTGACTTTATGTTCGCCTTGGATACAAACTAATAAAAAAAAAACTTATTGTCTTTATTTTTAGCTGCTAAATGATTTCAACTAAAAGAATGTAGGTTATTTTTAAATACTACTAAAACATTATTAACGTAATTAACTAGAAATATTGAAAGAAACATTTTTCTTTCTGCACCAATGTATTGACCTCTACATGATTAAAGCCAAGAAAAATTCAGCAATTCAATCAATGACAGAAGCCGATTAACCGGTTCCGCTTTGTGTGTCACCAACCTAGAAAAGAATCGCGAGAAAACACTGAAGATGTTTCTCTAAGCTTAATACATCACTGCCTCGGTTTGGCCTAATGACATGTTCGAAATTTTCTCCTGACGTGCTTGTCCTAAATGACAAACGGGAAATGACAAATTAGTCTGGGTGTTCAACTCTCCAATGTCATCACTTCCGGTTGTAATTTGCTGACTTTGATCATTATCTCCGGAGACGTATGTCTGGAAACTATAAATATTATGATGAGCATTTCTTAGAGTTTATGGCCTGGAAAATAAATGAATAAAATTTACTCACCATGGAGCAGTGCAACATAACGAATTATCTAATTAAGTAACTTACCAACTAACTATTCCACTACCTAGCTAACTAACTAACCAAAGACCTAACGTAATAATCAATCAACTAGTTGGTCAACTAACCTACTAACCAACCAACCATCTAACTAACTAGCTAGCTAACAAATAAACAAACTAATCTTCTAACTAAACTAACAACTCACAAACTAACCAATTCATTATCTAAACAAATAACTATCAACTAAAAATAATAATAATAATATAATAATAAAAGATAATATAGCGCGTATTTCGAAGCTATTGCATTTAGCCTAATTAGGGCGCTCTATTTCCACAATTCTTTACGAGATACACCAGGTAAAGAAAAACGTCTTTAAACTCTTCTATAAGGAATCTTTTGTCTCGTAATTCCTTAGTGTTTGATGATGACATAGTAATGATGACACACAGTGATGACGACACAGTGATGATGACACAGTGATGATGACACAGTTATGATGACACACAGTGATGATGACATAGTAATGATGACACACAGTGATGATGACGACACAGTGATAATGATACAGCGATGATGACACAGTGATGATGACACAGTAATGAAGACACACAGTGATGATGACGACACAAGGATGATGACACAATGATTATGACACACAGTGATAATGACACAGTGATGATGACACACAGTGGTGATGACACACAGTGATGATGACGACACAGTGATTATGACACAGTGTAGATGACACAGTGTAGATGACACAGTGATGATGACACACTGTGATAATGACACAGTGATGATGACACAGTGATAATGACACAGTGATGATGACACACATCGATGAAGAAGACACAGTGATGATGACACAGTGATAATGACACAGTGACGATGATACACAGTGATGATGACACACAGTGATAATGACACACACTGATGATGACACACAGCGATGATGACACACAGTGATGATGACACACAAAGATAATGACACACAGTGATGATGACGACACAGTGTAGATGACACATTGTAGAAGATACAGTGTAGATGACACAGTGATGATGACACAGTGATGATGACACACTGTGATAATGACACAGTGATGATGACACAGTGATAATGACACAGTGATGATGACACACATCGATGATAAAAAAACAGTGATGATGACACAGTGATAATGACACAGTGACGATGATACACAGTGATGGTGACACAGTGATGATGACACAGTGAGGATGACACAGTGATGATGACACAGTGACGATGACACACAGTGATGATGACACACAGTGATAATGACACACACTGATGATGACACACAGCGATTATGACACACAGTGATGATGACACACAGTGATGATGACGACACAGTGATTATGATACAGTGTAGATGACACAGTGTAGATGACACAGTGATGATGACACAGTGATGATGACACACTGTGATAATGACACAGTGATGAGGACACAGTAATAATGTCACCGTGATGATGACACACATTGATGAAGAAGACACAGCGATGATGACACAGTGATAATGACACAAAGACGATGATACACAGTGATGGTGACACAGTGATGATGACACATTGATGATGACACAGTGACGATGACACTCAATGATAATGATACAGTGATTATGACACACAGTGATGGTGACACAGTGATGATGACACGTTGATTACGACACAGTGACGATGACACACAAAGATGATGACACACAGTAATAATGACACACAGTTATGATGACACACAGTGATGATGACACGTTGATGATGACACAGTGACGATGACAAACATTGATAATGACATAGTGATGATGACACACAAAGATGATGACACACAGTGATAATGACACACATTAATGATGACACACAGTGATGATGACACACATCGATGATGACACAGTGATGATGACACATTGATGATGGCACACAGTAATGATGACAAAGTGATGAGAACACAGTGATGAGGACACACAGTGATAATGACACAGTGATGATGACGACATAGGGATGATGACGACACAGTGGTGATGACACACAGTGGTGATGATACACAGTGATGATGACGACACAGTGATTATGACACAGAGTAGATGACACAGTGTAGATGACACAGTGATGATGACACAGTGATAATGACACACAGTGATGATGACACACTGTGATGATGACAGACTGTGATAATGACACAGTGATGATGACACAGTGATAATGACACAGTGATGATGACACACATCAATGAAGAAGACACAGTGATGATGACACAGTGATAATGACACAGTGACGATGATACACAGTGATGGTGACACAGTGATGATGACACAGTGACGAAGACACACAGTGATAATGACACACACTAATAATGACACACAGCGATGATGACACACAGTGATGATGACACACAGTGATGATGACGACACAGTGATTATGACACAGTGTAGATGACACAGTGATAATGACACACAGTGATGATGACACACTGTGATGATGACAGACTGTGATAATGACACAGTGATAATGACACAGTGATGATGACACACATCAATGAAGAAGACACAGTGATTATGACACAGTGATGATGACACACGGTGATAATGACGACACAGTGATGATGACACACATTGATAATGACACACAGTGATGATGGTTCAGTTATGATGACACACAGCGATGATGACACACAGTGTTGATGACACACAGTGATGATGACACATATTGATGATGACACACAGTGATGGTGACGACACATTGATTATGACATAGTGTAGATGACACAGTGAAGATGACACAGTGATGATGACACAATGATGATGACACACTTTGATAATGACACAGTGATCATGACACAGTGATAATGACACAGTGATGATGACACACATTGACGAAGAAGACACAGCGATGATGACACAGCGATAATGACACAAAGACGATGATACACAGTGATGGTGACAGAGTGATGATGACACAGTGACGATGACACACAGTGATAATGACACAGTGATTATGACACACAGTGATGGTGACACAGTGATGGTGACACGTTGATGATGACACAGTGACGATGACACACATTGATAATGACATAGTGATGATGACACACAAAGATGATGACACACAGTGATGATGACACATTGATGATGGCACACAGTAATAATGACAAAGTGATGATGACACAGTGATGATGACACAGTGATGATGACACAGTGATTATGACACAGTGATGATGACACACGGTGATAATGACGACACAGTGATGATGACACACATTGATAATGACACACAGTGATGATGGTTCAGTTATGATGACACACAGCGATGATGACACACAGTGTTGATGACACACATTGATAATGACACACAGTGATGATGGTTCAGTTATGATGACACACAGCGATGATGACACACAGTGTTGATGACACACAGTGATGATGACACATATTGATGATGACACACAGTGATGGTGACGACACATTGATTATGACATAGTGTAGATGACACAGTGAAGATGACACAGTGATGATGACACAATGATGATGACACACTTTGATAATGACACAGTGATCATGACACAGTGATAATGACACAGTGATGATGACACACATTGACGAAGAAGACACAGCGATGATGACACAGTGATAATGACACAAAGACGATGATACACAGTGATGGTGACAGAGTGATGATGACACAGTGACGATGACACACAGTGATAATGACACAGTGATTATGACACACAGTGATGGTGACACAGTGATGGTGACACGTTGATGATGACACAGTGACGATGACACACATTGATAATGACATAGTGATGATGACACACAAAGATGATGACACACAGTTATGATGACACATTGATGATGGCACACAGTAATGATGACATAGTGATGAGGACACAGTGATGAGGACACACCGTGATAATGACACAGTGATAATAACACAGTGATGATGACACATAGTGACGATGACACACAGTGATAATGACACAGTAATGATGACACACATTGATGATGACACAGTGATAATGACACACAGTTATGATGACACACAGTGATGATGACACACAGTGATGATGACACAGTGATGATGACACATTGATGATGGCACACAGTAATGATGACATAGTGATGAGGACACAGTGATGAGGACAGACAGTGATAATGACACAGTAATGATGAAATAGTGATGATGACATAGTGATGATGACATACACAGATGATGACGCACAGTGATGGTGACACAGTGATGATGACAGGATGATGATGACACAGTGACGATGACACACATTGATAATGACATAGTGATGATGACACACAAAGATGATGACACACAGTGATAATGACACACAGTGATGGTGACACACAGTGATGATGACACACAGTGATGATGACACAGTTATGATGACACAGTTATGATGACACATTGACGATGGCACACAGTAATGATGACATAGTGATGAGGACACAGTGATGAGGACACACAGTGATAATGACACAGTGATGATGAAATAGTGATGATGACACACACAGATGATGACACACAGTGATGATGACACATAGTGATAATAACACAGTGATGGTGACACAGTGATGATGACACACAAAGATGATGACACATAGTGACGATGACACACAGTGACAATGACACAGTGATGATGACACACATTGATGATGACACACACTAATAATGACACAGTGATGATGACACAGTGATGATGACACAGTGATGATGACACAGTGATTATGACACAGTGATGATGACACACGGTGATAATGACGACACAGTGATGATGACACACATTGATAACGACACACAGTGATGATGGTTCAGTTATGATGACACACAGCGATGATGACACACAGTGTTGATGACACACATTGATAATGACACACAGTGATGATGGTTCAGTTATGATGACACACAGCGATGATGACACACAGTGTTGATGACACACAGTGATGATGACACATATTGATGATGACACACAGTGATGGTGACGACACATTGATTATGACATAGTGTAGATGACACAGTGAAGATGACACAGTGATGATGACACAATGATGATGACACACTTTGATAATGACACAGTGATCATGACACAGTGATAATGACACAGTGATGATGACACACATTGACGAAGAAGACACAGCGATGATGACACAGTGATAATGACACAAAGACGATGATACACAGTGATGGTGACAGAGTGATGATGACACAGTGACGATGACACACAGTGATAATGACACAGTGATTATGACACACAGTGATGGTGACACAGTGATGGTGACACGTTGATGATGACACAGTGACGATGACACACATTGATAATGACATAGTGATGATGACACACAAAGATGATGACACACAGTGATGATGACACATTGATGATGGCACACAGTAATAATGACAAAGTGATGATGACACAGTGATGATGACACAGTGATGATGACACAGTGATTATGACACAGTGATGATGACACACGGTGATAATGACGACACAGTGATGATGACACACATTGATAATGACACACAGTGATGATGGTTCAGTTATGATGACACACAGCGATGATGACACACAGTGTTGATGACACACATTGATAATGACACACAGTGATGATGGTTCAGTTATGATGACACACAGCGATGATGACACACAGTGTTGATGACACACAGTGATGATGACACATATTGATGATGACACACAGTGATGGTGACGACACATTGATTATGACATAGTGTAGATGACACAGTGAAGATGACACAGTGATGATGACACAATGATGATGACACACTTTGATAATGACACAGTGATCATGACACAGTGATAATGACACAGTGATGATGACACACATTGACGAAGAAGACACAGCGATGATGACACAGTGATAATGACACAAAGACGATGATACACAGTGATGGTGACAGAGTGATGATGACACAGTGACGATGACACACAGTGATAATGACACAGTGATTATGACACACAGTGATGGTGACACGTTGATGATGACACAGTGACGATGACACACATTGATAATGACATAGTGATGATGACACACAAAGATGATGACACACAGTGATGATGACACATTGATGATGGCACACAGTAATGATGACATAGTGATGAGGACACAGTGATGAGGACACACCGTGATAATGACACAGTGATAATAACACAATGATGTTGACACATAGTGACGATGACACACAGTGATAATGACACAGTAATGATGACACACATTGATGATGACACAGTGATAATGACACACAGTGATGATGACACAGTGATGATGACACAGTGATAATGAGACACAGTGATGATGTCACAGTGATGATGTCACACAGTGATGATGACACAGTGATGATGACACAGTGATAATGACACACAGTGATGATGACACACAGTGATAATGACACACAGTGATGATGACATAGTTTTGATGACACACAGTGATGGTGACACACAGTGATGATGACACACATTGATGATGACACACAGTGATGATGACACAGTGATAATGACACACAGTGATGATGACACACACTGATGATGACACACAGTGATGATGACACACAAAGATGATGACTCACAATGATGATGACACACAGTGATGATGACACACAGTGATGATGACACAGATAACTAAATAACTAACATAAATAAAAAATGGAAATATATAGATCAGCAAAATATAAAACGAAAAAAAACAGTATACATAGTATGCGCATTAGTCTTGGATAAAATGTCAGTTTATATATTATTATTATATCAGTTTATATATTATGTCAGTTTATATATTATGTCAGTTTATATATTATGTCAGTTTATATATTATATTTTACATTGAAAGCACTCTAATAGATAAAGAAAGTAAGAGTGTGCAATGCAAATATAGAAAATGCAGAATTTTAGGAAATATACATTAGACAGCGATTTGAATTATTTATATAAAACCTAATGTAGACATTGACAGTTAGCCCAAACACTAGACATATTACTTCATATTTGTACATCATATTGAACATCATATTGTAGATGGTGAATATGGACATTTCAGAGACAGGGAAGAACATTACAGCATTATACTTAGTCAAATGTGAAGCTAAATATATCTGACATTGTTTTCTAAGATCAATACCTTCACTTTACTTAAGGTAAACTAGACAGACATTTGTCGTAGCCTATCTTTGTCTGCCGGTATAGCAGCCACCATTTTGTAAGATTTTTATGTTCAAATGGACAGAAATATTCTCTGCACACATTCCAAACGCTGACAGAAGGATTAGAGGGCAGAATAAATGTCTTCCTACTTCTATTGTTTCTCTCTCTTTCTGTCTATTTCATTGTCTTTTTTTTTCTTTCTCTCTCTCATCATAGCCAAACAGACAAACACAGAAATTGCAAGTTGTGGACTTGAAGATAAAATAAATACATAGCGTGCTTAGAATAGAAGTGCAAGATTTAGGTCATCTGCATGTGCAATGAGGTGACCATTAGAGAGAGAGAGAGAGAGAGAGAGAGAAACGGGTTGAGAGGGAGATAGGAGGAGGAGAGAGTGGTGATGATAAATGAGAAGTAACAGAGGTAGAATAAATGAGGAGAGAGAGAAGGAAAGAGAAAGCAGTAGAGAGGACACACGATGAATGGAGAGAGGTTGTGAGGAAACTGAGAGAGGACTGAGAGAAAGAGAGACAGAACGATAAAAATAATGACTGAGAGAGTGACGAGAAGGGTAAAGGAGAGAGAGAGAGACGGAGAGAAAGAGAGAGAGACAGAGAGAGAGAGACAGGGAGAGAGAGAGAGAGTTATTAATGAGTATTTATTACACAACAAGGTAAGCCATGACATATGTCTGTGTAGAAAAGTTTGTTTTAAGCCCAATCGTGTTATCTGACATCAACTACAACACTGAACAGCTAAAGAAACGATATAAACATAGTGTCTTTACATAGTGTCTTTACATAGTGTCTATACATAGTGTCTATACATATTGTTTATACATAGTGTCTATACATAGTGTCTATACATAATGTCTATACATAGTGTCTATACATAGTGTCTATACATAGTGTCCATACATAGTGTCCATACATAGTGTCTATACATAGTGTCTATACATAGTGTCTATACATAGTGTCTTTACATAGTGTCTATACATAGTGTCTATACATAATGACTTTACATAGTGTGTATACATAGTGTCTATACATAGTGTCCATACATAGTGTCTATACATAGCGTCTATACATAGTGTCTATACTTAATGCCTATACATACTGTCTATACATAGTGTCTATACATAGTCTCTATAAATAGTTTCTATACATAGTGTCTATACATAGTGAATATACATAGTGTCTATACATAGTGTCTATAAATAGTGTCTATACATAGTGTCTATACATAGTGTCTATACATAATGTCTATACATAGTGTCTATACATAGTGTCTATACATAGTGTCTATAAATAGTGTCTATACATAGTGTCTATACATAGTGTCTATACATAGTTTCTATACATAGTGTCTATACATAGTGTCTATACATAATGTCTATACATAGTGTTTATACATAGTGTCTATACATAGTGTCTATAAATAGTGTCTATACATAATGTCTATACATAGTGTCTATACATAGTGTCTATACATAGTGTCCATACATAGTGTCCATACATAGTGTCTATACATAGTGTCTATACATAGTGTCTATACATAGTGTCTTTACATAGTGTCTATACATAGTGTCTATACATAATGTCTTTACATAGTGTCTATACATAGTGTCTATACATAATGTCTTTACATAGTGTCTATACATAGTGTCTATACATAGTGTCCATACATAGTGTCTATACATAGCGTCTATACATAGTGTCTATACTTAATGCCTATACATACTGTCTATACATAGTGTCTATACATAGTCTCTATAAATAGTTTCTATACATAGTGTCTATACATAGTGAATATACATAGTGTCTATACATAGTGTCTATAAATAGTGTCTATACATAGTGTCTATACATAGTGTCTATACATAATGTCTATACATAGTGTCTATACATAGTGTCTATACATAGTGTCTATAAATAGTGTCTATACATAGTGTCTATACATAGTGTCTATACATAGTTTCTATACATAGTGTCTATACATAGTGTCTATACATAATGTCTATACATAGTGTTTATACATAGTGTCTATACATAGTGTCTATAAATAGTGTCTATACATAGTGTCTATACATTGTGTCTATACATAGTTTCTATACATAGTGTCCATACATAGTGTCTATACATAGTGTTCATACATGGTGTCAATACATAGTTCCTCTACATACTGTCTATACATAGTGTCTATACATAGTGTCTATACATAGTGTCTATACATAGTGTCCATACATAGTGTCTATACATAGTGTCTATACATAGTTTCTATGCATAGCGTCTATACATAGTGTCTATACTTAATGCCTATACATAGTGTCTATACATAGTGTATATAGATAGTGTCTATACATAGTGTCCATACATAGTGTCTATACATAGTGTCTATACATAGTTTCTATACATAGCGTCTATACATAGTGTCTATACATAGTGTATATAGATAGTGCCTATACATAGTATCTATTCAAAGTATACATGCAAACAGTGGCGTATTTAAGCATGCTCCACATGTTTCATTGGAACAGGGGCCCCCACACAGAAGGGGCCCCTACACTTCCCCCCTCCCCCCAAAAAAAATGTTTGACATCCCTATTCTTTCGTTGAAAATGTAAAATACAATTTATTTATTCCGCGTCAATTTTAAGCGCTCCAATCCAACCAAGCCAGCGCAACATAAAATGTATGACTTTACAGAATGTAGCATGAATTAACGGCACTTTTCTGAGGTATGCGGAAGGCAGGGGCGAGGCCACAAGGGACCCTCACATAAATTTGGGAACAGGGCCCCCACAATCCTAAATCCGGCTCTGCATACATAGTTTGTTGATAAAAATATGAATAGAACATATTCCGGAAGCAGTTACTCTGAAAATGGTGCTTTAAAAGCAGTAATAAAAATATTTCGGCTGAAATCCACAATTGTGGACAAAAGTTCACTGAACATTCTAAATGTGATAACATGGATATTCACGCTGCTTTATAAATGACCATCATTATAATGACTCTACTGATGCACAAGTTTTTGTAATTTTGTAGGTTTACATTTGTTTTAAACTAATATATTTTACATCTAATTGAAACCAGTGACAAGAATCGATTGATCATCTAAAGGCTTTATAAGACAAGATGGAGTATTAGACATTTTGGGAGATTATACAGTTTGACTTTCCAGTCAGTTGATAGAAAGAAGTCTTTCAAGATAATAGTTACATTATCTTCCGGTTCAAAGGTTGAGGTTGTCAGATTTTTTTTTTAGGTTCATTGACCAACATAAACTTCTAGTCAAGGAATTTCTAATGTTTTTTTCGCTTGTAAAAAGCAGACGAGCTTTTTTTGTGTGGATAGAATTATGTCTTGGATTGGGAGAAAAGAAGAAGCTGTGTGGGAAGGGTGGGGTGGGGAGTGTTGACAACAGTCTGTTTGTGAAGCCCTGTACTAGTTCAGAAGCGAATCACTAGTTATATGGGCGTAGTGCAATAGTGCATGAATATAACATAATGACCCAACATATAATGTTCCAAAATATGATATATGGAGTCCCTTCAGTAAAGTATTAGGGACACTTGCAAAGAACCATTTTATATTTACTTGTGTAAAAGACTTATTTTAAATAGAAATTGTATGCATTTGAGAATTTTAGGGTTAACACCCTCTAACCCGCTTTTTAAGTCTTTGGAAACTATCTTTTTATCTATCTGTATAGGGCCTGCTGAATAATAATGGTATTTAAAAAAAAAAACTAATTGGAGACATTTCTATAACTAACTTATACAAATGAAATTGTCAGATGAAACTGTCTTAGGGCAAGTTTGGCCATGAGATGGAACTGACAAGAATGTATTCAAAAGAACTGGTCAGCTTGTTCATAAATTTTTTTATCTGTTGAACTAGTTGCATGTTGTGTTGGACACCCAACCCCCTTTTGTTAGTTATCATTTAATAAATTTCTGATTTACGAGTCATAATGTTTTCAAAATAAGGTATAAGGGTTTGTAACAGGAGGAACACTATTGACACCACATAACTTGTAACAATGCAGTATGTTCAACAGAATCTTCGTATCATTTCAACTTGTTTAATGTGTTCAACTGTAAAAATAGTATCACCATCATTCATACTTCAAACATTCAGGTCACATCTTGATTTGGTCGTAGCCCAAACTTCAATTCTGACTTGCTTGTTCGAAGTCTAAGACTCAACTGACTCACTTGAACGAAGTCCAACTCTCAACTGACTCGCTTGAACGAAGTCCAACTCTCAACTGACTCGCTTGAAGGAAGTCCAACTCTCAACTGACTCGCTTGAACGAAGTCCAACTCTCAACTGACTCGCTTGAAGGAAGTCCAACTCTCAACTAACTATTCTTTCGTTGCTCCATTGCCATGAAGTCTTTTAACCCTTACAGTCCCGGGCGCGTATATAGCGGAACTGAAGGCAGCATAGATAGAAGTAGGTCGGTACGGAAAGGGTTAATAGTCTCTACTCTTTTACACACTAGTGCACCATCGTTCATTCAATATATCATGCACACATTCCTATCATCTATAAACTAACACAATATCTAATCTCATATAATGCACACATTTATACTAATAGTAACATCATAGACTATAATATACATGGACCGCTTGCTTTAGTATTTTTGCTATATGATGAATCGAAACACTGATTTTCTGAATTCCCGATTCTGAATAAAGTAATTGCTATACAGGAAATAAAGTTATTGATATACAAGTTCCGCTTTATTTAATCGCTATGATTTTCTCAATGAAAAATTAAAATCGAAAGTTGTACAGAGCGGAAAAATTTATAGATCAGTTTTGTGTGCGCAGGCAAAAAGAACATAAGCTCTAATAATAGACCAAGCGGTCCATCTTATTATAATCAAGGATAATAGGATTAATAGGCCTACAAGTATTCATTTAAAGTCGAAAAAAAAATGCGATTTAATAAAACGGAACTTGTATGACAATTACTTTATTTAGAATCGGGAATTGCAAAAAAAAGAAGATAATAGCATAAAAAACTAAAGCAAGCGGTCCATGGATATTATAGTCTATGGTAACATGCTAATAACACTACTTTACAGGGTTTATGTACTTATCTTTTGGTCTGACTAAACTTCTGGCTATATAAAGTATACAACTTTGTTTTTGTCGTGTTGACAATTGTGGTAAAGAATAAAAAAAAATTGTGACAACTAAAATAAAAAAAAAAACCAGAGAAGATGTAAATGTGTTATTTTGTCATTCTTGTCAAGTATCTGACCAGGTACCGGAAGTTGAGGGCAGAAGTAGTACTGGTCAAAAGATGAGAACTGTCTGGACCTTCATTACATTTTAATGTCAACTTGGGGTCAAGAAAGGAAGTGTTTCAAGTAAAGGGACTCGAACAGCACAATGTAGTGGGTTATAGACGAATTATTTATAACTATTTCTAAGTCTAACACCATAAACAGTAGTTCTTTATATTCTGAATATCTCTATATATTATGAAGATAATTTATATAAAAATGATTTATATTAATACTTATACCAGTATTAGCCTGGATATAATTGTGACATTTCAAGTAATATTTACAATCTTCTAATTGTATAAGCTAAGTATTATTATTATATCACACTGACTGCTGTCTACGTTTAAAATAAACGTTATCATAGCCCAGTTCAATAATGTTTAGAATATTATGGACCTCTGTTGACCTACAAACATAAAGAAAGACTCAAACTCGGGAGCTACCTAGAGATTTCTTCGCGTGATTTACTTGCTGTGTGTGACCTGCCATCAGTTATGGGACTTGTGAACAATGGTGGCAGGTCAGGAAACGGGAATTTCCTCCAGAACCGAGGGCGGTGTTTTGTGATTACATCTTTGAGCGAAAAGCAAGAATAATTCCATTTCTAAAAAATAAAGACAATTTCTAGTTTTTCTATAACCGTTTTGAATATGTTTTAGAAAACTTTAAACTGCTTCAATTTGTCTGAAAATCTATTTTATTCATAGCTGATGGGGCTGGTTTACTAACTTAAGATACCTTAGTTTCTGCATGAACCACAACATAGTATAATTAAGGTGGTTAATATTGAAAGGAAAATAGTATTGATGCCTGTATTGTGTGTTTTTTAAGTGCTGTTTCATAATGCTACTCATAGGATGTAAAAACATAATGCATACATATTCGGAAGCATTCATTCACGTAAGAAAACATTTATTCACGTAAGAAAACATTTATTCACGTAAAAAAACATTTATTCACGTAAGAAAACATGTATTCACGTAAGAAAACATGTATTCACGTAAGAAAACATTTATTCACGTAAGAAAACATGTATTCACGTAAGAAAACATTTATTCACGTAAGAAAACATTTATTGACAGAAGAAAACATTATTCACGTAAGAAAACATTTATTGACAGAAGAAAACATTATTCACGTAAGAAAACATTTATTCACGTAAGAAAACATTTATTCACGTAAGAAAACATTTATTCACGTAAGAAAACATTTATTCACGTTAGAAAACATTTATTCACGTAAGAAAACATTTATTGACAGAAGAAAACATTTATTCACGTTAGAAAACATGTATTCACGTTACAAAACATTTATTCACGTTAGAAAACATTTATTCACTTAAGAAAACATTTATTGACAGAAGAAAACATTTATTCACGTAAGAAAACATTTATTCACGTTAGAAAACATTTATTGACGTAAGAAAACATTTATTGACAGAAGAAAACATTTATTCACGTAAGAAAACATTTATTGACAGAAGAAAACATTTATTCACGTTAGAATACATTTATTGACGTAAGAAAACATTTATTGACAGAAGAAAACATTTATTCACGTTAGAAAACATTTATTGACGTAAGAAAACATTTATTGACAGAAGAAAACATTTATTCACGTTAGAAAACATTTATTCACGTTAGAAAACATTTATTCACGTAAGAAAACATTTATTGACAGAAGAAAACATTTATTCACGTTAGAAAACATGTATTCACGTTAGGAAACATTTATTCACGTAAGAAAACATTTATTCACGTAAGAAAACATTTATTCACGTTAGAAAACATTTATTCACGTAAGAAAACATTTATTGACAGAAGAAAACATTTATTCACGTAAGAAAACATTTATTCACGTAAGAAAACATTTATTCACGTAAGAAAACATTTATTGACAGAAGAAAACATTTATTCACGTAAGAAAACATTTATTCACGTAAGAAAACATTTATTCACGTAAGAAAACATGTATTGACAGAAAAAAACATTTATTCACGTAAGAAAACATTTATTCACGTAAGAAAACATTTATTCACGTAAGAAAACATTTAATGACTTAAGAAAACATTTATTCACGTTAGAAAACATTTATTGACTTAAGAAAACATTTATTCACGTTAGAAAACATTTATTCAAGTAATAAAACACTTATTCACGTAAGAAAACATTTATTGACTTCAGAAAACATTTATTCACGTAAGAAAACATTTATTGACTTAAGAAAACATTTATTCACGTAAGAAAACATTTATTCACGTAAGAAAACATGTATTCACGTAAGAAAACATTTATTCACGTAAGAAAACATTTATTCACGTAAGAAAACATTTATTCAAGTAATAAAACACTTATTCACGTAAGAAAACATTTATTCACGTAAGAAAAAATTTAATGACTTAAGAAAACATTTATTCACGTTAGAAAACATTTATTCACGTAAGAAAACATTTATTCAAGTAATAAAACATTTATTGACTTCAGAAAACATTTATTCACGTAAGAAAACATGTATTCACGTAAGAAAACATTTATTCAAGTAATAAAACATTTATTGACTTAAGAAAACATTTATTCACGTAAGAAAACATTTATTCACGTAAGAAAACATGTATTCACGTAAGAAAACATTTATTCACGTAAGAAAACATTTATTCACGTAAAAAAACATTTATTGACTTCAGAAAACATTTATTCACGTAAGAAAACATGTATTCACGTAAGAAAACATTTATTCACGTAAGAAAAAATTTATTAACGTAAGAAAACATTTATTCACGTAAGAAAATACTTATTCACGTAAGAAAACATTTATTCACGTAAGAAAACATTTATTCACGTAAGAAAACATTTATTCACGTAAGAAAACATTTATTCAAGTAATAAAACATTTATTCACGTAAGACAACATTTATTCACGTAAGAAAACATTTATTCACTTAAGAAAACATTTATTCACGTAAGAAAACATGTATTCACGTAAGAAAAAATTTATTAACGTAAGAAAACATTTATTCACGTAAGAAAACATTATTCACGTAAGAAAACATTTATTCACGTAAGAAAACATTTATTCACGTAAGAAAACATTTATTCACGTAAGAAAAAATTTATTAACGTAAGAAAACATTTATTCACGTAAGAAAACATTTATTCACGTAAGAAAACATTTATTCAAGTAATAAAACATTTATTCACGTAAGAAAACATTTATTCAAGTAATAAAACAATTATTCACGTAAGAAAACATTTATTCACGTAAGAAAACATTTAATGACTTAAGAAATTATTTATTCACGTTAGAAAACATTTATTCACGTAAGAAAACATTTATTCAAGAAATAAAACACTTATTCACGTAAGAAAACATTTATTGACTTCAGAAAACATTTATTCACGTAAGAAAACATTTATTCACGTAAGAAAACATTTATTCACGTAAGAAAACATTTATTCACGTAAGAAAACATTTATTCACGTAAGAAAACATGTATTCACGTAAGAAAACATTTATTCACGTAAGAAAACATGTATTCACGTAAGAAAACATTTATTCACGTTAGAAAACATTTATTCACGTAAGAAAACATTTATTCACGTAAGAAAACATTTATTCACGTAAGAAAACATTTATTCACGTAAGAAAACATTTATTCAAGTAATAAAACATTTATTCACGTAAGACAACATTTATTCACGTAAGAAAACATTTATTCACTTAAGAAAACATTTATTCACGTAAGAAAATATTTATTCACGTAAGAAAACACGTATTCACGTAAGAAAAAATTTATTAACGTAAGAAAACATTTATTCACGTAAGAAAACATTTATTCACGTAAGAAAACATTTATTCACGTAAGAAAACATTTATTCACGTAAGCAAACATTTATTCACGTAAGAAAACATTTATTCACGTAAGAAAACATTTATTCACGTAAGAAAACATTTATTCAAGTAATAAAACATTTATTCACGTAAGAAAACATTTATTCACGTAAGAAAACATTTAATGACTTAAGAAAACATTTATTCACGTTAGAAAACATTTATTCACGTAAGAAAACATTTATTCAAGTATTAAAACACTTATTCACGTAAGAAAACATTTATTGACTTCAGAAAACATTTATTCACGTAAGAAAACATTTATTCACGTAAGAAAACATTTATTCACGTAAGAAAACATTTATTCACGTAAGAAAACATTTATTGACTTAAGAAAACATTTATTCACGTAAGAAAACATTTATTCACGTAAGAAAACATGTATTCACGTTAGAAAACATTTATTCACGTAAGAAAACATTTATTCACGTAAGAAAACATTTATTCACGCAAGAAAACATTTATTCACGTAAGAAAACATGTATTCACGTTAGAAAACATTTATTCACGTAAGAAAACATTTATTCACGTAAGAAAACATTTATTCACGTAAGAAAACATTTATTCACGTAAGAAAACATTTATTCACGTAAGAAAACATTTAATGACTTAAGAAAACATTTATTTAAGTAATAAAACATGTATTCACGTAAGAAAACATTTATTCACGTAAGAAAACATTATTCACGTAAGAAAACATTATTCACGTAAGAAAACATTTATTCACGTAAGAAATTATTTATTCACGTAAGAAAACATTTATTCACGTAAGAAAACATATATTCACGTTAGAAAACATTTATTCACGTAAGAAAACATTTATTCACGTAAGAAAACATTTAATGACTTAAGAAAACATTTATTTAAGTAATAAAACATGTATTCACGTAAGAAAACATTTATTCACGTAAGAAAACATTATTCACGTAAGAAAACATTATTCACGTAAGAAAACATTATTCACGTAAGAAAACATTATTCACGTAAGAAAACATTTATTCACGTAAGAAAACATTTATTCACGTAAGAAAACATTTATTCACGTAAGAAAACATTTAATGACTTAAGAAAACATTTATTTAAGTAATAAAACATGTATTCACGTAAGAAAACATTTATTCACGTAAGAAAACATTATTCACGTAAGAAAACATTATTCACGTAAGAAAACATTATTCACGTAAGAAAACATTATTCACGTAAGAAAACATTTATTCACGTAAGAAAACATTTATTCACGTAAGAAAACATTCATTCACGTAAGAAAACATTTATTCACGTTAGAAAACATTTATTCACGTAAGAAATAATTTATTGACGTAAGAAAACATTTATTCACGTAAGAAATAATTTATTGACGTAAGAAAACATTTATTCACGTAAGAAATAATTTATTGACGTAAGAAAACATTTATTCACGTAAGAAATAATTTATTCACGTAAGAAAACATTTATTCACGTAAGAAAACATTTATTCACGTAAGAAATAATTTATTGACGTAAGAAAACACTTATTCACGTAAGAATTAATTTATTCACGTAAGAAAACATTTATTCAAGTAATAAAACATTTCTTCACGTAAGAAAACTTTTATTCAAGTAATAAAACATTTATTCACGTAAGAAAACATTTATTCACGTAAGAAAACATTTATTCAAGTAATAAAACATTTCTTCACGTAAGAAAACTTTTATTCAAGTAATAAAACATTTATTCACGTAAGAAAACATTTATTCACGTAAAAAAAAAAAATTACGTAAGAAAACATTGTTTACAAGTTCACAAGTTCTCTCTGAACAAATAATGTATAAATTATATATTATAAGTTCGTTACAATACTTTCAACATATTGAAAGGCATTACAGTGTCTTTTATAAAAGAACAAGTTTGGAAGGAAACTTTTGAAATAAAGAATAGAGTGCCATACAAATGTAATAAGTTGTACACCAGCCTCCATTGTACACCAGCCTCCATTGTACACTACTTGTACAGGCAATATTGGGTTTGTTTTGTTTGAAGTAAAATGAGATTTCACAGACAAGAAATTTGTTTAGTCGCTGGAGAATGTTAACTTGTGTCTTCAAATCTTTCAAGAGGTATATACAACTTTTGTTTGCTAGCAAGCAAGTTGTATGATTGTGTCTGGGAACACAATGTAACATAGATCGACTCGTGGTGTAGTGTATTTATTGTTCGATGATAAAGTCATATAAAGTACTGAGTAATGGAAAATTAGACGTAAAATTTGATGAAATCTTTACATACGTTAAATTTAGCATAGACTATAGACCACGAAGCAAGATGACGCCCTGTTAAACGACACTTAAAATATAGTGAATTAAATTCCATTGTGGACGCTCATTGAGGATTCCAATTAAAATAGCATGGAGAGATGGGTGAGACGGGAGTGACGGGAGACACAGAAGTAACGGGAGTGACGAGACTGACGAGGGGATAAGAGTGACTAGGAGATAAAAGTGACGGGAGTGACAGGAATGAAGTGAGTGACGAGAAGATAAGTGACGTTTTACGAAAAGATTATAAGATAAGATAAGATAAGATAAGATTTCTTTATTGATCCAAAGAAATGGAAATTTGTCTTGATTACAGATGTTTTGTCCTTCAGCATATTTTAAACAAAAAAAATTAATTATTTGTAATTTGTATACAAGCACAGAAATATACTTATAAAATAGACAAGCGCAAACACATTCACACAATTTATCATAAGAGAAAAAAGTTCATTAGTAGTCATCCACTGTATTCTGGCTGACTGAAGTCTTGGCGATATATTTATGGTAGATAGTAGTGAGGACACTATAAGAGTGACGGGAGTGAGGACAATATAAGAGTGACGGGAGTGAGGACAATATAAGAGTGACGGGAGTGAGGACAATATAAGAGTGACGGGAGTGAGGACAATATAAGAGTGACGGGATTGAGGACAATATAAGAGTGACGGGAGTGAGGACAATATAAGAGTGACCGGAGTGAGGACAATATAAGAGTGACGGGAGTGAGGACAATATAAGAGTGACGGGATTGAGGACAATATAAGAGTGACGGGAGTGAGGACAATATAAGAGTGACAGGATTGAGGACAATATAAGAGTGACGGGAGTGAGGACTATATAAGAGTGACGGGAGTGAGGACAATATAAGAGGGACGGGAGTGAGGACAATATGAGAGTGACGGGAGTGAGGACAATATAAGAGTGACGGGAGTGAGGACAATATAAGAGGGACGGGAGTGAAAACAATATAAGAGTGACGGGAGTGAGGACAATATAAGAGTGATGTGAGTGAGGACAATATAAGAGTGACGGGAGGGACGGGAGTGAGGACAATATAAGAGTGACGGGAGTGAGGACAATGTAAGAGTGACGGGAGTGAGGACAATATAAGAGTGACGTGAGTGAGGACAATATTAGAGTGACGGGAGTGAGGACAATATAAGAGTGACGGGAGTGAGGACAATATAAGAGTGACGGGAGGGACGGGAGTGAGGACAATATAAGAGTGGCGGGAGTGAGGTCAATATAAGAGTGACGGGAGTGAGGACAATATAAGAGTGACGGGAGTGAGGACAATATAAGAGTGACGGAAGTGAGGACAATATAAGAGAGACGGGAGTGACGGGAGTGAGGACAATATAAGAGTGACGGGAGTGAGGACAATATAAGAGTGACGGGAGTGAGGACAATATAAGAGAGACGGGAGTGACGGGAGTGACGCGAGTGACAGGGAGATAATTCGATGGGAGTGAGGAGATATAAACTGTGATTGTTGGAGTAAAAGTTACATTTCAATAGAAATAGAATGATTTATATTCAAACATTAAAAAAACACAACTCGGTGTGCCAGTCAGCTGAAATCCTCCCACGCCTATATTACCTTTCGATATTTGATACTTAAATTCAATAAGACTAGAAAAAAAAGCAAATACCATCTGTCGCCAATACTTCATCTTCCTGTTCTATGATTTATTCATGTTTCCTTTTAAACCTAGATATAAGTGTCTAAAGTTGAAAGGTTAAGGGTGAATGTCTACATCGGAGGGTATCAATGAAGGATTATAAACTGCATGCACACACATACACACAACACATTACATATTATATACATTATCTCACTTTCAATTTTGTCTCTCAAATTCTCACCTTTTCTCTCACTTTTTCTATCTTTATTTCTCTCTTTCTATCTCTCTCTTTTGTCTCTCTCTTTCTATCCCTTTCTCTCACTCCTTCTCTCTCTCTTTCTCTCCCTTTCTCCCGCTCATTCTCCCTCTCTTTCGATCTCTTTCTCTCGCTCCTTCTCCCTCTCTTTCTCTCCCTTTCTCTCGCTCCTTCTCTCTCTCTTTCGATCTCTTTCTCTCACTCCTTCTCTCTCTCTTTCTATCCCTTTCTATCGCTCCTTCTCTTTCTCTTTCTATCTCTTTCTCTCGCTCCTTCTCTCTCTCTTTCTATCTCTTTCTCTCGCTCCCTCTCTCTCTCTTTCTCTCCCTTTCTCTCGCTCCTTCTCTCTCTCTTTCTATCTCTTTCTCTCGCTCCTTCTCTCTCTCTTTCTATCTCTTTCTCTCGCTCCCTCTCTCTCTCTTTCTCTCCCTTTCTCTCGCTCCTTCTCTCTCTCTTTCGATCTCTTTCTCTCGCTCCTTCTCTCTCTCTTTCGATCTCTTTCTCTCGCTCCTTCTCCCTCCATTTCTCTCCCTTTCTCTCGCCCCTTCTCTCTCTCTTTCGATCTCTTTCTCTCACTCCTTCTCTCTCTCTTTCTATCTCTTTCTTTCACTCCTTCTCTCTCTCTTTCTATCTCTTTCTCTCGCTCCTTCTCTCTCTCTTTCTATCTCTTTCTCTCACTCCTTCTCTCTCTCTTTCTATCTCTTTCTCTCGCTCCTTCTCTCTCTCTTTCTATCTCTTTCTTTCGCTCCTTCTCTTTCTCTTTCTATGTCTTTCTCTCGCTCCTTCTCTCTCTCTTTCTATCCCTTTCTCTCGCTCCTTCTCTCTCTCTCTTTCTATCCATTTCTCTCGCTCCTTCTCTCTCTCTTTCTATCTTTCTCTCGCTCCTTCTCTCTCTCTTTCGATCTCTTTCTCTCGCTCCTTCTCTCTTTCTTTCTATCTCTTTCTCTCGCTATTCTCTCTCTCTTTCGGTCTCTTTCTCTCGCTCCTTCTCTCTCTTTCTCTCGCTATTTCTCTCTCTCTCTTTCTATCTCTTTCTCTCGCTCCTTCTCTCTCTCTTTCTATCCCTTTCTCTCGCCCCTTCTCTCTCTCTTTCTCTCTCTTTCTCTCGCTATTCTCTCTCGCTTTCGATCTCTTTCTCTCGCTCCTTCTCTCTCTTTTTCTATCTCTTTCTCAATCTCTTCCTATCTCGCTTTCTCTCTACCGTTTTCTCTTTCTCACACACTAAAAACACACAAATGGTCATTCTTTGTTCAATGCTACTAAACAGTCCGTTACATTGAGTCTAATCCTGCATTCTCAACAGGTTTTCAATTGATGTTAACTTGTTGATTTGACTGTATTTGTTAAGGCAACCAATTCCATTCTCAAATGCCAATGGTCTAGATAGTAAATTCATACGAATCGGTCTTTGCAAAGAAAAAAAAGAAATATTTTTCTCTCAAAGTTTTTATACTACAATTGTGCTGTTTTTCAATGATTTTATTGAATGCTATAATATATGTTTTATTACAAGGTGCATTTAATATCGACTTTTTCCTTTAAGTATTTCTAAATGGAATATTTTCACTAATGGCGTTACACTTGACAGACCAAGCGTGTTATAAAACTTTCATTAGGGCTAATTTAGAAAGCAGAATGTGTGACATGTTTGTAGGCTATATATTTGTGGATGTTTGTGTATATGTGTGTGTATGTTAGTGTATGTGAATGTCTGTATGTGTGTGTGTGTGTGTGAATGTAAGTGTATGCTAGTGTATGCATCCTGTATGTGTTAATGTATATTAATAGTTGTTTCTTTGTATATGCGTGTGTATGTAAGTGTATGCATGGTAATGTATTTGTGTGTATGTGTGTGCATGTCATATAGAGATTATCAACGTCTTAAATAGAATGTTACAAATTCACATTTACCGTTTAATATCGCTGATTGCACAGCCTCTTGTTCTACTCCTGTTACTTGAAATATTTATCAGATATTTAAGTGCTGAAAAAATGTTCCTGATCTGTGCTATATAAGGACAAGCTTAGCTTGCTAGCTAGACTAGAATTGGTAATATGTTTTGCAAGGCTAGGAGACAATTACAGTAACAGTTGTCCCTTTAAACTTTAAACGTTAATTGAATTGGATATAGATGGATGCATATAAAATGTTACTTTTCTTCTACAATATTGTTATATGAATATAATGGAATCAAATTGATTACTAAAGACTTGAATATTGGCACACATTTATTTATGTTACAATTGTATCGGTGTAGTGCAACAATGCTAATAATGATTTTTGTTACAAGATTATGTTTTTACAACATGGCGTTATTAACAGATGGTTTTGTTGCAATATTGTGTTGTTACAAGAGTGTGTTGTTTACAGATTTAATACAAATTGTACTGTTATATTGCTTCAAGCTCTGGGCACTAAACATAGTTCACGCCCCTTTTCTTTATACCACATATTAAAGCTCGTTGTAATAATTTTATATTAGCTAAAATTTGCTTAATGTCTTAATGTGTGCCTCGTATTGTACTTTGGAGAATGATAGAATAGATTTACACCCCTTTGTTTAATTAGAGAGTTAATTGAAGAAATAAAGTTGTTATTTTTCTAAAATACAAACAGTATACATTCAAAAAGGTTCATAACTAGCAATTATTCCCAACTAACAAGATTAGTCAAATCACTAAACATAGAAACACTAGAGGACTAATAACACATAAGGCATTTAACTCTAATTTTGAAATACAACCCCGTAACATACTGTTGCAATGCTCCGATAAACATAAAGACAAAAACTCTTTCCTTATCCTTTATGCAAGAACGAACAAATACATATAACTACTCTTTCTTCTCGAGTGGCATTCGGGTGGGTTGCCTGAACATACCAGGAAAACTAGTAACTTAACATCATTTAAAACATTAATAAAGATGCAAGACTAGACTCGGAGCACAGATGAGCGTAGGACGCAATAATCTTCTTTATAGAAGGAGCGTCTGTGATGTATAAGATAAGATTACTTGAAAAGTTGTATTGGAAGTAAATTTATCTAAGAAATATATATTAAACATTTTATTTGACGACGAATCTTTCAAAGTGTTTGGTTGACTTTAAAACTTTTTTTTATTCGTACCCACGTTAGTAGTGTTCAGTGCTATAGACACAGGCCTGTCAACTAACCCATAAACTGGAGTGGAGCTGTTAAAATATTGCAAGGAGCTCTATTCAAGTGAAGAGCATACAAAATGTTGGTTGGGACATTGCAGTAGAAATAGAACAAAATGACATTGCCCAAGGGCGATGTACAGAAAATAAAATGCCGAGATCTAGGGGAGGTAATGTCATTAGTTGCTTCCCTTTAGTATGCCAAGAGTATTGAATACAACAATAGAGTGAATTCTTGAACACATTTCATGTGTGAGCAACACTCATAGTGTCTTATGAAACCATATTATAGATATCTTTTACTGGATGTAGTTCAAAATTCTACATATAGAGTTAGAGGCTTTGAAGCCATTCATAGTATTGTGAATAGTTTATACATTTAAAATTATAGACAATATAAAAAACAAAACAAATCTCATAACATAAAAAATACCATAGTGTTTAAAAAGTAATCCAGATATTGAAATATAAGAAACAATATAATTTTTAACTGCTACTACTAATAATAATGATGTCTATTTATATAACTAATCGTTCCATGCTGTTTCATGCTGTTGCATTAAGCGTGCTCAGTTCGCTTGAAAAGGTTATTCTTCTATTTAAGGTGATATGAATCATTGTTATGCTTCCTAGCTTTACTTATTGTTATTTTGTACATAGAGAGATATGCATAGTGATTTAATTACACATTGTTTAGACCACAACAACAGTTTAAGTCAATGGTATAAAACCTTCAAGTGTACAAGATATTGCTTCTTATAGTTTATTAATACATTCATCAATATTCATATCACCTTCAATTAATCTCTCCTCTAGATTATAGCGGTGTTCATTAATCTATCATCCTCAATATACGTACTTCATAATTCTCTCCTCTACAACATATCGACTTCATTAATCTTGATTATAGAATATATTGACGTTAGTTAATTTTACCTCTAAAATATACCGACGTTCAATAATCTTACCTCTAGGTTATACTGACGTTCATTAATCTTACTACCGTAGTAGAATATACCGATGATCATTAATCTTGCCTCTAGACTATACCGACGTTCAGTTCAAAGACAAGTAAATCACTGACGTAACTTGATTAAAAAATATGTGACATGTATGTTCCGATCGGCCTTCCCCCAAAACTCCCTCCCCCACCTCCACCACCAACGCCTTATCCACACTTTCCCCAGCCAGACTGAACTGGTTAGCATAGTATGGCATAGTATGGCTAGTAGATACAAATATTGTAGAGATGAGGCTTTGAGAACATTTAGAAAATTGTGCAGTAAATATAACACTGCCATAAACATAAACTAATCGCCATCTTTATGTGAACATAACGCTTGTTTGTTTATAAGTACATTTTAAATCTTATGTAAAGTACGATTTATAAGTCATGTCAAGTATTTGCCTGTAGTAAAATACTATTTACCTATTATATTATAGTGACTAGAGCACTTAGTTATTTATATAGTCATGTGATATTACACAGTTTTTAACATTCGAAAATGTCTTTATTAACTCTATATCCATTTAAGGCAACATGAATAAATTGTATTTGTTGTTGTGCTAGTATATGGTATTGTGCTAAGGGTTAATTAAGTTTTTAGTCTATGAATGGTCACCTTGGATCTTCAATTGGCAATAATGCTCAGATCCCCCAACCCTTCTTTTTCTTCATTTATTGTACATGTATAAAGTAGTCTCCATTACATATGTGTAGACTAAACGTTATTGTTCATTTTATACAAACTATATATTATGAAATTTTAACATAATATGTTGATAAACATTAAATACTTGACATATTCAGGCAACTTTCATTAGAACTCTATATTAATAGACATGCCATGTCTTTCATTATATATCTCTGTTAGTAATTTGTATTAGATTTTAAACAATATACATCTATAACATGATAAGTTACTAAAAACGTAAAATTTCTCAATAGACATACAATGTTTCTTTTAGATTGCAACCTAACAGAAGAGTATGACTAGCCGTTGACTATAATAGCCTAATCTCGGTAGTTGGTAGTGGGTGTTTCCTTTAGTCATGAAGATATCACCTTTTTTTCTACTTTGTGAGAAACAAATAATGTGAAGACCATTTTCAGTCATTATCTAGCAATTTATGTGGCGGTATTAAAGGGAAAGAAGCCTGTGTAACGTCAAAACAATATTCATCACAACCGCGAGTTACTCCCCTTGAATATCTTCTGTCTTCCCGCGATGACAGCTAAAGCCTTAGTGTTGAAGTTTCTTTTCAAGCCTCTATAGCTAAAGGAACTAGAAGTTATAGTTATTGAAACACTCGCAATACAAGGGGGAGATAAATCATGTTCTGTACAACTTTGGTTATTTTGTTTCTTTGAGTTTTTCATTGTTTCACAGACGCTGACAAAATGCCGAAGCACAAAGTTGAGTTCTTCAATAGACTCACGAAGACGGCACACTACTTTAAACAATAATATAGTAAGGAGAACCACTTGAAAAATTATTTTTTTTCACACAGTAGCAGTTTTATAAATACAATCTTCAAAGAGTTAATTATGTTTTTTTAATTTCTTGTATTTTAATGTACTCGTTGGAGTGCTGTTACTATAAATAAACTATGACATATACTGGTTTTCCTTGCCTTTATTTAAAAATAAAATCTAACTTATTCATAAACTCCATAACTCCAACCTTTATATTGACTAAATTGTAACCTATAAGTTGACTGAATTGTAAAGCTATATGTTGAATGAATACAAGGGGACAGTGTGACCAGCACATTGCTAATCCTATATTGGTTACAAGTCAATCAACAATATAAGGTACAAGTCAATCAACATATATCTTACAAGTCAATCAACATATATGTTACAAGTTAATCAACATATAGGTTACGAGTCAATCAACATATTGGTTACAAGTAAATCAACATATTGGTTACAATTAAATCAACATATAGGTTACACGTCAGTCAACGTATAGGTTACAAGTCAATCAACTTATAGGTTACAAGTCAATCAACATATATGTTACAAGTCAATCAACATATATGTTACAAGTCAATCAACATATATGTTACAAGTCAATCAACATATAAGTTACAAGTCAATCAACATATAAGTTACAAGTCAATCAACATATATGTTACAAGTCAATCAACATATAAGTTACAAGTCAATCAACATATAAGTTACAAGTCAATCAACATTCCTTTAATTTTATATTTAGATTATGGAGGCTTGAGCTCTTGTCTGAATACAACTAATACTAACAATCTTGTCTGAATACAACTAATAGGCCCCACTAGAAGTCTGGTCTGAATACAACTAATAGGCCCCACTAGAAGTCTGGTCTGAATACAACTAAAACTGGAAGTCTTGTCTGAACTAATAGTTCGCGGGTCAATAGCCATTTATTTTAATGTTTCAATGAACGTTAAGTGTAGACATTTATTAAGCCTATTACTAGATGACAAACCAGCCCACATAGGCCTTTAGGTTGTAATAAAAATAAAGTTAATGTTTTTAACTAGAATAATATTTGATAGTAAATATCTATTCGACTAATTTGATAATACATTTAAGACAATGTAACATACCAATGCTACTTAGAGAAATGTGGATCTGCTTTTTATAGTTTAAATGTAAATTGTTGTCTTGTTGGGTATAAGTTCTAATAAGCGCAAGTTTGTGTCCTACGTCATATGGTTACTAGGATTGTGTTTTGTATTTAGAAAGAGAGAGAGAGAGAGAGAGAGAGAGAGAGAGAGAGAGAGAGAGAGAGAAAAGGGGAGATAGAGAGAGAGAGAGAAGTAGAGAGAGAGAGAGAGAGTCTTTATTTTATCGTTGTGATGAAAGATTGTGTTTTGGCCATATGAATGTCCACAATGTATTTTTATTTTCATAATTAAGACGTTCTTTACTGTCTTCATCTCAAATAACCATGTTAGATGTTATTGTTTTAACTTCATTTATATCTATCATTAAATCCACTAGCATTTGAAAGCAACATGTACTACCAAAACTGGACCGTCCATACAATGATTTAATGACTTTACAATGTTTATTCCAAAATACAATTACCATATATTTTCCAAGTAAACAAAAACTAATGCTAGATGACAAATTTACTTCCTAATATTTTACCTTTTCATAACTCAACGTTGTAATGTTCTTAATGTTTTAAGACAACTACATCTACTACTTGATCCATGATCTATATCCGATATTATGTAGTTTCACTGCATGCCATATTTAAAATTGTGTAACAAGATTACGGTCAGTTCATTATTTTATACAACTTTTCGTATAACTATGGAATTTAATGAGGATAGGCCTATACAAATAAAAAACGGTCTAAGCCTACTGCTTGTATACAAGCTTAGAGTAATTTACTAGAGGCCTAATGGAAAATTGGTTAACGATTTATTTTATGTGTGTAACGAGAAATGAATTTAAACAGAAATAAATTGATGTACAATCCATGCAATTGATTTTAATGACGCAGTTTTGTTGGTGGTTTTAAATGGAGTTCTTTTATGATCGTTTCATTGAATAGTCTTGAAGCTGACGTCATCTGTCATCTGTCTTATGTCATCACACAAAAGCAGACATATAATATATTATCATAGATACTATTTATAAGCATATTTCTTGTGTGTTTATGGCATTTTACAAATTAAAAGGAACTATTTGTATTTCTATTGTATATTCAATGTGTAATTCCACGAGCTCATCTTGCACTTCTCATTGGTATAGCCATAAAACAATGACAATTTTATAGGTTAGTTTCATGTCGGACCAGAATAGAATGAAGCGGCTATAGAAGGTTTTTAAATAAACGTTTGACCAGAGGATTCAGTGAACAAACTTAGTATACATTACCATCATTCTATTACATAGAATATATATTATCTATTTATTACGTAGGAGATAAGCACAAGTTATAATCCAAATTGAAAGGGAAATACAGAAGCAGGAGAGAAAGAGCGAAACTATACGGACCTGCGAGTAAAGAAATAATATAAAGAGAGAGAGAGAGAGAGAGAGAGAGAGAAAGAGGGAGAGAGAAAGAGAGAGAGAGAGAGAGTAATAGAGAAAAGAGCAGCGCGTATGAATGTGGTGGGAGAGGGGAAGGGAGAGAAATTAATAGAGAAAAGTCAAGGGGAGGTAGTAATGAGACTTGAGACTATATTTACTAAGGTAGTGCATAATGGTGACTATATTTACTATGGTAGTGCATAATGGTGACTATATTGATCCATGAAAGGTATAGAATAACCCAAAAGATAATATAAAACAAACACATTATTAATGAATGAAAATATCATTGTTGATGTGAATGTTAATGGTATCATTTCTCAAACACAATCACAATATTCTGTCACACAAACATCCAGAGAGACACATAGAGATACATATATATAAAAATATGACGACATAAATATTTTGATTCACGGTAAGGAACACCTACTAATTGGACATTTCAATATGGTAAGGCACAACTAAAAATACCATTTCATTATGGTAAGGCACACTTAGAAAAGGCACATTTCATTATGGTAAGGCACACCTAGAAATGTCGTTTTATTATGGTAAGGCACACTTAGAAATGGCACATTTCAATATGGTCCGGCACACCTAGAAATGTCATTTCGTTATGGTAAGGCACAACTAGAAATGCCATTTCATTATGGTAAGGCACACTTAGAAATGACACATTTCAATATGGTAAGGCACACATAGAAATGTCATTTCGTTATGGTAAGGCACAACTAAAAATGCCATTTCATTATGGTAAGGCACAACTAGAAATGGCACATTTTAATATGGTGAGGCACAACTAGAAATGCCATTTCATTATGGTGGGTACAACTAGAAATGCCATTTCATTATGGTAAGGCACACCTAGAAATGCCATTTCATTATGGTAAGGCACATCTAGAAATGCCATTTCATTATGGTAAGGCACAACTAGAAATGTCATTTCATTATGGTAAGGCACAACTAGAAATGCCATTTCATTATGGTAAGGCACACCTACAAATGCCATTTCATTATGGTAAGGCACAACTAGAAATGCCATTTCATTATGGTAAGGCACACCTAGAAATGCCATTTCATTATGGTAAGGGACACCTAGAAATGCCATTTCATTATGGTAAGGCAGACCTAGAAACGGGACTGTTCAATATGGTAAGGCACACCCAAAAACATACCCTTTCAATGGCACCTGCTTATTGCACTCAAATTAGCGAACACGATTGCAAACACAAACATCAAGCAAAAACGCTAGTGATAATAACAAGCTAGAAACATAAATTTAGCAAATAATAACAAGCTAAAAACAACAATCCAGCAATAATAACAAGCTAGAAACCTAAAATACCAGCACACGAAACACCAAATTGCAAACAGACATCAGCTTTAAAAGGGACTGAATACATTTGACATTTGGAATAGTTGTACCAATCAAATTACCTTTCAATAAAAGACTTAATGGTAAAAAAAAAAGAAGTTTTAAATACAATTCTAAAATATTTCTCTCATTTCAATCCATGTTCAAGAGGCTGTTACATGAGACAAATGTTGACAAATATGTAAGAACATTGTAAGAGCACTGATTTAAACACGGCTATGTTCATAGTAGTAGAATATTTATCAGAAAGTATTTCTATAAAAATATGGTAAATACAAGTATGCCTGACAATAGTATTTCCGAAGCGTAGTTTACTAGTTTCCGTTGCCACAACATACTAAGGTATTGTGTGGCCAGCGCAATGCCAACCCATTTTTCTTTGCCCCAATTAATGCCAGGTACCTATCAGAGCTGGGTAGACTCAGTATATGAAATAAAATTAAAAAAAACAAAACATTCAATAACCTTAAATTATTAATAAACAAGAAAAATAAAGAACTTAACAAATTTATATTGAACGTTAAAAGGTATATACTTGTTGATTATAACATTATTTATTACATGCCAATATTGTTTAAGATACATGTGAAATATAAATTGTTTAAGATCGAGAAGAATGTTCTTAGAATTAGTTCATCTATTTGTTGCATACATTTGTACATCTATGTGTACATCTATTTGTTGCATATATTTGTACATCTATGTGTACATCTATTTGTTGCATATATTTGTACATCTATGTGTACATCTATTTGTTGCATATATTTGTACATCTATGTGTACATCTATGTGTACATCTATTTGTTGCATATATTTGTGCATCTATGTGTACATCTATGTGTACATCTATTTGTTCCAATGCCTGCTTTCAAACCCACCTCTGTAAATACGAACCTTAAAGGTGGTGAAGTGTGTAAACCACCGATACGCTCCCAATAAGATTACACAGGTGGGCTAACGCATGCGAGACAGCCCCTGTTGCAGGTGCGATATTTCATTGCGACGGTGAGAGCCACCGACTCGGTGTAAAGGAAGCAATGTGCGCAACCACCCGTCTCGGCAAGCCCGTTGCCTGGATGTAGTGTAGTGCCTGATGGCTGATCCGTTTTTTAAGAGACATATACTATTGGTTTCAAACCGATTTACTTTCCTAATGTGCCAACTTGTTACTTGTTGTTTTTTTTGTGTGTGTTAACTTTTACGTTCTTACATGCTTTGGGTGCCAACTCATGTCTACTTTTATTTACAAAATTTGTGCTAGTTTTACGTGCCAATTTTTTTGTGCCCATTTTCTAATAATTTTCTGCCAACGTTTTTCTAAGTCTTTGTGCCTAATTCTTCTATATTTATCTGCTCATTGTGCCAACAATATCTTTAATTGCTTTAATATCATGCTCTCTCTCTCTCTTTCTGTATATATATATATATATATATATATATATATATTTATAGGCCTATATATCAGTGAATTATTTTCAACAACCAGCTAGCTAACTCAGCCAAGAGAGATTTCTTCTTCTCAGGATGTCAGAAATTTGAGAGTGAGACCGTCAAACCATAAAGTTGCAGTTTGTGATGTGTAAGCGTTCAATGAAATTAAAGCAATTATAGTTAGGCTTCTGTCCTAGACCGAGGCTTTCTATATCGTACACCTCTTCATCTGTTATCGATATCTTCTAGTTTCTACTTAGTAGGATGGTTTATTAACACAATATACACACTTCATCTGTTATAGATATCTTCTAGTTTCTACTTGGTAGGATGGTTTATTAACACAATATATACCACTTCATCTGTTATCGATATCATCTAGTTTCTACTTAATAGGATGGTTTATTAACACAATATACACCAATTCATCTGTTATAGATATCTTCTAGTTTCTACTTAATAGGATGGTTTATTAACACAATATACACCAATTCATCTGTTATAGATATCTTCTAGTTTCTACTTAATAGGATGGTTTATTAACACAATTTACACCACTTCATCTGTTATAGATGTATTATAGTTTCACATTACACATAGTATACTGTTTCATATTTTGTACGTCACCAGACATTATGTTTTTCGTACAATTCGCAACTTTTTTTCAATGTTATATTTAATTTCCTTGTAAATACCAAAAAAATTGTAGCTATTCATGCTTTATTTAACACAAAATGCCTCTAGATCTACACTAATCTCTCCTCTTTCTGCATTATTGAATCAACACTAATAACATTTAAAATGAATTTCAAAGTCTTGATCTTTAAAATAGACATGACTTTTTTTCCGGAAGTTTTTCTTGATAATATAGGGAATCCCCAATCTTATTAACGTAAATTCCCGATGCTCGGGACGAATAGTTCACTTGAGTCTAGTTCAATAATGTTGATACTAGATAGAATAAACTATCATGCCGTTTTCTTAGATAATAGATTTAGGTCAACGTTAATAAACGAGTTGTTACTGAAGCATACTAAGATAAAAAGAACATACTGTATTTATGGATAAATAATATAGCTTACAAAAATAAATTTAAAAAAAGTTGGATTCCAAGTATATTCAGAATACCTTTGTTTTATTGTAATGAATTTTATTTACAAATTTGAAAATGGGCTTTTTTTTTATAAAAAGAAGCAAATGTTCTGCAATTTACACCTATTATTTTACTTATCTGAAATTTAAAGGTATTAATATATACTCAAATAAATAGACAGTCGACCATTGTGAATTAATAAATATTTCATTCAATTTTTACCAGTGATTTTAATGTACAATTCAAGAACATTGCTGTTTGTCTTTTTTTGAAGGAATTTTTGTACAGACGAATGTTTTAGTTCATAAACACCTGAACATGCATTGTCGTATGCAGCTGGACATTATCTGAACATTATCTGGAGAGGTATCTGCAAATATGTATTAAAACATGTATAGGGGCAGTTATTTGAACACAAATGGGCATGTGTTTTGACGTATGTCTAGACATGTGTTTGGACGTATATCTAGACATGTGTTTGGACGTATATCTGAGCCCAAGTAAAAAGGTCGTACATCAAAACTGATATTTTTAAAAATCGCTATTAAAGGGTCAAAATGCAATGAAATAGTTAAAACTTGGACTTAGTTCACACCAAACGTGGACAACGAGACAGCATGAGATAGCATTTTGACCTAGGTTGATTAAAAATGCCTCAAAACGCATTTTTGATGAGAATGTTACGGTTTTTTGCCGGTGACTCTAAGTGACTAATTACATGCAATTTTTCTAGACTTTATTTCAATAACATAGGAGCTTTATATGTATCTCAAACTCTAGAAGCCCTTAAATAACTATTTGCCACAAAGTTTGCTCAAATTGATGCAGGGATAATTTTTTTTACAAGGGTTTAAAAAAAATAGTGTTGCTTAGGACAGTTGTTGTCGTTTCAAGTGAGTGGAGTTTATGCTCCTAAACCCCCTTATTTGCAACTCCTATGCTTGTAATACTCTTGAATATCATAAATATAGGCTATGGAGATGTGTGTGTTAAATTCTTGAAGAAATCCATCAAGAATTAGTATGTTTTTTTTTCTGAACTCAATTTTTTGTTGTCATTTGTCCTAAGTGACACCAAGATGTCTATAGCAGCTATTTCTTTTGTTTCGCGTTTTTCGTCACTGTGTCTTTTCCAGTGTATAACTTTTTTCCCCACTATTCAAATCATGTGTAGGAAGGTTCTGACATTACTTAAGTGCATTTTTACACCTCTCTGTGAATATGAAATTTTTTCCCTTGAAAGAGGACCTTTTGACTTGGGCTCATCTAGACATGTGTTTGGACATATATCTAGACATGTTTTTTGACATGTGTTTGGACATATATCTAGACATGTGTTTGCACGTATATCTAGACATGTGTTTGGACGTATATCTAGACATGTGTTTTGACATATATCTAGACATGTGTTTGGACGTTTATCTAGACATGTGTTTGGACATATATCTAGACATGTGTTTGGACATATATCGAGACATGTGTTTGGACATATATCTAGACATGTGTTTGGACATATATCGAGACATGTGTTTTTACATATATCTAGACATGTGTTTGGACGTATATCTAGACATGTGTTTGGACATATATCTAGACATGTGTTTGGACATATATCTAGACATGTGTTTGGACGTATATCTAGACATTTGTTTGGTCATATATCTAGACATGTGTTTGGACATATATCTAGACATGTGTTTTGACGTATATCTAGACATGTGTTTGGACATATATCTAGACATGTGTTTGGACATATATCTAGACATGTGTTTGGAAATTAAATATAATTGGTCAGTATTCTATAATGTATAGTGGTTAAACTTTCTATAAGTCAAACTTACACAGATAACATTAATCAATGTAATGATTTTATTAACTTGGCCACTGGCTGCGATAAAAGCACGACCAGGTCTGACCTTACGTCCATCATCCCCTTGCAAGTATTTGTTCATGCCAGACAAGCGTGTAATTAGAAACAAGTATTGGCTTTGACCATGTTTTTGAAGTTGATCCCAATATATAATGGAACACAGAGATACCCCCTATATAATGACACAAAGAGCTCCCCCCTATATAATGACACAAAGAGCTCCCCTTTTATATAATGACACAAAGAGCTCCCCCCTATATAAGGACACACCGAGCTTCCCCCTATATAAGGACACACCGAGCTTCCCCCTATATAAGGACACACCGAGCTTCCCCCTATATAAGGACACACCAAGCTTCCCCCTATATAAGGACACAACGAGCTTCCCCTATATAAGGACACACCGAGCTTCCTCCTATATAAGGACACACCGAGCTTCCCCCATATATAAGGAAACACCGAGCTTCCCCCTATATAAGGACACACCGAGCTTCCCCCTATATAAGGACACACCGAGCTTCCCCTATATAAGGACACACCGAGCTTCCCCCTATATAAGGACACACCGAGCTTCCCCCATATATAAGGACACACCGAGCTTCCCCCTTATATAAGGACACACCGAGCTTCCCCCTATATAAGGACACACCGAGCTTCCCCCCTATATAAGGACACACCGAGCTTCCCCCTATATAAGGACACACCGAGCTTCCCCCTATATAAGGACACACCGAGCTTCCCCCTATATAAGGACACACCGAGCTTCCCCCATATATAAGGACACACCGAGCTTCCCCCTATATAAGGACACACCGAGCTTCCCCCTATATAAGGACACACCGAGCTTCCCCCATATATAAGGACACACCGAGCTTCCCCCTATATAAGGACACACCGAGCTTCCCCTATATAAGGACACACCGAGCTTCCCCCTATATAAGGACACACCGAGCTTCCCCCTATATAAGGACACACCGAGCTTCCCCCTTATATAAGGACACACCGAGCTTCCCCCATATATATAAGGACACACCGAGCTTCCCCCTATATAAGGACACACCGAGTTTCCCCCTATATAAGGACACACCGAGCTTCCCCTATATAATGACACACCGATCTCCCTTTACTTTACTTAGACCATTCTGCAATGTTGTAGTAATAATTAAAAACACCAAGAGACATTTTTAAGTTAGCAATAGGCTTAATAACTAGACATATGATTCTGTAAAAAAACTCATTATATTGTTTATATCAACTCATCAAATGCAATTTATTACAAATTTAGTTACTTGAATATCATAAAATAATTTCACAGTTCTATTAATCTTGTTACATCATTCATACTTCACTAGCTCAAAAATTCTACCAAAGATTTTTCAGCTAAGGGCACAACTTGTTTATATTAAAAAAAAATATTTTCATCATTGGTGTCAAACTCAATATAAATGGGAGCCGAGCCACAAATACCACTTCAGGTTGTGGGCCGAACTTGATAAGATATATTCACTAGTAGAGACTAAACAATAATATACATTCTCTCGCTGGTGGATATAATTTACCGCCGGTCCGGACATTGCTCGCGGGCCTTGAGTTTGACATTCACGGTTTGTATAGAAAAAGGAATCGGTACTTATAGAAGGTGTGCAATAATATTTAAGCATCCTATTTACATAAAAGTGAAGAAATCAACATCCTCTAAATATGCGTATAATACTACGTGAATGCTTTTGCATGAAATAATTGTTTGAAAATATATGATAAAGTAATTGTTTAGGAAACAGGTGTCAACTTTATATAATGTTTTGAGAAGTATAATTTTTAAAAATTACATTATTTCGAATCATAACCCAAAGTTTTTTTGATTCAGTATTGTCACAAGTTAGCACTGACATTTGTCATGACAACGGGGAGACCACTACAAGCACACCAAAAAAAAAAGGCGAAATATTATTTTTTCAATTCCTTTTAACAATGCCAGTCTTATAGGGAGAAAAAACTGGAAGAATTACCATTATTGAAAGTGTAGATATTACTTTGCTCTCACACGTGGTCCTGTGAAAGCCAGTAATTCTAGACACAGAGGAAATGTCCTGGCTGAAGGAAGTTTTCAATTTGTAAGTGCAGTTCAGGGTTACGTGTGTAGAAACCATTACATGGAATTCCCAAGGTACTTGTCATAAGGCACTTACTGTTTTATTAAAGTTGATGTCATTTCTAGAGCAGTCAACAAGAGCTAACATCTATACCTGGTTTTAGATTGTGCTTGTTTCTACTTTGTTGCACAGTGGATAATCCTTACTTTGTTGGGTAGCCCATGTATTGTTTACATGATCAGTGAACTGATTTCTTTTATTATATTTTAATGTAGACGATAATAATTTCAGCATTATATATGATTGTAGATGTGATTATATCGATGTCTAATTTGGTGTAGACGATAATATAAACTTTGGCTATTCCTAATGTCCCCGACTAAATGTAAAATATGTACTATGTATTCTCTTTACATAACATATGGTAATAAATAGAGACTTGGTGAACTTGGTGAGCAAGGTCTTGTCTTACACTCAGACAATCCTAGGTCTGGGGTGATCCATCACCTCAAATGCCGTGCATACATTTCTACCCTTGCCTTCAGTCTCAGTTG